>JASEVX010000149.1:125000-486684 GCA_031761405.1 Serripes groenlandicus
TCTCTCTCTCTATTTGTCCGCCTCTGTCTGTCTCTCTTTCTGTCTCTGTATATGTCTGTCTGTCTGTCCCTCTCTCTCTATATGTCTGTCTCTTTCTCTCTGTCTCTCTATATCTGTCTCTCTGTCTGTCTGTTTCTCTGTCTCTATGTTACAATGCAATATGTAACGGTGATATATTGAGACTATTGGCCTATCATACCCATCAAACCTTTCAAAGATTATAGTTTAATTTATATTAACTTCGTCTGTATTTTCGTCAGAAGAGTTAGACGAAACATTAGTAGCACTATCTATCTAAATTGGGAATAAAGCAGAAATACGATATAAATTTGTATTTTCTTAAGTGGAAAACGAAGAATATGGACAATTTGCAGTTTCTTGGTTATATAATCATTTTAAGGAAATTGAAATTAGAAGTTTCTTGATGATAATCATATAAATATTTTATGTAAATAGAAATATGGGCCAGTGCATGTGAAAGGTACACATTGGCATTTGTTGACAGTGTAGGTTCAGATTAGGCCATTTCCAACATATTTCAGTTATACAAAGGCCACAGTTCACTTAATTATGATCCCTTGGTTATGTTTGTTTGGTGTTTTGTGTCGCTTTCAACAATTTGTGGGTTATATCGCAGCGTTTCCTGTGCAAGTTACCATAATTATAAGGAAGACTGCCTGCTACAGAATGACCAAAGCTGCTGTATCATGCAGGTCCCTGTTCTCGAACCGTGCCAATTCTCGAACCTTTAGTCTAAGGACTGATTTATATATTTCACAAAAAACATAATACATTTTATGTGAACCAGTGCTTTGTTTACTTACAAATAAATTGTTGAATTTATTTGTCAGTAGTGTTGGTTTTTGACATGAATTTATAAATATTCCCATGAGCCCTGATAAATGTTAAGAGGTTCGAGAACCGGTGTCTCCACGCTAAACAGCATTACACCCAATTACAGGAAGATTAAAGAGCACCAATTCTTTACATGAGTTTTTTATTATAGCATTAACACATAGAATAAGTACATACACAAGTAACAGTGTATAGTATTAACCTTTTCTCACATGCAACAAATTTGCAGCAGACAACTTTGGCAAAAATATGGAAAATCTCTATAAATGAAAATATTATTTTTGAAATAATAGAAAACATTGTGGCAAAAGGAGAAAATGCTCATATTAAGAGCAGGCGTCTCCTTCAGAAAGCAAAATACGTCTTCGGGTGAGAAAGGGTTAACAATGTCTTGGACAGCTCTTATATAATTAACCCTTTGAGTTTCCCACATACAGATGATTAATGACGCCGCTGTAGCAGACGCCTTCATTCATTGAAGTTTCTTAATATAGCATTTGCAACAGGCAATAATATAAAATAAGTACTGGAACGCGGATAATTCGCGGACGGGTACAACGCGATATCCAGTAGAACGCGATGGCGACTTGGCTCCCGTTGCAATCTTGAAAAAAGAGCCTATTTTCCTATTTAATTAAAAAATTGAACCCTCAAAAATATAATTTTGAAAAAAAAAATGTCCACAAAAATACCACATATAATTCTGTAAAACATGGTACTCATTGCAAAACTGGAGAAAGATTTTTTTTAGATAAATCAGAGACATATAAACACATTTTTTTTTATGTCTCTGGATAAATAAAGCACAAACCTGATTTTATAAATCCCAAAAATTCCAAATAAGCAAAAAAAACTAATTATTCCAAATTCAAATAATATTGTTCCTAATATTTTCTTATACAAATAAAAGCGCGAAAATCGAACAAAGGGTTTAGTCGGGTGTCGGTGTTGTTTTTAGCTCACCTGTGCACGAAGTGCTCAAGGTGTGTTATTGTGATCGCCCTATGTCCGGCGTCCGTCGTCCGTCGTCCGTCAACATTTTCTCCTTTGTAAACAGTGGGTCAACTGGGATGAAACTTCACAGAAAGCATCCTCTCAATGTCCTCACCAGAATTCCTTAAAATTTTCGGGATCCATGCAGAATTCTGGTTTCCATGGCAACGAAATGAAAAAACTTCAAAATTCTTAAAAAATCTTCTCCTCCGAAAGTGTCAGGCCGATTTTCAAATAATTTTGTAGAAATGTTCCTCGGGTGACCCTCTATCAGATTCCTTCAAGCCATGTTGATTGGTCGAAAAACATGGCCGCCAGGGGGGCGGGGCTATTTTTCCTTATATGGCTATAGTGCAAACTTAAAAAATCTTCTTCTCCAAAAGTGTCAGGCCGATTTTCAAATAAATTTGTAGAAATGTTCCTTGGGTGACCCTCTATCAGATTCATTCAAGCCATGTTGATTGGTCAAAAACATGGCCGCCAGGGGGCGGGGCTATTTTGCCTTTTATGGTTATAGTGCAAACTTAAAAAATCTTCAACATCTTCTCCTCAGTAACCGGTGGGTCAATTGGGATGAAACTTCACAGAAAGCATCCTCTCAATGACCTCACCAGAATTCCTTCAAATTTTTGGGATCCATGCAGAATTCTGGTTTCCATGGCAACGAAACGAAAAAAACTTCAAAATTCTACTTCTCCCTAACTGGTTGGCAGATTTTGAACTTATTTTGTAGAAATGTTCCTTGGGTGACTCTCTATCAGATTCCTTGAAGCCATGTTGATTGGTCGAAAAACATGGCCGCCAGGGGGGGGCGGGGCTTTTTTGCCTTATATGGCTATAGTGAAAACTTAAAAAATCTTCTCCTCCAAAAGAGTCAGGCCGATTTTCAAATAATTTTGTAGAAATATTCTTTGGATGACCCACTATCAGATTCCTTTAAGCCATGTTGATTGGTCGAAAATCATGGCCGCCAGGGGGGGCGGGGCTTTTTTGCCTTATATAGCTATAGTGCAAACTTAAAAAATCTTCTCCTCCAAAAGTGTCGGGCCGATTTTCAAATAATTTTGTAGAAATGTTCCTTGGATGACCCTCTATCAGATTCCTTCAAGCCATGTTGATTGGTCAAAAAACATGGCCGCCAGGGGGCGGGGCTATTTTGCCTTTTATTGCTATAGTGAAAACTTAAAAAATCTTCTCCTTCAAAAGTGTCAGGCCGATTTTCAAATAATTTTGTAGAAATGTTCCTAGGGTGACCCTCTATCAGATTCCTTAAAGCCAAGTTGATTGGTTGGAAACTATGCCCGCCAGATGGCGGGGCTTATATAGCTAAAGTGAGAAAAAAAATCAGGTGAGCGATTCCAGGGCCATCATGGCCCTCTTGTTCTAAACCACGTGCCAATATCAACCATGCAACATGAAATAGGCCATTAGAGTCATGTTTCTCCTTTTCTGAAAATGTTTTCAAAAGCTTTCTGCTGCAATTGAGTCAAAAGTAATTGCATTGTTGAAGCCTATTAAAATTGTGTGTAATTTACACAGAAGTAAAGATATGTTATGTGGACTTACTGGTCCAGATGTAAATGCTTGGGAAAATCCATTAAAATTACATAAGCCTTTTGTTCTATTTATAGGCGTATCCTCTGAATTTTTCCAATGGACTTTTCTTAAATTTTGTCCAGAGCTTCCTTACTCAAAGACTAACTCAAAACAACATTCAAAAGAATGGGTAGCGGATCTACTTGTTTTGCTATGCACTCTTTTAAAACCCATATATTATGTGCTCAGTTTAAGGAAATATAACGGAATGTAGAGAAACAACACTATTTCATACCAGTGAACACAAACACATACATATATATATCAACTTGTTTTTAGCTCCACTGGCTGAAAGCCAGTCGAGCTTATGTCATGGCGAATTGTCCGTCGTGCGTGCGTGCGTGCGTGCGTGCGTGCGTGCGTGCGTGCGTGCGTGCGTGCGTTAACTTTTTCCTTTAAACGACTTCTTCTCCCTAACCACTTGGCCAATTTGGTTGAAACTTCATGGGAAGCATCCTCTCAATGTCCTCTACTAAATTCCTTCAAATTTGTTTGATCCATTCAAAATTCTGGTTTCCATTGCAACCGAAAGAAAAAAATAGTGAGAACTTAAAAAATCTTCTTCTCCGAAAGTGTCAGGCCGATTTTCAAATAATTTTGTAGAAATGTTCCTTGGGTGACCCTTTATTAGATTCCTTCAAGAAATTTTGATTGGGCGAAAAACATGGCCGCCAGGGGGCGGGGCTTTTTTGCCTTATATAGCTATAGTGAAAACTTAAATAATCTTCTTCTCAAAAAGTGTTCAGCAGATTTTCAAATAATTATGTAGAAATGTTCCGTGGGTGACCCTCTATCAGATTCCTTCAAGCCATGTTGATTGGTAAAAAAACATGGCCGTCACAGGGCGGGGCTATTTTGCCTATATGGCTAAAGAGCAAACTTAAAAAATCTTCTCCTCCAAAAGTGTCAGGCCGATTTTCAAATAATTTTGTAGAAATGTTCCTTGTGTGAACCTTAATTAGATTCCTTCAAGAAATGTTGATTGGGCGAAAAACATGGCCGCCAGGGGGCGGGGCTTTTTTGCGTTATATAGCTATAGTGAAAACTTAAAACATCTTCTTCTCCGAAAGTGTTCAGCCGATTTTCAAATAATTTTGTAGAAATGTTCATTGGGTGACCCTCTATCAGATTCCTTCAAGCCATGTTGATTGGTCGAAAAACATGGCCGCCAGAGGGCGGGGCTATTTTGACTTATATGACCATAGTGAAAACTTAAAAAATCTTCTCCTCCGAAAGTGTCAGGCATATTTTCAAATAATTTTGCAGAAACATTCCTTTGGTGACACTCTACAAGATTCCTTTAAGCCATGGTGGTTGGTAAAAAAAATAGCCACCACGGGGCAGGGCTGTTTGGAGATTTTATTTTTGCCTTATGGCCGTGGAGCGATACTGGCCCTCTTGGGCCTCTTGTTATTTCATATTACAGGAATCAATCATGTGTCAACTTCATCAATATTGACCAATTTTTAAAATATTTCTATTTTATTTTAACACTTTATATACAATAATTCAAGATGGCCGCCATGATCAAATTTGTATAAAATTGGACATGGGTACACTACAAAAGTTGGAATTTAAAAGATTATAGTGGACAGATTTGTTTAATACTTTTCATATGCACACCTTATTATAAGGGTTGTTGAATGAAACAAAAAAATATATAGGTTGCGGTGCCAATTACAGAGATATTTCCTATTGAATTATCTCCCTTTATGACTTTTTTTCCATAAAATTAGACCAGGAAAAATACAATTTTGAATTAAATATCTCTTAGGGCAGTATTTTTTTGATAAATTTGTAATATGAATAACTGGTTATAAGAGTTCTTGAATGAAGCTTAAGACAATGGTTGCAGTGCTTACTAGTTGAATTTTACATTGTATTATCTCCCTTTATGATTTTTTATTTAATAATAGCCCAACAAAAAATCAATTAAAAATTAAAAGCTTTTTAGTGGAGATATTTTTTCAATATTTCTCATATCAATAACTTGTTAAATGGGTTGTTGAATTAAACAAAACAAAAAAGTGTTGGCTTTGTTCTTTCGATAAACTTCACATTGAATTATCTCCAATTAAGAATTTGTTTAAGGAAAAATTACAAATTTGAAAATCTTCTAGTCTATACATATCTTCAATAACTCTCACTGTCTCACATGAATTATGTTGAAATACACACATTAATTTCAACTTATTTTGACGCCTCTGCAGCAGACAGCCTTTGAAAACATTGCGACAAAAGGAGAAATTATAGCATTCAATCATTGTATGTGGGAAAAGGTTAAGCAAATAAACTACTAGTTGCTGTACATATTACCAGGAACAATTTTACTGATGTATTTCACATTGGTTAAACAAGAGAAAGTTGATGCAAGGCATCAATGTCGCCGGAAAAGACTGCATTGATTTATTTATGTATTCTTGACTTTCCTTAGTCTATTCAAACATTAGGAACGTTGAAATGAAAACATTTGCTTATAAAGTTTATATTCATATCTATACATTAGGGTATCTATAACAAATTAACGAAATGTGTACACATTTATCTGGCTATAATTTAATTTTGCTGTTGTTACTTATTTAAATAATAGTATTCATTCATATAATTTCAATGTTTGTCAATCTTATTCGAATCACAAGGTAAATATCCTGGTATTGCTTTAAAGGGAGGTAATTTGAAGAAAACAAAAGTCTTCAAAAGGAGAAATATATCAGCAATACCGTCTACAGTTTAAATTGTTCTATTGTTTGTGGATTTAAAAATGTTCTTTTTTTCTTATTTCTACATGTACAACGAAATATTGCGGCTTCTCTTTGACGCTTTGCGTCAAACATTCGTCTTGTACTTGTCTAAAATAAAATAATATCACTCGCTTTTTCATATCGAAATGCGCATGCGCGAAAATCGATGTTAAAGGTCACGAAACTACACAACAGAATAGGGTCTATATTTAGCTTAGAAACAGTTCCTACTTTAGATATTCATGGATTAACATTATTAAATGAATTCTACACAAATCAAGACATCTCTTTGAACATGAAAACATTTAGTAAGTTAAAATTGCTATTAAAAGGAGAATCCGAAATTGACCTCAATGATGACACATAAGAGTCTGCATTAGGGGGTGTTGGTTCACGTCTTGAAGGGACCACTTTTGTCTTCGTAAATAAGACAAAAAACTTAAATGCGAGTGAAATAAAAAAAAATGCAAACATTAAAAAATCGGAATATTTATTTCATTTTAGATGTGTCATTTATTAGTGTTCGTAAACAACCACAATTGTAATATGTTCAAATCATCTAGATTTGTTTCTTTCTAATAATAAGCCGCCCTCCCATGTGATTTCCGAAAAGCTATTAAAAATAGAAGTCGCGGGCTTCTGCCCGGCGACTAATAACAAAAATAAAAAGTACCTCTGTAGGAAAAGAAGGCAACAGGTCAATACGAAATCCTCAATGACTCCCTTTCCCATATACAAACCTGCAGCAGAAATTCAGACACAAATATGGAAAGTCTATGTTAATGAAGGTAGCATAGAAGAAAATAGTTGAAAACATTGTTGCAAACATATTGCCCACTATGAGCAAGTTATCCCAATGTGTTCAGAAGTCATCAAGTGCAAATGCCTCAAAATGCTCTGCAAGTGGGAAAGGGGTATTGCATTTCAGCAAAAAAAGAGATTTTGTATAATTTGTTACAAGCATACCTAAATAAAAGCTGTGTTCAATGAAGTAAAGAAACTATATATAATTGGGTTTCTTCCTTATTACATGACTGTATACACTTATAATGTCTCCCCTTCTCCGAAAGGGGGGACATGCTGTATTTGTAGTTATTACGATTCCCCAACAGAGTTGGGAATCGTATTGTTTTTCTATTGTTTTTTCTTTTTATTATTATTATTGTTTATTCTCTTTCTTCTATCCAAATGTTTGTCCAGAGCAATACTCATTAACTACTTGATGGAATTGATTGAAACTTGCAACATAGATAGATGGCAATGTGAAGTTGTGCAAGAGGCAACAATGATAACTCTGAGCCCCTTTTTAGATCACCTTAGCCGAAGGCTGAAGGTGAGCTATTCTGATCACTTTTTGTCCGTCGTCCGTCGTCCGTCTGGTGTTAACTTTTAGCTTTAAACATCAACTCCTCCTAAACTCCAAGGACAATTTTCGTGAAACATCACAGGACTGTTCCTCTGGTTGGCCTCTTTCAAAGTTGTTCAAAGATTTAAATTCCATTGAGAACTTTGGTTGCTGCGGCATCAGAAAGGGGACAAAATGTCCAAACTTTAAAAATCTTCTCCTCCGAATCTGCCTGTCAGATTCAAATATAATTTGGTAGAAATGTTCCTTGGGTGACCCTCTATAAAAATTGTTCAAGCCATACTGATTGGTCGAAAAACATGGCAGTCAGGCGGCATCAAAAAAGGGGCAAAATGACAATACTTTAATAAAGCATCCTTATAAAAGTGCTTGTCTGATTTAAAGATAGTTTTGTAGAAATGTTCTTTCATTGATCATCTACATACTTTGTCAAGCCATATTGATTTGTTGAAAGGCATAGCAACCAAGCAGCATCAGAAAAGGAGTAATTAAACTTTTTGCTTCAAATGACATATGGTTATTAGATTTATGGTCTAAGGGAGGTAACACTTGGCAGAGTATTATGCAAGGGCAATCTCCTTCGCAGAGTTGTCGTTCCTTACACTCACCATACATGTATCAGAACATGAGTAAAACGACCAAACTTTAAAATCCTTTTCCTCCATAATCTGCTTGTCAGACTCCAAGATAATTCAGTAGAAAGAATCCTTAAATGCCCCTCTAAAAAAACTGTTCAAGCCATATTGGTTTATATTAAAAACAGATCAAGAAAGGTGCAAAATGACAAAAACTTAATAATTCATTTCTAATTGAAGTTCTTGTTAGATTTCAAGATATAAATGACCTTTACTTATAAGCTGTTTCTTGAGAAGTGTTCACTCCTTGAAGTTCTAATTGCACTCCTTGATATTTTTCCCAGATATTTCTACTAATTTACTATCAATCAGGTGATCGATTTAGGGTCATCTTGGCCCTCTTGTTTGCGTTTCTGATTGGTCGATTTTTCTGACTTGTATAACTCATAAATGACAAGTGATAGAGACTTGAAACTTAGTACATGTGTTTCTAATCAAGTAACACTTATAATGTCTCCCCTTCTCCGAAAGGGGGGACATGCTGTATTTGTAGTTATTACGATTCCCCACAGAGTTGGGAATCGTATTGTTTTTCTATTGTTTTTAGCTCTACTGGCCAAAGGCCAGAAGGGCTTATGTCGTGGCGATTTGTCCGTCGTCCGTGCGTGCGTGCGTGCGTCCGTGCGTCCGTAAACAATTTCTTGTTAACACGATACAGTCTTCACTTTATATTGTATCTCAACCAAACTTATACAGTAGTTAGATATCCATGAGAGCTCGGTTCCTTTCGAAAACCAGCCAGATCCGCTCATGCATGACTGGATTATGGCCCTTGAAATGGTCAAAATTGCTATAAAAGAGCTTGTTAACACGATACAGTCTTCACTTTTGATTGTATCTCAACCAAACTTCTACAGTAGTTAGATATCTATGAGAGCTCAGTTCCTTTCTAAAACCAGCCAGATACGCCCATGCATGACTGGATTATGGCCCTTGAAATGGTCAAAATTGCTATAAAAGAGCTTGTTAACACGATACAGTCTTCACTTTTGATTGTATCTCAACCAAACTTCTACAGTAGTTAGATATCTATGAGAGCTCAGTTCCTTTCTAAAACCAGCCAGATCCGCCCATGCATGACTGGATTATGGCCCTTGAAATGGTCAAAATTGCTATAAAAGAGCTTGTTTACACGATACAGTCTTCACTTTTGATTGTATCTCAACCAAACCTATACAGTAGTTAGATATCCATGAGAGCTTGGTTCCTTTCGAAAACCAGCCAGATCCGCTCATGCATGACTGGATTATGGCCCTTGAAATGGTCAAAATTGCTATAAAAGAGCTTGTTAACACGATACAGTCTTCACTTTTGATTTTATCTCAACCAAACTTATACAGTAGTTAGATATCTATGAGAGCTCAGTTCCTTTCTAAAACCAGCCAGATCCGCCCATGCATGACTGGATTATGGCCCTTGAAATGGTCAAAATTGCTATAAAAGAGCTTGTTTACACGATACAGTCTTCACTTTTGATTGTATCTCAACCAAACCTATACAGTAGTTAGATATCCATGAGAGCTCGGTTCCTTTCGAAAACCAGCCAGATCCGCTCATGCATGACTGGATTATGGCCCTTGAAATGGTCAAAATTGCTATAAAAGAGCTTGTTAACACGATACAGTCTTCACTTTTGATTGTATCTCAACCAAACTTATACAGTAGTTAGATATCCATGAGAGCTCGGTTCCTTTCGTAAACCAGCCAGATCCGCCCATGCAAGACTGGATTATGGCCCTTGAAATTGTTCAAATTGCTATAATTGAGCATGTGAACACAATAGAGGCTCTATTTACTATCTGATCTTCACCAAACTTAGATAGTAGTCGAATATTGATGAGAGCTTGGTTCCTTTTGAAAACCAGCCAGATCCGCCAAGACTGGATTATGGCCCATGAAATTGTAAAAATTGCTATAATACAGCTTGTGAACACAAAAGAGCCTCCATTTACTATCCGATCTTCACCATACATACATGCTCTGGATTGAAAATGACCAAAGAACCATACCAGTAGAGCATAGGCCCTCATGGGCCTCTTGTTTCTTTTTATTATATCCCCAAAACAAAGTTTGGGGATATATTGTTTTTGCACCGTTTCTTATTATTATTATTATTATTATTATTATTATTATTATTTTTTTTCTTATTTTTCTTTCCATTTACCTTTGTCCGGAGTTTTTCTCGGAGATGCTTCACCCGATCTTAATGAAACTTTGCACAGACATAGGCCACCACTCGCAGATGTGCATGTGTGTTTCGGAAATTTTAAAATGGTCGCCATTTCAAAATGGCAGTCGACGGGGCGAAACCTAAAAAAAACGCAAAGTGCTCGGATTTCGATGAAATTTGGTTTAAAGGTAGATATAGATGTTTCGAGTTCAAGTCCGGTATCGAAATTTTATTCTCGCGTGCGGTTTTCAATATGGCCGCCAAAAGGGCGGGAAACTTGAACATTGTCCGATTTCATCGCAATTTGATTTGATAAATAGATTTTTATGTGGCGACTTCATTTCCGGTATCGAAATTTTATCCCGTGGCGGCCATTTTTTATTCAAAATGGCCGCCAAAACCTAAAAATGCTCCGATTTCGATGAAATTTGTTTTTCAAGTAAATATAGGCATGGCGAGTTCATTTCCGATATCAAAATTTTATCATGCGTCGGCCATTTTTTATTCAAAATGGCCGACAAAACATAAAAATGCTCGGATTTCGATGAAATTTGGTTTTCAAGTAGATGTAAGTGTGGCGAGTTCATTTCCGATAATGAAATTATATCCCGCAGTGGCAATTTTTTTATTCAAAATGGCCGCCAAAACTTAAAAATCCTCCGATTTCGATGAAATTTGGTTTTCAAGTAGATATAGTTGTGGTGAGTTCATTTTCGGTATCGAAAATTTATCCCCCGCGGTGGCCATTTTTTATTCAAAATGGCGGCCAAAACTTAAAACATCTGCGATTTCGATGAAATTTGATTTAAAGTAGATAAAGTTGTGGCGAGTTCATTTCCGTTATTGAAATTTATCTCACGGTGGCCATTTTTTATTCAAAATGGCCGCCAAAACTTCAAAATGCTTCGATTTCGATGAAATTTGGTTTTCAAGTAGATATAGTTGTGGCGAGTTCATTTTCGGTATCGAAAATTTATCCCTCGCGGCGGCCATTTTTTATTCAAAATGGCCGCCAAAACTTAAAACTTCTCCGATTTTGATGACATTTGGTTTTCAAGTAGCTTAAATTTTATTGTCGCCCGTCACTTTCAAAATGGCCGCCCGAAAACTAAAAATGCCCTGATTTCGATGAAATTTGGTTTTCAAGTAATTATAGGTGTGTCGAGTTCATTCCCGGTATCAAAATGTTATCCCGTTGCGACAATTTGCCGGTTTTGGGGATATATGTGACTTGCTTGCAATCACAATCAGTACTTGTTATTATTATTGTTTATTCTCTTTCTTCTATCCAAATGTTTGTCCAGAGCAATACTCATTAACTACTTGATGGAATTGATTGAAACTTGCAACATAGATAGATGGCAATGTGAAGTTGTGCAAGAGGCAACAATGATAACTCTGAGCCCCTTTTTTGCGTTTCTGATTGGTCGATTTTTCTGACTTGTATAACTCATAAATGACAAGTGATAGAGACTTGAAACTTAGTACATGTGTTTCTAATCAAGTAGTACTACTTTCTCAAGTGTATTAGCGCATGACCGAATACTAGTTTCTGTTATCTGCCCTTGTTAAACAAAATGGCAAGGGAATCGTTCGTAACTGTTGCTACAGTTACACTCTCTAGTTCTTATTCTTATTATTATATCCCCAACAACAAAGTTGGGGGATATATTGTGTTTGCACCGTTTCTTATTAAGTCACCCAAACGGAGTTTGGGGACTTATTGTTTTTGTTCAGTTTCTTTTTCTTATTATTATATCCCCAACAACAAAGTTGGGGGATATATTGTTTTTGCACCGTTTCTTATTATTACGATTCCGCAACAAAGTTGGGAATCGTTTTGTTTTTCTACTGTTTTTAGCTCACCTAAGCACGAAGTGCAAGGTGAGCTTTTGTGATCACTCACCGTCCGGCGTCCGTCGTCGTCGTCGTCATCGTCGGCGTCTGTTAACAATTTCCTACAAATGACTTCTCCTACTAAACCAATGAACAGATTTCAAAATAACTTCACAGGAATGGTCCTTTGGTAGTCCTCTTTCAAAGTTGTTCAAAGAAATTAATTCCAAGTAGAACTTTGGTTGCTGCGGCATCAGAAAAGGGAAAAATTGCCAAATCTTAAAAAATCTTCTTGTCCAAAAGTACTGGCCCGATTTGAAAATTATTTTGCACAAATGTTCCTTGAGGTACCCTCTACCAAGATTGTTCAAATATTTCCAATCCGTTGAAAAACATGGCCGCCAGGGGGCGGAGCTTATTTTCCTTACATGTGCATTGTTAAAACTTTAAAAATCTTCTTGTCCAAAAGTACTGGCCCGATTTGAAAATTATTTTGCACAAATGTTCCTTGGGACACTCTTTACCAAGATTGTTCAAATATTTCCAATCCGTTGAAAAACATGGCCGCCAGGGGGTGGAGCCTGTTTTCCTTATATGTGCATTGTTAAAACTTTGTAAAATCTTCTTGTCCAAAAGTACTGGGCCGATTTGAAAATAATTTTGCACAAATGTTCCTTGGTGCACCCTTTACCAAGATTGTTCAAATATTTCCGATCCGTTGAAAAACATGGCCGCCAGGGGGGGCGGAGCTTGTTTTCCTTATCTGTGCATTGTTAAAACTTTAAAAATCTTCTTGTCCAAAAGTACTGGCCCAATTTGAAAATTATTTTGCACAAATGTTCCTTAGGGCACCCTTTACCACATCTTCGCAAGCCAAGGGTAATTTGTCCATTACATTACCATAATTACCCTTGGCTGACGGCTTCTTTAAATTTGAATTTCCCGCTCTGCAACCTAGCGGTTGCATAAATACACATCCCAATTCGGAAACGTTCATCGTCCAATAGAATGATCGGTAACAAACGTCGTCGGTTTTCTGTTAATATGGCGACTGCTTCGCTTCAGGCCTCGTCCGCTTACAACCGCGAAATACGAAGAAGTAAAAAGTTTATAATCCAGAATCTTACAGACGAATATTATAGTGAGATCAATCTACAAAGGGACAGATGTGTTTGTGGCCAAGCGGACCGGTAACGGAAAGTCACTGACTTGTGAGTGTTTCCCTATCATGTTTCCTGGCAAAATAGGCTATAGTCATCATTATTGCTCCGCTGACTTCCATCATGGAGGAGCAGTGCCGGAGACTTGTTAGCCTTGGATTTATAGCAACATACCTGGGAATGGACTCCAGCCAGAACAAGGAGATCGAGAACGGGACGTTCGACTTCGTTTTTGGAAGCCCGGAAGCTTTTTAAGGGAGATGGCGAACTATAATGTTGACTGAAAATTATCAGGAAAGACTGGGATTAATTGTTGTGGATGAAGCCCACACAGTCATTCAATGGTATGTAATTATAGCTGACAAAATAATTATCTATATGTTCTTAGAGTAAATGTTGCACCATAATGTTCAATGCAAACAGATCATAATTCTTGGCAAACTAGCACTGACATTGCAGGTTTATGTATTCTCCACCCACCTGTTCTTATATATTGTCTATGTTGGGTTAGAGTTACTAGTTAGGATCGTTGCTATGGAGCCCTGTTGATTTACCAAGTTCCACTAATGACACCCACTGTTATTTCCAGTATTTCTTCTTTTCTTCTTTTTTTCAATTTAATGATTGACTGTGGAAAATATTTTACAATTACAACCATTGTCAAACAGAAAATGGTACAGTTTTTACATCAAGCTAGATATAAAACAGGAATAATGATTATTGATATCATAATATGACTCATCTTTAAAAGAAAATTTATTTGAAATGGTCTTATTACTTCTGCTATAAATATTTCAATTAATAAGCTTTGAAAGAAAATTAATCATTGCAATTATCATGTAAATTCCTCAGCATATATTATATGTTAAATTAGGGTTTTATCATTGAACTTGTGAATGTGTTATTCCGGCCTAAATACACTTTTAGCAGTCTACAATTCTTAAGTTGACAAAAAGGTTTATAGAAAGATTTTATGTCTCCAATGTTGTTGTAGATCAATCCATTCCTACAGTCAAATAATGTTCACAATATAATGAAATCTCAACAAGTGATGTGGTTTGATCCTTGGACTGACAAAAAACTACAAAGACTGTTCAAGCTTTCAAGACTTTTCAAGCTATATTACTTTGGAGCTCTAGTTTATTTTTTTGTATCTGATTGAAATAAGCATTTAATGATTATAAGTTGAAATAAATATATAGATTAAATTCATATTTGCTTGCATGAAAATGAAAATAATAAATGGAGGTCAGTCAGGCTATGATGTCAACATGTTTATACCAGTTCCAAACTAAACAATTGTTATAGTGTTGAAATTAACATTAAACATTTTCCAACATACAACAAATGTGCAGCAGATGACTCTGAATTTAAAAAGGCAAATACAATGATTTTTACTAAAAAAGTAAGATTTTAATAAGCATCTTTTTTTCAAAATGTCAAAGCAGAACTATAAAAAATCTGGCATACAGCTGAAAGTTTAACCCTTTCCCACACAAAAACAGTTTAAAACGCCTTTGCAGCAGATGACTTTTGAAACATTGTGTCAAATTGCTCATAATGAGCAATGTCTCCTTAAAATTGCTAAATTCTTTTCTATTCTCTATTAAATAAATTTTCATAAGCTGTCCGCTTCAGATGCATCAAAATGTTTAGTGCAAAAGGTTTAAGACAAAATTGATATTGACAGGACATAAATTAAATGATTAAAAAACATATTGTAACATTGCAACTATATCTTGTTAAATGGAGTAGTACATGTAACAATCCGTTTAACATCTTACATGGTTTAAAAAATTACTGTTTTATTGGAGTTTACCCCTTTCCTACAAATTACCCTTGGCTTGGAAAGATGCTGCTGATGTTTACGAGAAAAAGGGAAAATTGATTCTTTAAAGAAATATCCCCTTTTCACAAAGTTTTTTTGTGTATAATAAGGCTGCTGCTGGGGCATCATAAAATGTCTTTCAGGTAAAAGTCTAATAGTTTAAAACCATACATATGACATCATTTGATTATTTACTTGTTTAATACGTTTGTGAGAAAAGGGGAAATTTGTTTTGTTTTTTTAGGTATATCTCCTTTTTTCACAATGTTTGATTATAATATCTAAAGCTTGCTATTAACAAATTGTGAAGATTCTGATGAGATTAAGTAAATGGAGCATGGAGAGGATGATCTGATCCAGCACTGTTCAGAAATGCCAATTTGAATTTTTTCCCATATAAACAAGCTAAAATAATCTTTGATAACATTGTAAATGCAGTTGCAGCTTAATTCTTAACATGTTTCTTTTTTAGAATTTCAATGATCTGACCAGTTCAACAGAAGGGAATCAAGATCCATTTAATACCAGCAGCCATTTATATCCCAAAGCCTAAAATTTGTCGTCCGCCACCAGGAAAAAGAAGATGCCTGAAATTTGCCAGTCCTGAGTAAGTTTGTCATGTTGTACACATGTAATTTATACACATCCTTCTTTATGAAAGTGAACTGAGATAACATGCATAGTAATTTTGAGGGAATTGATTGTTTGAGGTGTAGCAGAAAAATTCCAAATCATTTCAGCAAAAATATCTCCATAAAATCAAATCTAGGTATAATTATTGAATATATATTGGAGAAAATATTGAAACAAAATGGAGAAATAGTTCATTATCACGATGGTTTGTAGAGTAATTTTCCGCAGATGCATCATATACAAGTTATGTAAGCAACTACCAAGCCCAAATTGGATTATAAAGACAAAGAGCATACATTATTTACACGCTTCAATTGCATGGACATATTTATAGATAATTTGTGGAATGACTTCATCACACAGACTGTATTCATGTATTTAACCTTTTCCACATACAACAAATATACAGTAGATTATATTGAAACTGTGAACAAAGGAGGAAGTGTTCTTAAAAAGAAATTGTTAATTTTGCCAAATTGCCACAATGTTTTCAAATGTCATCTGCTGAATGAGCTTGCAAGTGGGAAAACCTTAACATGGAATATATGACATTTTGAGGGTTTTTAACTTTGTTTCTTTTAACATGATTGTACAACAAAAAGGGCTATTTGTAGGTGACACTCAACTTATATTATGTACATTTAATCTAGGGGCATTATCACATTTCCATACATGCAACACAACATTGTGGAAAAAGAAGTTTCCTTTTAAGCACATTTTCTAATCTCTTACAAAACATATATAATTTATGTTCGTTTATGTTATTGTAGATACTACCTTTTTACAAAGGTAGTTAAAATGCATTTCATTTAACCCTTTCCCTCATAGGTCTGCAGCAGATGACTTTGAAAACGTCTAGGCAAAAGTACAGAAAATCCCTTTAAATGAAAGAACAATTATTGAATAGAGTTGAAAACATGATGACAAAAGGAGAAATTACTCATTTTGAGCAATTTCTTCTTTTGTCGCCATGTTTTCAATAAACTGTCTGCTGCAGAAGTGTCAGAAAGCGTCTATATGAGGGAAAAGAGGGTAAAGGAGATTTCAAAGTTTTTCTAATGGGGGATTTCTCAATTTTGTATACTGCAAATTTGATTTATTTTGGAAAATCTTAAATTTATACAAATAAATGTACTAAAATAATGTTATTCTCGCTACATCCAAATACAAAGAATTGCATAAGTAGTTACAACGGAACAACAAGAGAGGTTTAATTTCCTGTGTTGTTTCATTGTTTACTTCTTGCACTTATAGGGAAAATTACAGTTGTGTTCAATTCTGTGTCTGATATATAAATTATAAAAAGAACAACTGTTGACAACAATTCTCATCAATGTACAGTCTTTGAATGAACAAATCTGTCTTTGTATACATAATACATTAACCAAACAACATTAATCATCAGCAGCTGCTACTGTCCTTATACAAGTTTTGCAATATTTATACCCCCAGATACATAGTCACGCTTGTCGATCAGTCGTTTTGTCGGTCCGTTGGTCTGTGGACATTTCTTGTTAACACTATTTCTCAGCAACCCTTGGTCAGAATTCAATATAACTTCACAAGAATGATTGATACCAATCCTAGTTGTTCATATTGTCGGCGTGTTGCACTGGAGTTATGGCCCCTTGAACTTCTCATACATATGTATATTGTCAGGCACCAGCTGGCAGTATTCATCACCTTCAGTGATATTTCTAGTTCCTGGTAAAATCTCTTTTTTCTTTCCTGGAACAAAACTGTACTTGATGACTGTTCACTAGTTTTCTCATCATTTGTTTGCCTACAGACTTGCACATTTTTGGAAGAGAGCAAGTGTTTGCTGTTGGGATTTTGGCAGTCTCAGGTCTCACATATAGTGCCAACCTGCCTAAATAGTTTTTTGCCAGTAATACAATCAGTTGATACTGTAAATCAAACTTTATCAATGATAATAATACAAGTTAATTTGATAATGTTTAAATAATTTTTGGTTAACCCATGACCTGACCTATATGTGTAATTTTTGAAGTTATCTGATGCAGATTTATTCCATGTTATTGTATATTGGAAAGGGTCATACAGGTTATGGGTTGGATCACTATAGTTAAAAGATATATCATAATTGCCCATACATAATAAATATTTATTTACTTCAGGTGTAATTCCAATGGATATGGTTGTTCAGAAGACCACACTCTTCAGACTAAGCTTGACAGATGTGACCACTTACACAAGTTTAAACCCAGGAACTAAGCACAAAGCTTGTATTTTTCATTGCAAGTCAGAGGAATAAGGCATAATGAAAGAATCTCATTTGTCATTCTCCTTTTCTCACAATGCTCTCAAAGTATGTACCAAATACAATGCTCATCCTTATTTGAAAACATCATCAGAAGAATAGGGGCACATGTTGATAGGGCATAGAATAAAACTTATCTTGACTTTTTCAAAATGAAAATAAGAGTATGACAAATGTTAACAAACTTGTATAAAATGTTTGCAATGAAGAAAACATCTTGAGACATTGAAATTATTTACCTTTTCCAACATACAACTAATTTGCACCAGACAAATGAAAACATATGAACAACAATATGTACAACCTTTGAACCAGGAAGTGTAAGTCCTGCAAAAAGAGTTCAAAACACTGTAGCAAAAGGAGAAGCAACTCATCATGAGCAATTTGTACTTTTGCCATAATGTTTTCAAAAGTTGTCTGCTGGAGAGGCTTCAGGAATAGTGTTGGAGAGGTTTAAAACTTGTACATGTAATTCAGTACCACATTGAAATAATATGAGAAATAAAAAATCATAAAGAAAAACATTTGTTTACTTGATATACTTCATATATGATTGTGTTCAAAATATATTCTCAATATATTACCCCTAAGAAAGTGTAAAGCCTGTGGCAAATGACTTGCCTGTGCATCCACACTAAGGACTCAATTGGATACCGATTTACATAATTTGTACCTTCTATGACCAATTTCGAATAATGCTGAGTGGGATCAGATGTAAACAAGTCATTTTACACCGGTCTGGGACCTAATGGTTGTTTTTTGAAGAGCCTTACTGAAATGTTCTGGGAAAAGGTGGAATTTGTAAAATGAGCGGTTCAAGGCAAACCAGCCTTGATATAATTTTAACAAGTGTACATAAAGATCCATGTTAAAGGATCAAAATGGTTACCGGTACAGTTTCTTGTGACTTTTTATGACTAAATGGTGAATGGCCAAGAATGGTTATGCACACGTTAATCCAGATATTCATTGGCACACATGCCTAAAGCTTGGTTTCCAAAATTGATTGGTTGGGGTTAAACGCCTTTTTTCAACAATTTTTCAGTCATATCAAGGCTCATCTACTCGTATGTATTCTGGATTTCTCACACCAGTTATCCACACAACATACTTTCCAAGCAACTGGCTGCTTTTCTACATAGACTATTAGCCCATTGGTGAATGACACTTGTCACAGTGACTTGTCAAACGTCGGAAAGAATGTCGCCCAATCTGGGGTTCGAACTCACAACCCCTGGACAATAAAATAATGATAAAGCATGAAAAACAGTAAAATTCTTGCTCGTTTATTTATTGCGTCTACCAGTGTAGCAATTGAATTTGAATATAGTACGCAAATTGAATAGAAGAAAAAGTACCATTCATTTTTAGCTCGACTATTCGAAGAATATGAGAGCTTTACTACTCGCCCCGGCGTCGGCGTCGGCGTCGGCGTCGGCGTCCGGTTAAAGTTTTAGGGCAAGTTGGCATTTTCATTCATAAGTATTTGTGCTAGGGCTTTAATATTTGGAATATAGTTACATCATATACCTTTCTTCACATTGAATGTTAAAGGTACTGAGTGTGACCTTCTTTTTGGGGTAAAAAACATGATTTTCTGTGGTTAAAGTTTTAGGGCAAGTTGGAATTTTTTTTTTTTTTTTTTTTTTCTCAATAGTTACTTATGCTAGGGCTTTTATATTTGGAATATAATTACATCTAATACCTGTCTTCATATTGTATGCTGAAGATTCTGAGTGTGACCTTCTTTTTGGGGTAAAAGATGTACTTTTGGGTGGTTAAAGTTTTAGGGCAAGTTGGCATTTTCATTTAATTTTTTAATTTTTCTCAATAAGTATTTGTGCTAGGGCTTTCATATTTGCAATATAATTACATCTAATACATTTCTTCATATTGTATGCTGAAGATGCTGAGTGTGACCTTCTTTTTGCGGCAAAAGACATGATTTTGGGTGGTTAAAGTTTTAGGGCAAGTTGGCATTTTCATTTAATTTTTTAATTTTTCTCAATAAGTACTTGTGTTAGGGCTTTCATATTTGGAATATAATTACATATAATACCTTTCTTCACATTGTATGTTGAAGATGCTGAGTGTGACTTTTTGGGAATAAATAACATGATTTTTGTTTGATTTTGAGAATTTTAGATAAATTCATAATTTTTGGTTACATTCCTTTCTAATTGTGATCATTCATTTATCAAATATAATTCTTCAACATATCAACGGGTTTTGCATGATGTCAAACATTTGGTAAACCTTTTTTTAAGGTTTTGCTATTTTTAAACTCGGTCAGTTTTAACATTTTCGTTAAAGTTTCATAATTCAAATCACTTCATACTTCACACATTTGTTAAGGACCATCGTACAATTAGGTTAGATAACTCCATTGCATCCTAAATATGGAGTAATGACCCTTGAATTACTTAGAAAATTTTGCCACAATGTTTTCCACTTTTTGTCATAGGTTATCCATTCAATTATGGAGATTTTCTATGTTTTGACAAAATAAGTTCAAAGTCGTCTCATGCAGAATTGCTGTATGAGGGAAAGGGTTAATAGTACTTAAGTGCAGTATAATGAAATAGTGCTTTATGTGAATAAGCGGCATATGGTCGAGCGCGCTGTCCTCCGACAGCTCTTGTATTAAATTAAAATCTGAACTAAAAATCTTAACCTTTTCTCAGAGACCTATTAAAAATAATGATGTTATTTTAGGTCTTTGCCCTATCTACAGCTAGGATTTTTATTTTGGAAATGTCTTTATCAGGTAAAGGGTTAAATAGAAGTTCTTTGTAAACACAATCCTTGATTTCATTTTCAGATTGTTACATCATCCATATAATAGTGCAAACATGAAAACATTGTAGGGAAAGGAGAGATTGTAAGTTAGCTGTGAAAACCCGTCTCTTTTATCATAATACTATAGCTAGATAGAGGCTATTTATAGTAACACGATATTTTATCGTCGATATAGTGTGGTTTACTTTACTGTTTTACTCTAAAAGATAATGAATAATATTAATTTCTCTTACAATTGCTAGACAAGAACATAGCGCATAAAAAACTCTTGTCTGCGGAAATGTCAACACTGACAGTATGCGGTTTCCCTTCGCTGATGTAATACAATGTTGTCATCCATAATCATTTTGACAGCATGAAAATACATTTCGCTAAATTACTTTAAGCCTTGTTGTTTTTGTTTCAACGAAATAGTACTGTATTAATAGCGAAAAACCAGGTGGGACGTGCGTTAAGTTATCAATACGATACACCACTTTCGCCGACACTTTCTTGTTTGTCTAACGTAACGACGGTTGTTATGGTGGCTGGGGCTCAACTAAAAAAATTGTAGCGTCAATTGTAAAGAGACATTAGATGTGGCGAAAAGGATCTCTACTCTTTTTAATTAGATTACGAAATACGGCATTTTCCGACCAACTCCCGGGTTACTACGGAAGCGGCGGCCATAATTGTCGTAACTAACAAGGTTTTGTTACATGGCATTTGATTGGATGCGTAAAACTTTCTACGCATCCAATCAAATTGCAGAGCGGGCATTTCAATTTCTAAAGAGGCCGTCCGCCAAGGGTACTTATGGGAATGCTAATGTACGAAGTAGCCTTGGCTAGCGAAGATGCCTTTACCAAGATTGTTCAAATATTTCCGATCCGTTGAAAAGCATGGCCGCCAGGGGGCGGAGCTAGTTTTCCTTATATGTGCATTGTTAAAACTTTAACAATCTTCTTGTCCAAAAGAACTGGCCCGATTTAAAAATTATTTTGCACAAATGTTCCTTGGGGCACCCTTTACCAAGATTGTACAAATATTTCATATCCGTTGAAAAACATGGCGGCCAGGGGGCGGAGCTTGTTTTCCTTATATGTGCATTGTTAAAACTTTAAAAATCTTCTTGTCCAAAAGTACTGGCCCGATTTAAAAATTATTTTGCACAAATGTTCCTTGGGGCACCCTTTACCAAGATTGTTTAAATATTTTTGATCCATTGAAAAACATGGCCGCCAGGGGGCGGATCTTGTTTTCCTTATATGTGCATTGTTAAAACTTTAAAAATCTTCTTGTCCAAAAGTATTGGCCTAAAAAGAGTAAAAACTTTGAAAACTATTGAAGTTCTATTAAATCAGGTGAGCGATATAGGGCCATCATGGCCCTCTTGTTTATTATTCTTTCTTTCTTTCTTTCTTTATTCTTTTTCTCCTATCCAAATTTTTGTCCGAGCGATATCTCATGAACTAATGGTCAGATATTATTAAAACTTGGAACATAGATAGATGGCAATGTGAAGTTGTGCAAGAGGCAAAAATGATAACTCTGAGCTCCTTTTTTGCAAAGTTATCTCCCCTTTTTCAATATTTAAATCAAATTTTGTCCGAGCGATATCTTGTGAACGAATGGTCAGATAATATTGAAACTTAGAACATAGATATATGGCAATGTTAACGTGTGCAAGATTGAAGAATGATAACTCTGAGCCACTTATTTGCAAAGTTATCTCCCCTTTTTCATTATTTTAATAATTTGGTGATTAAAGCTTGTATAACTCGATAACGAAAAGTGATAGAGACTTGAAACTTAGTACAAGTGTTCCCAATTAAGTGACCTACTTTCTCATGTGTATTTGAGCATGACCGAATACTGGCTTCTGATTGGTCGATTTTTCGGACTTGTATAACTCAAAAACGACAAGTGATAGAGACTTGAAACTTAGTATATGGGTTTCTAATCAAGTAGTACTACTTTCTCAAGTGTATTAGCGCATGACCGAATACTCGTTTCTGATTGGTCGATTTTTCTTACTTGTATAACTAAAGAATGACTAGTGATAGAGACTTGAAACTTAGTACATGTGATTCTAATCAAATAGTACTACTTTCTCAAGTGTATTAGCGCATGACCGAATACTTGTTTCTGATTGGTCGATTTTTCTGACTTGTATAACTCAAAAACGACAAGTGATAGAGACTTGAAACTTAGTACATGTATTTCTAATCAAGTGGTACTACTTTCTCAAGTGTATTTAGCGCATGACCGAATACTCCTTTCTGATTGGTCGATTTTTCGGATTTGTATAACTCAAAAACGACAAGTGGTAGAGACTTGAAACTTAGTACATGTGTTCCTAATCAAGTGGTACTACTTTCGCAAGTGTATTAGCGCATGACCGAATACTCGTTTCTGTTATCTCCCATTGTTAAATAAAATGGCAAGGGAATCGTTCGTAACTGTTGCTACAGTTACAATCTCTAGTTATTTTATCCCCAACAACAAAGTTGGGGGATATATTGTTTTTGCACCGTTTCTTATTATTATATCCCCAACAACAAAGTTGGGGGATATATTGTTTTTTGCACCGTTTCTTATTATTATTACGATTCCCCAACAAAGTTGGGAATCGTTTTGTTTTTCTACTGTTTTTTATTATTCTTTCTTTATTCTTTTTCTCCTATCCAAATTTTTGTCCGAGCGATATCTCATGAACTAATGGTCAGATATTATTGAAACTTAGAACATAGATAGATGGCAATGTTAAGTTGTGCAAGAGGCAAAAATGATAACTCTGAGCCCCTTTTTTGCAAAGTTATCTCCCCTTTTTCAATATTTAAATCAAGTTTTGTCCGAGCGATATCTTGTGAACGAATGGTCAGATAATATTGAAACTTGGAACATAGATAGATGGCAATGTTAAGGTGTGCAAGATTGAAGAATGATAACTCTGAGCCACTTTTGTGCAAAGTTATCTCCCCTTTTTCATTATTTTAATAATTTGGTGATTAAAGCTTGTATAACTCGATAACGAAAAGTGATAGAGACTTGAAACTTAGTACAAGTGTTCCCAATTAAGTGACCTACTTTCTCATGTGTATTTGAGCATGACCGAATACTCGCTTCTGATTGGTCGATTTTTTGGACTTGTATAACTCAAAAACGACAAGTGATAGAGACTTGAAACTTAGTATATGTGTTTCTAATCAAGTAGTACTACTTTCTCAAGTGTATTAGCGCATGACCGAATACTCGTTTCTGATTGGTCAATTTTTCTGACTTGTATAACTAAAGAATGACTAGTGATAGAGACTTGAAACTTAGTACATGTGATTCTAATCAAATAGTACTACTTTCTCAAGTGTATTAGCGCATGACCGAATACTTGTCGATTTTTCGGACTTGTATAACTCAAAAACGACAAGTGATAGAGACTTGAAACTTAGTACATGTATTTCTAATCAAGTGGTACTACTTTCTCAAGTGTATTAGCGCATGACCGAATACTCGTTTCTGATTGGTCGATTTTTCTGACTTGTATAACTCAAAAACGACAAGTGATAGAGACTTGCAACTTAGTACATGTGTTCCTAATCAAGTGGTACTACTTTCGCAAGTGTATTAGCGCATGACCGAATACTCGTTTCTGTTATCTCCCATTGTTAAATAAAATGGCAAGGGAATCGTTCGTAACTGTTGCTACAGTTACAATCTCTAGTTATTATTTTTCTTCTTCTTTACCTCCAATTTGTCCGGAGTTTTTCTAAGAGATGTATGGAGGGATCTTTATGAAAATTCGCACAAACATAGGTCTACGCCTGAAGTTGCGCAGGTGGGTTTTATAATGTTCAAGATCCATGCAGAATTCTGGTTTCCATGGCAACGAAACGAAAAAAACTTCAAAATTCTTCATCTCCCAAACTGCTTGGCAGATTTTCAAATAATTTTGTAGAAATGTTCCTTGGATGACCCTCTACCAAATTCCTTCAAGCCATGTTGATTGGTCGAAAAACACGGCCGCCAGGGGGGCGGGGCTATTTTGACTTATATGGCTATTGTGCAAACTTAAAAAATCTTCTCCTCCAAAAGTGTCAGTCCGATTTTCAAATAATTTTGTAGAAATGTTCCTTGGATGACCCACTTTCAGATTCCTTCAAGCCATGTTGATTGGTCAAAAAACATGGCCGCCAGTGGGCAGGGCTATTTTGCATTATATGGCTATAGTGAAAACTTAAAAAATCTTCTCCTCCAAAAGTATCTGGCCGATATTCAAATAATTTTGTAGAAATGTTCCTAGGGTGACCCTCTATCAGATTCCTTCAAGCCAAGTTGATTGGTCGGAAACTATGTCCGCCAGTTGGCGGGGCTTATATAGCTAAAGTGAAAAAAAAAAATCAGGTGAGCGATTCCAGGGCCATCATGGCCCTCTTGTTTATTCAAAATGGCCGCCAAAACCTAAAACCTTAAAATGCTCTGATTTTGATGAAATTTGGTTTTCAAGTACATATAGATGTGGCGAGTTCATTCCCGCTATCCAAATTTTATCCCGCGGTGGCCATTTTAAATTCAAAATGGCCGCCTAAAACTAAAAATGCACCGATTTCTATGAAATTTGGTTTTCAAGTACATATAGGTGTGGTGAGATCATTTCCGGTATCAAAATTTTATCCCGAGGCTGCCATTTTTTATTCAAAATGGCCGCCTAAAACTAAAAATTCTCCAATTTCGATGTAATTTGGTTTTCAGGTAGATATGGGTGTGTCGAGTTCATTCGGGTTTCAAAATTTTATCCCGCGGCAGCCATTTTAGATTCAAAATGGCCGCCTTCAACTAAAAATCCTCCGATTTTGATGAAATTTGGTTTTCAAGTAGATATAGGTGTGGCGAGTTCATTTCCGATATAGAATTTTTATCCCGCGGTGTCGATTTTATATTCAAAATGGCCGCCTTATACTAAAAATGTTCAGATTTTGATGATATTTGGTTTTCAAGTAGATATAGGTCTGGCGAGTTCATTTCCGGCATCCAAATTTTATCCCCCGGGGGCCATTTTTAGCTCCACTGGCTGAAAGCCAGTCGAGCTTATGTCATGGCGAATTGTCCGTCGTGCGTGCGTGCGTTAACTTTTTCCTTTAAACGACTTCTTCTCCCTAACCACTTGGCCAATTTGGTTGAAACTTCATGGGAAGCATCCTCTCAATGTCCTCTACTAAATTCCTTCAATTTTTTTTGATCCATTCAAAATTCTGGTTTCCATGGCAACCGAAAGAAAAAAATAGTGAGAACTTAAAAAATCTTCTTCTCCGAAAGTGTCAGGCCGATTTTCAAATAATTTTGTAGAAATGTTCCTTGGGTGACCCTTTATTAGATTCCTTCAAGAAATTTTGATTGGGCGAAAAACATGGCCGCCAGGGGGCGGTGCTTTTTTGCCTTATATAGCTATAGTGAAAACTTAAATAATCTTCTTCTCAAAAAGTGTTCAGCAGATTTTCAAATAATTATGTAGAAATGTTCCGTGGGTGACCCTCTATCAGATTCCTTCAAGCCATGTTGATTGGTAAAAAAACATGGCCGTCACAGGGCGGGGCTATTTTGCCTATATGGCTAAAGAGCAAACTTAAAAAATCTTCTCCTCCAAAAGTGTCAGGCCGATTTTCAAATAATTTTGTAGAAATGTTCCTTGTGTGAACCTTAATTAGATTCCTTCAAGAAATGTTGATTGGGCGAAAAACATGGCCGCCAGGGGGCGGGGCTTTTTTGCGTTATATAGCTATAGTGAAAACTTAAAACATCTTCTTCTCCGAAAGTGTTCAGCCGATTTTCAAATAATTTTGTAGAAATGTTCATTGGGTGACCCTCTATCAGATTCCTTCAAGCCATGTTGATTGGTCGAAAAACATGGCCGCCAGAGGGCGGGGCTATTTTGACTTATATGACCATAGTGAAAACTTAAAAAATCTTCTCCTCCGAAAGTGTCAGGCATATTTTCAAATAATTTTGCAGAAACATTCCTTTGGTGACACTCTACAAGATTCCTTTAAGCCATGGTGGTTGGTAAAAAAAATAGCCACCACGGGGCAGGGCTGTTTGGAGATTTTATTTTTGCCCTATGGCCGTGGAGCGATACTGGCCCTCTTGGGCCTCTTGTTTATTAAAAATGGCCGCTAAAACTTAAAAATTCTCAAATTTCAATGAATTATGTTTTCAAGTAAATGTAAATTTTATTCCGCTATGGCCATTTTTAGCTCACCTGAGCTTTGCTCAAGGTGAGTTATTGTGATCGCCTTTTGTCCGGCGTCCGTCGTCCGTCGTGCGTCAACTTCTTCTCCTCAGTAACCAGTGGGTCAATTTGGATGAAACTTCACAGAAAGCATCCTCTCAATGACCTCACCAGAATTCCTTCAAATTTTTGGGATCCATGCAAAATTCTGGTTTCCATGGCAACGAAACCGAAAAAACTTCAAAATTCTTCTTCTCCCAAACTGGTTGGCAGATTTTCAAATAATTTTGTAGAAATGTTCCTTAGATGACCCTCTATCAGATTCCTTCAAGCCATGTTGATTGGTCGAAAAACACGGCCGCCAGGGGGGGCGGGGCTATTTTGCCTTATATGGCTATAGTGAAAACTTAAAAAATCTTCTCCTCCGAAAGTGTCAGGCCGATTTTCAAATAATTGTGTAGAAATGTTTCTTAGGTGACCCTCTATCAGATTCCTTCAAGCCATGTTGATTGGTCGAAAAACATGGCCGCCAGGGGTGGGGCGGGGCTATTTTGCCTTATTAGGCTATAGTGCAAACTTAAAAATTCTTCTCCTCCAAAAGTGTTAGGCCGATTTTCAAATAATTCTGTAGAAATGTTCCTTGGGTGATCCTCTATCAGATTCCTTCAAGCCATGTTGATTGGTCAAAAAGCATGGCCGCCAGGGGGCGGGGCTATTTTGCCTTTTATGGCTATAGTGAAAACTTAAAAAATCTTCTTCTCCATAAGTGTCGGCCCGATTTTCAATTAATTTTGTAGAAATGATCCTAGGGTGACCCTCTATCAGATTCCTTCAAGCCATGTTGATTGGTCAAAAAAAAGGCCGCCAGGGGGCGGGGCTTTTTTGCCTTATATGGCCAAAGTGAAAACTTAAAAAATCTTCTCCTCCGAAAGTGTCAGGCTGATTTTTAAATAATTTTGTAGAAATGTTCCTTGGATGACCCTCTATCAGATTCCTTCAAGCCAAGTTGATTGGTCGAAAAACATGGCCGCCGGGGGGGGGCCAGGGCTATTTTGCCTTATATGGCTATAGTGAAAACTTAAAAAATCTTCTTCTCCGAAAGTGTCAGGCCGATTTTCAAATAATTTTGTAGAAATGTTCTTTGGATGACCAACTTTCAGATTCCTTCAAGCCATGTTGATTGGTAAAAAAACATGGCCACCAGTGGGCAGGGCTATTTTGCATTATATGGCTATAGTGAAAACTTAAAAAAATCTTCTCCTCCAAAAGTGTCTGGCCGATTTTCAAATAATTTTGTAGAAATGTTCCTAGGATGACCCTCTATCAGATTCCTTCAAGCCAAGTTGATTGGTCGGAAACTATGGCTGCCAGGGGGCAGGGCTTATATAGCTAAAGTGAAAAAAAAAAAGAGGTGAGCGATTCCAGGGCCATCATGGCCCTCTTGTTTATTCAAAATGGCCGCCAAAACCTAAAACCTTAAAATGCTCCGATTTTGATGAAATTTGGTTTTCAAGTACATATATCTCTGGCGAGTTCACTCGCGGTATTCACATTTTATCACGCGGCGCCCATTTGTTATTCAAAATGGCCGCCTAAAACTAAAAATGCACCGATTTCTATGAAATTTGGTTTTCAAGTACATATAAGTGTGGTGAGATCATTACTGGTATCGAAATTTTATCCCGAGGCTGCCATTTTTAGCTCACCTGAGCTTTGCTCAAGGTGAGTTATTGTGATCGCCTTTTGTCCGGCGTCCGTCGTGCGTCGTGCGTCAACTTCTTCTCCTCAGTAACCAGTGGGTCAATTTGGATGAAACTTCACAGAAAGCATCCTCTCATTTACCTAACCAGAATTCCTTCAAATTTTTGGGATCCATGCAAAATTCTGGTTTCCATGGCAACGAAACCGAAAAAACTTCAAAATTCTTCTTCTCCCAAATTGGTTGGCAGATTTTCAAATAATTTTGTAGAAATGTTCTTTGGATGACCCTCTATCAGATTCCTTCAAGCCGTGTTGATTGGTCGAAAAACATGGCCGCCAGGGGGGGCGGGGCTATTTTGCCTTATATGGCTATAGTGAAAACTTAAAAAATCTTCTCCTCCGAAAGTGTAAGGCCGATTTTCAAATAATTTTGTAGAAATGTTCCTTGGGTGACCCTCTATCAGATTCCTTCAAGCCATGTTGATTGGTCGAAAAACATGGCCGCCAGGGGTGGGGCGGGGCTATTTTGCCTTATTAGGCTATAGTGCAAACTTAAAAATTCTTCTCCTCCAAAAGTGTTAGGCCGATTTTCAAATAATTCTGTAGAAATGTTCCTTGGGTGATCCTCTATCAGATTCCTTCAAGCCATGTTGATTGGTCAAAAAGCATGGCCGCCAGGGGGCGGGGCTATTTTGCCTTTTATGGCTATAGTGAAAACTTAAAAAATCTTCTTCTCCATAAGTGTCGGCCCGATTTTCAATTAATTTTGTAGAAATGATCCTAGGGTGACCCTCTATCAGATTCCTTCAAGCCATGTTGATTGGTCAAAAAAAAGGCCGCCAGGGGGCGGGGCTTTTTTGCCTTATATGGCCAAAGTGAAAACTTAAAAAATCTTCTCCTCCGAAAGTGTCAGGCTGATTTTTAAATAATTTTGTAGAAATGTTCCTTGGATGACCCTCTATCAGATTCCTTCAAGCCAAGTTGATTGGTCGAAAAACATGGCCGCCGGGGGGGGGCCAGGGCTATTTTGCCTTATATGGCTATAGTGAAAACTTAAAAAATCTTCTTCTCCGAAAGTGTCAGGCCGATTTTCAAATAATTTTGTAGAAATGTTCTTTGGATGACCAACTTTCAGATTCCTTCAAGCCATGTTGATTGGTAAAAAAACATGGCCACCAGTGGGCAGGGCTATTTTGCATTATATGGCTATAGTGAAAACTTAAAAAAATCTTCTCCTCCAAAAGTGTCTGGCCGATTTTCAAATAATTTTGTAGAAATGTTCCTAGGATGACCCTCTATCAGATTCCTTCAAGCCAAGTTGATTGGTCGGAAACTATGGCTGCCAGGGGGCAGGGCTTATATAGCTAAAGTGAAAAAAAAAAAGAGGTGAGCGATTCCAGGGCCATCATGGCCCTCTTGTTTATTCAAAATGGCCGCCAAAACCTAAAACCTTAAAATGCTCCGATTTTGATGAAATTTGGTTTTCAAGTACATATATCTCTGGCGAGTTCACTCGCGGTATTCACATTTTATCACGCGGCGCCCATTTGTTATTCAAAATGGCCGCCTAAAACTAAAAATGCACCGATTTCTATGAAATTTGGTTTTCAAGTACATATAAGTGTGGTGAGATCATTACTGGTATCGAAATTTTATCCCGAGGCTGCCATTTTTAGCTCACCTGAGCTTTGCTCAAGGTGAGTTATTGTGATCGCCTTTTGTCCGGCGTCCGTCGTGCGTCGTGCGTCAACTTCTTCTCCTCAGTAACCAGTGGGTCAATTTGGATGAAACTTCACAGAAAGCATCCTCTCATTTACCTAACCAGAATTCCTTCAAATTTTTGGGATCCATGCAAAATTCTGGTTTCCATGGCAACGAAACCGAAAAAACTTCAAAATTCTTCTTCTCCCAAATTGGTTGGCAGATTTTCAAATAATTTTGTAGAAATGTTCTTTGGATGACCCTCTATCAGATTCCTTCAAGCCGTGTTGATTGGTCGAAAAACATGGCCGCCAGGGGGGGCGGGGCTATTTTGCCTTATATGGCTATAGTGAAAACTTAAAAAATCTTCTCCTCCGAAAGTGTAAGGCCGATTTTCAAATAATTTTGTAGAAATGTTCCTTGGGTGACCCTCTATCAGATTCCTTCAAGCCATGTTGATTGGTCGAAAAACATGGCCGCCAGGGGGGCGGGGCTATTTTGCCGTATATGGCTATAGTGCAAACTTAAAAAATCTTCTTCTCCAAAAGTGTCAGGCCGATTTTCAAATAATTTTGTAGAAATGTTCCTTGGGTAATCCTCTATCAGATTCCTTCAAGCCATGTTGATTGGTCAAAAAACATGGCCGCCAGGGGGCGGGGCTATTTTGCCTTATATGGCCAAAGTGAAAACTTAAAAAATCTTCAACATCTTCTCCTCAGTAACCAGTGGGTCAATTGGGATGAAACTTCACAGAAAGCATCCTCTTAATGACCTCACCAGAATTCCTTCAAATTTTAGGGATCCATGCACCATGCAGAATTCTGGTTTCCATGGCAACGAAACGAAAAAAACTTCAAAATTCTTCTTCTCCCAAACTGGAAGGCAGATTTTCAAATAATTTTGTAGAAATGTTCCTTGGATGAGCCTCTACCAGATTCCTTCAAGCCATGTTGATTGGTCAAAAAACACGGCCGCCAGGGGGGCGGGGCTATTTTGCCTTATATGGCTATAGTGAAAACTTAAAAAATCTTCGCCTCCGAAAGTGTTAGGCTGATTTTCAAATGATTTTGTAGAAATGTTCCTTGGGTGACCCTCTATCAGATTCCTTCAAGCCATGTTGATTGGTCAAAAAACATGGCCGCCATGGGGGGGGGGGGGGGGGGGGGGGGCGGGGCTATTTTGCCTTATATGGCTATAGTGCAAACTTAAAAAATCTTCTTCTCCAAAAGTGTCGGCCCGATTTTCAAATAATTTTGTAGAAATGTTCCTTGGATGACCCACTTTCAGATTCCTTCAAGCCATGTTGATTGGTCAAAAAACATGGCCGCCAGTAGGCAGGGCTATTTTGCATTATATGGCTATAGTGAAAACTTAAAAAATCTTCTCCTCCAAAAGTATCTGGCCGATTTTCAAATAATTTTGTAGAAATGTTCCTAGGGTGACCCTCTATCAGATTCCTTCAAGCCAAGTTGATTGGTCGGAAACTGGCTGCCAGGGGGCGAGGCTTATATAGCTAAAGTGAAAAAAAAATAAAAAATCAGGTGAGCGATTCAAGGGCCATCATGGCCCTCTTGTTTATTCAAAATGGCCGCCTAAAACTAAAAATTCTCCAATTTCAATGTAATTTGGTTTTCAGGTAGATATGTGTGTGTCGAGTTCATTCGGGTTTCAAAATGTTATCTCGCGGCAGCCATTTTAGATTCAAAATGGCCGCCTTCAACTAAAAATCCTCCGATTTTGATGAAATTTGGTTTTGAAGTTAATATAGGTGTGGCGAATTCATTCCCCGTATCGAAATTTTATCCCGTGGCGACAATTTGACGGTTTTGGGGATATATGTGACTTGCTTGCAATCACAATCAGTACTTGTTACGATTCCCCAACAGAGTTGGGAATCGTATTGTTTTTCTATTGTTTTTAGCTCACCTGTGCACGAAGTGCTCAAGGTGAGTTATTGTGATCGCCCTATGTCCGGCGTCCGGCGTCCATCGTCCTTCGTCCGTCGTCCGTCAACATTTTCTCCTCTGTAACCGGTAGGTCAACTGGGATGAAACTTCACAGAAAGCATCCTCTCAATGTCCTCACCAGAATTCCTTAAAATTTTCGGGATCCATGCAGAATTCTGGTTTCCATGGCAACGAAATGAAAAAACTTCAAAATTCTTAAAAAATCTTCTCCTCCGAAAGTGTCAGGCCGATTTTCAAATAATTTTGTAGAAATGTTCCTCGGGTGACCCTCTATCAGATTCCTTCAAGCCATGTTGATTGGTCGAAAAACATGGCCGCCAGGGGGGGCGGGGCTATTTTTCCTTATATGGCTATAGTGCAAAATTAAAAAATCTTCTTCTCCAAAAGTGTCAGGCCGATTTTCAAATAAATTTGTAGAAATGTTCCTTGGGTGACCCTCTATCAGATTCCTTCAAGCCATGTTGATTGGTCAAAAACATGGCCGCCAGGGGGCGGGGCTATTTTGCCTTTTATGGTTATAGTGCAAACTTAAAAAATCTTCAACATCTTCTCCTCAGTAACCGGTGGGTCAATTGGGATGAAACTTCACAGAAAGCATCCTTTCAATGACCTCACCAGAATTCCTTCAAATTTTTTGGATCCATGCAGAATTCTGGTTTCCATGGCAACGAAACGAAAAAAACTTCAAAATTCTACTTCTCCCTAACTGGTTGGCAGATTTTGAACTTATTTTGTAGAAATGTTCCTTGGGTGACTCTCTATCAGATTCCTTGAAGCCATGTTGATCGGTCGAAAAACATGGCCGCCAGGGGGGCGGGGCTATTTTTCCTTATATGGCTATAGTGCAAAATTAAAAAATCTTCTTCTCCAAAAGTGTCAGGCCGATTTTCAAATAAATTTGTAGAAATGTTCCTTGGGTGACCCTCTATCAGATTCCTTCAAGCCATGTTGATTGGTCAAAAACATGGCCGCCAGGGGGCGGGGCTATTTTGCCTTTTATGGTTATAGTGCAAACTTAAAAAATCTTCAACATCTTCTCCTCAGTTACCGGTGGGTCAATTGGGATGAAACTTCACAGAAAGCATCCTTTCAATGACCTCACCAGAATTCCTTCAAATTTTTTGGATCCATGCAGAATTCTGGTTTCCATGGCAACGAAACGAAAAAAACTTCAAAATTCTACTTCTCCCTAACTGGTTGGCAGATTTTGAACTTATTTTGTAGAAATGTTCCTTGGGTGACTCTCTATCAGATTCCTTGAAGCCATGTTGATCGGTCGAAAAACATGGCCGCCAGGGGGGCAGGGCTTTTTTGCCTTATATGGCTATAGTGAAAACTTAAAAAATCTTCTCCTCCAAAAGTGTCAGGCCGATTTTCAAATAATTTTGTAGAAATATTCCTTGGATGACCCGCTATCAGATTCCTTTAAGCCATGTTGATTGGTCGAAAATCATGGCCGCCAGGGGGGGCGGGGCTTTTTTGCCTTATATAGCTATAGTGTAAACTTAAAAAATCTTCTCCTCCAAAAGTGTCGGGCCGATTTTCAAATAATTTTGTAGTAATGTTCCTTGGATGACCCTCTATCAGATTCCTTCAAGCCATGTTGATTGGTCAAAAAACATGGCCGCCAGGGGGCGGGGCTATTTTGCCTTTTATTGCTATAGTGAAAACTTTAAATATCTTCTCCTTCAAAAGGATCAGGCCGATTTTGTTTAAAAATGGCCGTTTAAACTTAAAAATGCTCAAATTTCAATGAAATTTATGTTTTCAAGTAAATGTAAATTTTATTCCGCTATGGCCATTTTTTATTCAAAATGGCCGCCAAAACCTAAAACCTTAAAATGCTCCGATTTTGATGAAATTTGGTTTTCAAGTACATATAGGTGTGGCGAGTTCATTCCCGCTATCCAAATTTTATCCCGCGGTGGCCATTTTAAATTCAAAATGGCCGCCTAAAACTAAAAATGCACCGATTTCTATGAAATTTGGTTTTTAAGTACATATAGGTGTGGTGAGATCATTTCCGGTATCGAAATTTTATCCCGAGGCTGCCATTTTTTATTCAAAATGGCCGCCTTCAACTAAAAATCCTCCGATTTTGATGAAATTTGGTTTTCAAGTAGATATAGGTGTGGCGAGTTCATTTCCGATATAGAATTTTTATCCAGCGGTGTCGATTTTATATTCAAAATGGCCGCCTTATACTAAAAATGTTCAGATTTTGATGATATTTGGTTTTCAAGTAGATATAGGTCTGGCGAGTTCATTTCCGGCATCCAAATTTTATCCCCCGGGGGCCATTTTTTTTTAAAAATGGCCGCTTAAACTTAAAAATGCTCAAATTTCAATGAAATTTATGTTTTCAAGTAAATGTAAATTTTATTCCGCTATGGCCATTTTTTATTCAAAACTTTCAACTTAGTAAAATAAAAAGAAAAGATTTAACGTAACAATGTTTTCATAGTCTCACAGCAACCATATTTCTCGACCCGCATTGTTGACACACTCTAGCTGTCATGAATCAGTTCAAACTCAAAAATCGGTTTGATAGTTAATGACGTGAATAGAATTGACAATTTAATAAAATGTGACATAACGAAAAGACACTATTTTCATACCAGATATGTTGACTCTGTGTCAGATTTAAACTATGTGTCGGAGAACAACCTGTTTACAACATAAACATAGAATTTTAGCAAACTCATGATTAAAATGCATTGTGAAAGAGCTTGTGATCGAGGTTTCGAGTTTGGATGCTTTTTAGACATTACGTAACTCGAAGGCGCATTTCGTTACGTTACATTACATGATTTTATTTTGAAACAAAATCGTATTTACGATCCCCTATTACATGTTAAAATGACATGCACGTTACTATTTCACACAAATAAGCTTACACGGTTTGCATGAAAAGTAATCAATTTTGATTCGGTTTTCAAACACCCATCCATGAAAGTGTCGGCGAGGACAACTGCAAAATGCACTATTAATGTGTAATTTACAAGAACTAACAGTTTGTTTAAAGGTCAATGTCATATACCAATTAATACAGTTAGTTGTTTTTAATAGTTTCGGATACATTTAAACTATTTAACACATACTTTTTCAAATACAAATAATTAAACCAACAAATCTGTGATGTAACACAAAATCCCGGACACCATATAAGGGTATATATAGTGCTCATGCATGAAACATGAATTGAACATTATCATCGTCTAGTCAATCATTTTTGTGATCATCCGGCGTCGTTGTTGTCTGTACATCCGTTCGTCTGTTAACAATTTCCTACAAATGAATTCTTTTACTAAACCAAGACTTCACAGGAATGTTCCTTAATTGGTCCTCCTTTAAATTTGTTCAACAAATTTAATTCCAAGTAAAACTTTGGTTGCTGGGGATTCAGAAAAGGGGGAAAATGCCAAAACTTTAAAAATATTCTTGTCCAATAATATAATACCGTCCAAAAGTACTGGCCAAATTTGAAAATTATTTTGCACAAATGTTCCATTGGACACTCTTTACCAAGATTGTTCAAATATTTCCGATACGTTGAAAAACATGGCCGCCATGGGGGGGATTTTTTTCCTTATAAAGTCAAACTTATGTGAGCGGTCACCGGCATTAAACGGTCACTTTAAATCCCTCCCAGCCAATTATACTCTATAAACTGCCTTGATCAGCTAGATTCGGACGCTATTTTTTACGGATATGTTATTCGGTGAATTTCAAATTGAAGTAAAAAAATATTTGATAGTCAAGTTAGTTGTAAACTTCAGTTTAAACTAAAGAATAGATAGAACAATGAAAGATTTGATAGAAAAAAGCTACAAATCTTCATAACAATGTTTAAATACAAGTTTATAAAATATACCATTTGTATTTGTAATGACTATATATTCTTAACAGTTACATGTAATATTATGTGAACTGACAAAACTTGAACAAATCCGACCAAGTCATGAAATTTGTGATCAGCAGCCACCTGTCTTAAGCAGCCAGATTTATCATGTCCCTTGGGTGGCTGCTGATCACAAGTTTGACTGTATGTGCATTGTAAAAACTTTAAAAATCTTCTTGTCCCAAAGAAACAGCTTGATTTAAAGATAATTTAGCACAAATGTTCCTTGGGGGACCTTCTTCCAAGTTAATTCAAATTAATCCAATCTGTTGAAAAACATGGCCACCAGGGGCAGGGCTTGTTTTCCTTATATGTGCATTGTAAAAACTTAAAAAAATCTCCTTGTCCAAAAGTACCTGCTTGTCTGATTTAAAAATGATTTGGCACAAATGTCCCTTGGTATGTCCCTCTACCAAGATTGTTGAAATTATTCCGATATGATGAAAAACATGGCCACCAGGTGGCGGGGCTTGATTTCTTTCTATGTAACTCTCTTTTTACTAAATCACTGGCCCGATTTGAAAATAATTTGGCACAAATGTTCCTTGTGTGAAACTCTGCCTTTAAATTTATAGAGTAAAAGCTTTGTAAACTATTGAAGTTCTATTAAATCAGGTGAGCAATATAGGGCCATCATGGCTCTCTTATTACAATCAATATTTATGACTATAGTATGCTGTATAATATTTTTTTACAAACATTTTACGTTTATTTCTTAAATAGGTAGCCTCTATATATATTTTATATGTTATAGGTGGACCAACTCTCCCTTCTACAGATCCATTACAGATGCTACAGAATGGGCAGACGGGTAGGCAACATCTCCCCCAGCATAACAGAGTTGTCCCAGATTACAGAACTAGGAATACAGCACTGACAGGTATGTTCTAATCCCTCACTCCACATGTCAGAGCTTTCCAGGATAACTTTGCTAGCCATACATTCATAACATATAATATTTCTAATTCCTCTCAAAACATAATAAAACTGTCCCTGATTACAATTTGAGGAATTTTACGCTAACTGGTTATGATTATGACCCCACCCACTCACATAGACACATCGAAGAACTGGCCCAGGTAACATGACCAGAAATATGGCCCAAATAGAAATATTTCTAGCTCCTCCCCATATTTAACAGAGGTGTCAGAGCTTACACAGCTAGGAATACACCGTGGTAATTTTGCCATTAAATGTTTTTGGAAATAAGATAATAAAATTTATAATGAAATAATAATAATCTTAAATTCTGCAGAGGTCAAAGTTATTTTGTAAATCAACATATTGTTTGTTAACATCAGTTGATACGTATTAATTGATTGAAGATCTTAAAACCCTCATTGACTCAGATTTGACAAAGATGTGAAACTTAAGTCTTTGAAATCAACTTCCTGCAATCAAGCCAATGGGCTTGAGACGGACATGGTTTTAGCACATTATGGTTGGTGCATTGTTCCTGTCTACTCAAAGCATATCTTGTTGATTAGGTGTGAAGCCCTAGGCTTCTGTTATCATAACTTACTAAACAATCTTATACTTTATAACAAGCTTTTCTATTGGTTTATAAATTAATTAATAGTTCAATTTCATTGGTTAATGAATTAAGTCTAAACAGTTTACATGGGAATTGATCAGTATAAATGGACAAGTCTTGAAAACATAAAAAGACATTATTGCCGAGCGCGAGGGTAAACAACGTCATAGATCATCATCAACATAAAAAGATAGATTATATAAGGGGGAGATATAGAGATAGAAGATTAGGAATAAGAGAATATAGGGAGGGAATATAGTAGAAAAGAAGAAGGGAATAGGAGGAATCAGGGGAAAGACTTAAACGGAGTCTTTTGTGAACTAGATGGAGTTAGTCTTGATAGGATCAAATTAATGGAGAACTTATGTTAATTATATTGAAGTCATAAAGTTACCTAGGAAATGTTGATAAATGCATCGCCATGTGTATAATAAAAGACTAGTTTACTAGCTATCGTGTTGCCTCCAGTATTGCCACACTCTGTAACCTACAGAGTGGACCCCACGATCGTTGTGTTCTTCTAGGTGTGCATGTAATGGACAGTTTGTGGGACACGCTAATTCCCCAAAATCTACCAGTCTCACAGACAGAGTGGTTGGGATAGAACTCGGTATAACCAACCCTATCACCAACTACAACGTCAACCTCCCTACAACACCCACACCCAAGACAGGGCACCGTGGTTGCACATCCCCAACAAGTACATTTCTAACCCATCTCCCCACATTACAGAACTATCCCAGAAAGGTGGCCCAAACAGATATATAAACACACAACAGAGTTCTGGATAAGGAGCATATGTGTTTCATGTTCTAAAATCTTTATTGACATCAACACATTATTAGCTTGACTATTCGAAGAATATGAGAGCTTTACTACTCACCCTGGCGTCGGTGTCCACGTCACCCATTGGTTAAGGTTTTGCATGCAAGTACTTAAATACTACATGTATTGCATTGAAACTTTCTACAACCCTACCAAACTATCACATCTATGTAGAGTATCAAGTTAGATAACTCTATCCTGCATTTTATGCGTGCAACTTTAATTAAATGTCCATATCTCAGTATTTAATTGATGCATTGCATTGAAACTTTGTACAACCCTACCCAACTATCACACTTATGTAGATTATCAAGTAAGATAACTTGATCCTGCATTTTATGTAAGTTATGGCCCTTTTTATACGCCCGTTTTGAAAAAAAAAAAGGATCGTATTATAGTTTTACCTGCGGCGTACGGGCGGGCAGGCGGCGTCCAGTATGTTGTCAGCTCAATAACTTTAGAAGCCTTTGTCCAATCATCACCAAATTTAGTGTGTATTGGGATAATATCTCGGACAAGTTCGATAACTAGCCATATCGCTTTAGTCAATCAAGAGTTATCGCCCTTTAATTATAGAAATTACCCAAAATTGGTCTTGTCAGCTCAATAACTTTAGAAGCCTTTGTCAAATGATCACCAATTTTGGTCAGAATGTGTATTGGGCTAATATCTCGGACAAGTTCGATAACTAGCCATATCGCTTTAGTCAATCAAGAGTTATTGCCCTTTTATTATAGAAATTACCCTAATTTGGTCTTGTCAGCTCAATAACTTAAGAAGCCTTTGTCCAATCATCACCAAATTTAGTCAGAATATGTATTGGGATAATATCTCGGACAAGTTCGATAACTAGCCATATCGCTTAAGTCAATCAAGAGTTATTGCCCTTTAATTATAGAAATTACCCAAAATTGGTCTTGTCAGCTCAATAACTTTAGAAGCCTTTGCCCAATCATCACCAAATTTAGTCAGAATGTGTATTGGCATATTATCTCGGACAAGTTTGATAACTAGCCATATCGCTTAAGTCAATTGAGAGTTTTCGCCCTTTAATTATAGAAATTACCGAAAATTGGTCTTGTCAGCTCAATAACTTTAGAAGCCTTTGCCCAATCATCACCAAATTTAGTCAGAATGTGTATTAATGGCATATTATCTCGGACAAGTTTGATAACTAGCCATATCGCTTAAGTCAATTGAGAGTTTTCGCCCTTTAATTATAGAAATTACCTAAAATTGGTCTTGTCAGCTCAATAACTTTAGAAGCCTTTATCCAATCATTACTAAATTTGGTCAGAATGTGTATTGGCATAATATCTCGGATAATTTTGATAACTAGCCATATCGCTTTAGTCAATTGAGAGTTATCCCTCTTTAATTATAGAAATTGCCTAAAATTGGTCTTGTCAGCTCAATAACTTTGGGAGCTTTTGTCCAATCATCACCAAATTTAGTCAGAATGTGTATTGGCGTAATATCTTGGACAAGTTCGATAACTAGCCATATTGCTCCAGTCGATAGAGAGTTATTGCCCTTTAATTATAGAAATTACCTAAAATTGGTCTTGTCAGCTAAATAACTTGTAAAGCCTTTATCCGATCATCACCAAATTTAGACAATATGTTTATGGGCAGAATATCTTGGTTACGTTTGATAACTTACAACGTTATCTTAGTCACTACACAATTATGTCCCTCGAAATGGCCAAAACTGTACTAACAGTGTCCGCTCTCTAAGTTTGGCTGACGTACAACCAATTACCACTATACTTGGTCTCAAAAAAACAGGACGGGCGTATTTTGTGACATTTGGCGCTCTTGTTTCACTTAGAAATTCTGGTTAAAGTTTTGCATGCAACTACATTAAGAGACTATCTATTAGTAACTACTTGATGCATTGCATTTAAATTTTATACAACCCTTCCCAACCATCACACCTATGTAAAAAAATCAAGTACGATAACTCTTTATCTAGTATATTTTGCAATTTATGGCCCTTTTTTTAACTAGAAATTTGGTTAAAGTTTTGCATGCAACTACATTCAGAGTCAATATCCTAATATTTACTTAATGTATTGCTTTGAAACTTTATACAACCCTTCCCAACTATCACACCTATGTTGATTTTTAAGTTAAATAACTCTATCCTGCATTTTATGCAAGTTATGGCCCTTTTTGAACTTATAAATTCTGGTTAAAGTTTTGCATGCAACTACATTAAGAGACCATATCTTAGTAACTACCGGATGCATTGCATTGGACCTTTGTATACAACTCTTCCCAACCATCACATCCATGTAAACAATCAAGTACGATAACTCTATCCAGATAGTTGTCTCCCTTGAGCAAGATGGACATACTTTTTTCTCCGCGTGTAATGTGATGCTAAAATTGGAAAATGGGGGTTGGTATCCAAAGTTGGAGAGCTGCTATCGGGTCGTTTGTACAACCTAATAGGCAGAGAGTTCGATATGGAGGTTTAAAACTACATATAAAATGTGTTAGTAATGGATTACGATGGATTGTTTTCTTGTCAATTGTGCTAGTTCTCGGAGGGGACATTGAATCGAACCCTGGACCGTATAGGGGGCGTGGAGGAGCGGCAGTAAATAGTTTGCTTCGACCAGTGCCAAGAACGGTATCGGTACCCGTTCCCGACAACGAACACTCTCTTCGTTTGCCACCCAGAGGACACTGGACAGGCATCGGTCAATAGTCAATGTAAACAGCACTCCTACACGGCCGATACAGGAGCAGGATTCGAATATGTTTGAGTTTTTGAAACAAATGAAACAAGAACTGTCATGCCAAAACGAACATGTATCAAAGGACTTATCACAGGTAAACTGTAAAATTGACTCTTTAACTGATTCCATCAAATGTCTTCGATCGGAAAATGAGATGCTTAAAAATGAAAACCAGGTCATAAGAACTGAGATGTCATATCTTAAGGTCCATTTTGACCAACTGGAGGCACATTCTCGCCGAAATAACTTATGGATTAATGGAATATCTGGTGATTTAAATGAAAATTGGTCTACATGTGAATCTAAAGTAAGATCATTTATCACGAACAATCTACTCATGCCAGAAAAAGAGTCAGTTGAAAAAGAGAGGGCCCATAGAGTGAAGTCACAAGACCCACATTGCTGTACTATTATTGTAAAATTTGACAAATTCAAAGACCGTGAACTCATTTTGAACACAGCTTATTCAGCACTTTCCCGTGAATCAGTGTATGTCAGTGAAACCAGACTACACGGACCGTGTATTTCGACACAGACGTGTTCTCGGATGATTGAAGAACGACAAAAGGACAAATATGCCATCGTTCGTTATGATAAACTGATCGTGGAAGACTCTATCTATAAATATGATGAAATAAAACAGGATATTGTTTGCATTGGGAAACGACAACGTAGTAAGCCATCACATGCCCAAGCACATGGCCAATGTGAAAATAATAACATTGATGTAATTGGATTGGACGATCGATACCACGTGTCCCATGATGACAGTTCAGGAACTCCCGCGCGAGTGTCTGATTGGTCCCCGCACGAAGAAGGAGGCGTAGACGATTGAGAAATAGGCCAAGGCGAACCATATGATGTAAACATAATGAAGTTGAATATTTTCTCATGGAACATACAGGGACTTAAAAAGTATATAAATAACTCTAGTTTGAAACATGTTTTGAAAATTTTTCATGTTCTGTGTATGTGTGAAACATGGGCAAGATACAAATGTGAATTTGATAATTTTTTTAACTGATTATTTACATTTTGATACTGTTAGAAAGATGAATGAAAACGCTTTACGTAATAGCGGGGGTGTATCTGTATTTGTTAAAATCTGATTGCTGAAATATGTCACCGTCACAGGGCTGTACAAAAAAAAAATTCAGCCACTTGTCCTGCTAAGATTCTCACTTGTCCCACTTTTCTGCAAACCAAGTTTAACATGCGACAAATTTAAGAATTGTGTGGTAGCCCGGATCGCGGTTTCTTGAGTGTTTTATTTGTTTTTTAGTGGGTTATTTTTTAGTTCTGTATAAAGATAACATTAAGAGCACACACTGTACATGATTTAAGGGTAGTGACCAATTCAAATAACATTATTGCAAAAGACCTGTAGTGCAGCATTCAGTTAAAAAAAATGAAATTTGGAAAAGAGATTATTTTTCACTAGGTTATTTGAAATATTCTGCATAAAATGTATGTATTTTATCCATATTTACAAAAGATTCAAAAGCTATTGACATAAATGTTAAACTTGAGACAACATAGTCAAATGATGCAATAGCGCTTCAAATTGAAGATAACAAAATAATAAGGTCACCGATTTAGGTCCCTCACCGAAACAGGGCAGTGTTCGATACCAGGGTCAGTTTTACAAAGAAAGACATTGATAAATTCAATTTTATTAACCAAAAGTCAAATTTATCAGGTTCAATGTACCGTATATACTCAGTTATAAGTCGCCCTCGTCTATAAGTCGCACCCCCTACTTCGAGGCCTAAAGTCTAGGGTTTGATGATTGACCCTCTTATAAGTCGCAGTTAGATTTTTGATTTTTTTCACGTCAAAACCCTATGACAAGCAGCGAGATATAACCCAAGTCATCATGATCGAGCATTGTTTAAAACATTCATATAATGTCCAATTAGTTTTATGTAAGCATTGATTTATAGTCTAAATAGATTTTACTATCATAAGAAGCGAGATATATAACCTTAAGTCATCAAGATAGAGCATCAGCTTTTTGTTTACATTATTTGAACATACAATGATGTCCAACTAGTTTTAATTTGTTTTATCTAAAGAGATTTACTGGGGAATACATAAACCGGTTTTGTCCGGTCACAAAAGGCCCCAGGTTATGTGAAAACACACTCGTCTTGATTAACCCTTTGTTTTATCTTTTGTTTCTTTTTCATATTGAGATCACCCTTTTTAATAAAAATCCACGGTTCAGAGACCTCAATTCTAACAGTCAAATAATTCTAACACAACTGTCGCATGTAAACCACACAGGTTTAAATTATCATCAAGCTAAAGGTGTTACATGTAAAATTACCCGAGGTCAAATTCTGCAGACGTGTACGTATTAGAGTGGGTAAAAACCGATAATTGCATTGTTAGCAGTTTGTATTTAATACACTTTAGCTACAGTTATTGTCTTTGTTACGACTCTCAAATACTGCAGATGTATCACAGTGGTAAAAGCCGATAATTGCATGTTTATCAGTTTGTACTTAATACACTGTAACGTCAATTATTGACCGTGTTAAATCTCCCCGTGTGTAGTCTTGGGATTGTTTGTGGATTAATTATGACAATTTTGGTCCAACTTTTTTATCTCTTTAATTGGATCTGTGTTTGTTTTTTGCTTTCTAATGGTTTAATTTGGTACCATCACCCATGCAGGCCAAAATCACGGTGAAATGGGTCTTGTCGTGGCCATTATTATGGCTTCTTTTTATCACCTTCTGCAAACATGGACTTTCTAATTAAGATAGTTTGACAGCTACGTGTGTACGTGTCTACACAATGACAAATTATCACTTTCCCGCATGCAACAATTATGTACAAGGGTTAATAAGGGTTACAAATCAATGACTTTTTGTTTAAAATAAAAACAACACTTTATCCTGAAATATAAATTAAAGTTTATTACATTATTTTTTCAATCACATATAAAGTGACATACGACCTAGTAACAGTAGTATGGTCTGTATATTTACGCATCTGGACTTGAGCTCCGCAATTTATATTTTCACAAAATTCAAAATGGCTTCCAATCGAGCTGAAATCGAAACAATAACTTGGAACAAATGACTTTTTAAATGTACATTCATAAGTTATATATTTTTTCTAGTGTTTGTTTTTATAAACAAATCAATTCTATAAGATATGTTTCTTTCAATCAAACTTGATTTATTCTGTTAAATCATCATTTAAGTCGCCCTTTTTATCAATGACCGGCCTGCACAGTTTTTGACGATCGGTGAATTGGAGGGTAATTTTTTCTGAATTTTTGCTTGACCCTCTTATAAGTCGCTCCCCCCACTTCACTTTCGATTTTGAAGGTAAAAAAGTGCGACTTATAACCGAGTATATACGGTAGTTATTAAATCAAAAAATCTTGTCAAAAAAAATGAAAGACAACAAAACGTTAAATTTGTTTCATGTGTTGCGGTCAATCTCATTAAAATCATCTCCTATTAACGCTACGCATTTACATTTAGTCAGATTGGTGTTGCGGTATTATTCGCAGCATAGCCGCCATTTTGATGATTGCGCAATGTTAATCATGGTTCCATACTTTGAGAATTAGAAATCGGTAAACAGCGTTGAATGTAAACATCGGGGTCGTCAGGTGGCGAATGTCATTCACCCAATGAAATCGCAACTATTAAGTCATATGATTTTTTTTTTCCCGCCATTTATGCTAATTAATTTTGGTAAACAAAGCCGTGATTGGGCAATTATCATACTCGGGGGAATCATTTATATATTTCATTCCAAACAATTTGTCCCTGATATTACGAATATTATGTTGATCTTGAAGGTATTTCAAATTGATAAACGGCAAGATAATTTTTAGCAGTTGTCGTATTGTCTTTAATTTGGATCGAATTTATTTTATTAACTTCTGCATGGCGAAAATTTCTTACAAGTCTTTCTGAACCGGTTTGCACCAGTTTGCAAACATCGCATACCGAAAGTAGAAATATAGATCAAAATACATTTAAGGGAATATTTTAATGAGACCGATCAATAGGTAATTCCCTAGCTTTTATGAAATAACACAGCCCCAAGGAACAATTGTCACTTATGATTGGACCGCCTTATTGGATATATATACCACGTTAATCGACTATTACTGACGCGATTCGGTTGGCTGAAATCACTCGATATGACAGGTGGGTAACTCTGCCTACTGTTATTGATTTGTTATGGTCACGCGCGAGTGGTTTTTCCCATGTAACATACAGGCAAATTTATACACGACAGACATGTGTGTTAGTAATTAAGCCGGGCTACCAGACACAGTAATTTACATTCACTGTTACGTAAATGGGTTGATATAATTGGACGTGGATTTTTGGAAAATGCCACTTGTCCGGGACTGAGATGTTGCAATTAGCGACTTGCCCGATGCGATTTATGACTTGTCCCGGGCGTCGGGCTATGGGATTTGTACAGCCCTGCGTCAGTAGAATATTTGAAAATTTTAAAGATTGCATTATATTATTGTTTAAGTTTCCACCGATGAGCTGCAATAATGATGTTATTATGTATTTTACCTATGTATCACCTGAAGGATCGATCATCTACTTATAACGAAAATGAAGGGAATTGAATCATTCTGATGCAAAACAATATTGAAAATGTAAAACTGAAATATCCAGATAGCTTGTTCCTTGTAATGGGGGGATTTAAATGCACGAACTAAAAATTTACTTGATTACATACCAGCAGACGACATTTCACACATATTTGGGGAAACTAGCTATAATAATAGTTTTTTTGATCTATCTAGGCAGAATAAGGATATGAGGTATAATGCATTCGGCTAGTCCCTGATACATCTGTGTTGTACAAATGACATGCATATTGTAAATGGAAGATTTAATGATTTGTCTGGAAATTTTACCTGCTTTTCTGCAGAGGGAGCAAGTGTTGTTGACTATACGATAGCATGTGAACAATTATTTAATTATATCACTTATTTTGAGGTATTAGAAAGGGACGAATTGGACCACTTACCAATTTCATGTAGTTTAAACGTTAATATGCAGGTACCAAAACGAGTCACTATTGCAGACGATAATTCGAGCACGGGTTTTTCTTTGTTTAAATGGAGTACAGAATAAAAGTCCCGTCTTTTGTAAACAAGTTCAGAATTATATTTGAAAGCAGTCGACATCACTTGCAGGGCCTTGTGAATACAAACGTTAACTCTGCTGTACGTGAAATTACCCAAATGTATCATAAAGCGGCGTCCCATATGCGCGCACGAAGTTTATCTATTAATACCTTTCAGTCACGCAAAAGTCAACCTTCATGGTGGGACGACGAATGTGATACATTAAAACATAGTAAATATATGGCGTTGCGTAAGTTTAGAACAACGAATGAGTATAGTGACTTGGAATTTTACAAAAGAAGGAAAGTTATTTTTAAAGCTAACATACATTGCAAGAAAGTATCCTTTCAATATAACGAACGAAGAAAATTAGTCAAAAATAGTAAAAATGTTAATTTATTATGGAAAACTCTAAAATATAATAGACCAAAACTAAATAGAACCGGTACTAATATTTCTGAGAATGAATGGTTCACCTACTTCAGTAACTTATTGTTTGATGAAACTGCTGATCCGATCAATATTGAAAATAATAACTATGAAGACGAATTTTTAAATGCAGAAATCACTATTGATGAAGTATTAAGATCCATATCCTTTCAATATAACGTCTCACGTCTCATCGTCTCATGATGATAAAGTCTCATGAACTTTAACATTCCATTAATAACAGAATCTGAAACTCGTAAAATGCTTACTAACTTAGATGTGTCAAAAGCTACAGGCCTCGATCAGATAGGGCCGAAATTACTAAAATTATCTGCAGATGTTATATCAAGCAGTATCACACATATAATTAATTGTAGTATATCACAGGGTGTTTTCCCAGATCAATGGAAATCAGCTAAAGTAAACCCTTTATTCAAAAAAGGACTAGCAAACGATGTAAATAATTACAGACCAATATCCATACTACCAACACTTTCAAAATTAATTGAGAAACATGTACATGATTCGTTTATTACTTATCTTAACCATTATAAGTTATAATGTAAATCACAAAGCGGATTTAGAAAAAAACATAGCTGTGAAACTGCTCTTGTGCATATGATAGATAACTGGTTGAAGTCATTAAATAATGGTGAAATTGTCGGTGTTGTAATGCTTGATTTTTCAAAAGCTTTTGACTTATGTTCGCACGATATACTATTAAAAAAGTTAAAAATATACAAATGCAGTAACATTACTATTAAATGGTTTGAATCTTATCTCACTAATAGAACACAGTCGGTAAACGTTAATGGTGTTATTTCAGATAAACAAATTACTACCTGTGGAGTTCCACAAGGATCCATTCTAGGACCACTATTATTTCTATTATTTATTAATGACTTGCCGTTGTATGTACAAGAAAATGATTCTAATGTAGATATGTATGCAGACGATACCACTATATATGATATAAATTTATCGAAAACAGTAGTTGAAAGAAATTTGCAAAGAGCTTTAAATAATGTTAGTAACTGGTGCTTAGATAATGGTATGGTTTTAAATGCGGCTAAAACAAAAGTCCTATTAATTACTACGCCACAAAAACGTTCTCAATTGGTAAATAAAAAATTATCATTACACTATAAAGATGTTAATTTAGAGCTAACAGCAGGGGATAAAATTCTTGGAGTTCATATTAATGAAAATCTTAAATGGGACAATCACATTACCTTCGTTCGGAAAAAGATTTCCACAAATTTATGGCTCTTATCAAGAATTAAATTGTTTCTGCCATTACATTATAGGATTCTGTTTTATAAGGCATATATACAACCACATTTAGATTTCTGTAATATTATTTGGGGAAGTACAAACAAATCAAACATTCAAATTCTTATTCGATTACAGTGTCGGGCATGTCATATTATCCTAGGTGAGCAATACACTAACCTAAATGAAGCTTTATTTACCTATACATTAGGGTATCTATAAAAAATTAACGAAATGTGTACACATTTATCTTGGCTTAAATTTAATTTTGCTGTTGTTACTTATTTAAATAATAGTATTCATTCATATAATTTCAATGTTTGTCAATCTTATTCGAATCACAAGGTAAATATCCTGGTATTGCTTTAAAGGGAGGTAATTTGAAGAAAACAAAAGTCTTCAAAAGGAGAAATATATCGGCATTACCGTCTACAGTTTAAATTGTTCTATTGTTTGTGGATTTAAAAATGTTCTTTTTTTCTTATTTCTACATGTACAACGAAATATTGCGGCTTCTCTTTGACGCTTTGCGTCAAACATTCGTCTTGTACTTGTCTAAAATAAAATAATATCACTCGCTTTTTCATATCGAAATGCGCATGCGCGAAAATCGATGTTAAAGGTCACGAAACTACACAACAGAATAGGGTCTATATTTAGCTTAGAAACAGTTCCTACTTTAGATATTCATGGATTAACATTATTAAATGAATTCTACACAAATCAAGACATCTCTTTGAACATGAAAACAACATTTAGTAAGTTAAAATTGCTATTAAAAGGAGAATCCGAAATTGACCTCAATGATGACACATAAGAGTCTGCATTAGCTAGGGGGTGTTGGTTCACGTCTTGAAGGGACCACTTTTGTCTTCGTAAATAAGACAAAAAACTTAAATGCGAGTGAAATAAAAAAAACTGCAAACATTAAAAAATCGGAATATTTATTTCATTTTAGATGTGTCATTTATTAGTGTTCGTAAACAACCACAATTGTAATATGTTCAAATCATCTAGATTTGTTTCTTTCTAATAATAAGCCGCCCTCCCATGTGATTTCCGAAAACCTATTAAAAATAGAAGTCGCGGGCTTCTGCCCGGCGACTAATAATAATCACAGAAACTTAAGGTCATCAAACCATTTAAATGTTTTAATACCGAAACCAAATAAAGAATTATTTAAAGGAAGCATGTCTTACTCTGGGGCTAAAGTATGGAATAGTATCCCAGATTATATTAGACTCTGTCCTACAATAAACAGTTTTACTTCTAATTTTATCAAGTGGATAAAGTCGGGATAATTTTCATACTCGTACTTCTAATTTTAAATAAGGTTTAAAAGATTAATCATTTTAACTATAAAAAAATGAAAAAAATTGGTGTTTAAATAATTTCAAAACCACTGCCTCTGTTTGATCTCTAATGCTAAATGTTCTATATTTGAATGTGTCATGTATTGCTATTTTATATCTTAATTACAGGGAAAATGCTTTAACTTTTACCATCATTGAACTGATATATTTTGATTTCTATTATTATATGATATTATTTTGTTAAATCACTGATTATATTGTTAATGTGTTTGTGTGTATGTATAAATATGTTTTTTAACCAGAGGGCCCCAAGGAAGATTAGCTAATGTTAATTGGGTCACCCTCTTAAAATAAAATAAAGACTTTCATTCATTCATTCATTCATTCATATCTAAATTGCCAGTAGGAAAAGCCCTGGAAATGACGGTGTAAGCTCCGAGTTCTACAAATGTACAAGTGATATTCTAGGTCCATTATTATGCAATTTGTTTAATAGCATTCTTTCCACTGGTAATTTTCCTATTTCCTGGGGAGAAAGTATTATATGTCCAATTTATAAGTCGGGAAGGCAAAATGACCCAAAAAACTTCAGAGGTATATCTTTAACAACTACACTGTATAAGGTTTTCTCAAAAATTATTAATACACGCTTGTATACGTGGGCGGAAGAAAATATTAAAATTGATGAGTCACAAGCCGGGTTTAGACATGGCTTAATTCATGCATTGACAATGTTTTTTGTCTACAAGCTATGGCTCAAAAATATTTATCTAAGGGTGGGTGTCGTTTCTATTGCCTGTATGTAGATTTCCGCAAAGCCTTTGATATGATTAATCATAAAAAGCTTTTTGAAAGTCTAAAAGCTAAAGGTGTAAGTGGAAAAATTCTTATTATGCTAGCTAAAATGTATCAAACCCTTAACTCTTGCGTAAGAACATCCACTGGTACGGTAACTGGATATTTCCCTTGCAACATTGGCACAAGACAGTGTGACATAAGTAGTCTGATAATATTTTCACTTTTCATTGATCAGTTGGCATCCTTATTGCGAGAGCAATGCAATTCTGGAATCTTTATTTATAATACAATTCCCGAAATAGTCTGCCTTATGTTTGCAGATGACATTGCTAATTGTGCAGAAACTGTCATTAGGTTGCAACAGCAATTGAATATCATAGACAAATTCTGTCTTTCAACTGGTATGGAATTGAATTTGGAAAAAACAGAGATAATCGTTTTTCGAAATGGAGGTCATTTAAGAGCAAATGAGAAGTGGATCTTTCGAGGTCAACCTATTAATGTAACCTCCGAGTAAAAATATATGGGATTGTTATTTACACCGTATTTATCGTGGGTAACCGCACAAAAGAAACTAGCATCACAGGCCCAAAAATCTATTTATGCCATATATGGGTATCAGGAGCTGTTGCAGCTTTTCGATAGTATGGTTAAACCAATAGTTTGCTATGGGTCACAGGTATGGGGATATAAATACTCTCCAGATATTGAAGCTATACAACTTTCATTTTGTAAACGATACTTAGGCGTTAAAGGTTCTACCAACAACAGTATTGTATTAGGAGAATGTGGTAGATTACCGCTATGTGTAACATACTATTCAAACTTTATTAAATATTGGTGTAAGTTAACACAAATGGAAGACAGTAGATATCCGAAGAGATGCTATTATATGTTAAAGTCACTTGACAACGTCAATAGAATAACTTGGGCTACATATGTAAAGAACATGTTGTTTATGTATGGTTTTGGTTTTGTTTGGGTGTCACATGAAGTCGGTGATATAAATGCTTTTATTAAGGTCTTTAAACAAAGAATAATTGACTGTCGCACTCAAAATTGGCATGAATCCTTAAACGAATCTAGTAGATGTCATTACTATAAACATTTTAAAACATTATTAAACACAGAACGATATCTTACTATTGAATTACCAGTAAAGTTCAGACTGGCCATGTCACGTTTCCGCTGTTCGAGTCATAAATTAAATGTAGAGATTGGTAGACATAATAAAGTGCCTTTTAAACTACGTATATGTTCGTATTGCAATCAAAATTATGATTTACAAACGGTTGAGTGCGAATACCATGTATTTCTTGAGTGTGGTAAATATACAGATATACGTAACCAGTATCTACTAAACTGGTATTCATTGAATACTAATTTGCAAGGATTCTTTAATATCCTTAACTCATCAGATGAGAAGGTAATCCACAGTACAGCCGTTTATATCAACAAACTGCTATCAATGATTAATTGATCATCAGTTTGATGATATACACTTTATTTTAATAAATTTTCTATTCAGACATGAAAAACTAAATTTTTGACACTGTAAAGGTTTTAGTAAATACGATCCAAGTCTTAATTAGCTTAAGTACTAAATGTTGTATATGATTTTACACAGGTCTGCATATTGTAATGTATATTAGATTAAGAGGGATGCAACTTAAAAATAACAAAATGTGTATTGTATTTGTATATTGTGTATTTTGGGCCGGAGGCCTTTATTACGTTGAATAAATATCTATATCTATATCTATATCTATCCACTATTTTTTGCAAGTTATGGCCCTTTTTGGACTTAGAAATTATGGTTAAAGTTTTGCAACAACATTTAGAGTGTAATCTTAGTAAGAACTTGAAGCATTGTATTAAAACTTTATACAACCTTTCCCAATTTCACAACTATAAACACAACGAACCAATTAAGATAACTCTATCCTGCATATGGTGCAAATTGTTGTCCTTTTTTACTTAGAAATTATAGTTAAAGGTTTGCGTGCAACTACATTAAGAGTCCATATCTTATTAACTACTTGATGCATTCCATTGAAACAATATACAACCCTTCCTAACCAGCACACCTATGAAATAGCTCTATCCTGCATATAATGCAAATTATCCCCCTTTAAGAAATTGTGGTTAATGTTTTGCATGCAACTACATTAGAGTCCATTATCTCAGAAACTTAAATAAGCAGTGGAATAGTCGAGCGCGCTGTCCTCTGACAGCTCTAGTTTTCTTGGTACTCTAATAAATCCACTCAGTTATGCAATTCTCTTAAATACCACAATATAGGATTAAATCAACTAATATGAGAGATATTGCAAGGCAAACGATATTTACCCCTCCCCTCCAGATCTCATTGAAATGAAAACAACATATTTTGCTTTGCATATAGTGGATGTGACGACATAGCATAAAACATTGTCTCAAATTGACCCTATACATTTAAATATTTATGATCAGGTGCTCGTTTTTCTGTCGAATGAATACACAAACAACCAACACCTGGTTCTGCTTTCAAAATGGATATTATACAATCAGAACTATCTGCCATCACTGCTTCTCTATCTCGTTTATTTATATGGTATGGGTTATCTGCCCAGACGACTATGAACACATTTAGTCTAATATTCATTTAAATAAGACTAAAAACCTCGCTGTGGGATTAATGAATCTTGTGAAACCAAATAAAATGTCGTCCCGAATTGAACTTATACAATTAAAGAAAATTTGTCATCAGAACACTCATCGGTAAGGCATTTACTGCTACACTGCTTCCCTATTTCCCTATCTTGTTTATTTATATCAGTTATACAAGCGTCTGTAACTGCAGCAAAGTTAAAAGATTGATTTGTCAGATACATATTGTTATGTTTGTAGGACTTGGTTTCCCTGAGTATCTGATAGTGTTCATTGTCATCCGTATGTTCTACATCTTCACCAGTAAGACAAGCGATCTGGACTTGGCCTCGTGTTTTTGTAGAGATAGTATGATGAACACGTCAAATCCAGATCTGTGGAACAGCACCAGACCAGAATGTGGTATGTACATAAAACAAGATATATTACATCAAACTTTTATCTATATATACAGTTGAATTTATTATATTTTCTCTGCATCAGACGAAATTTGAAGATTCAAACCCCGTTGATAGCACAATGGACCTGTCAAATCATTTGCCACAATGGTTAAAAACTTGTCTGCTGCAGTTACATCAAATGACGTCTACCAGTCAGAAAGAGTTGAATTAGATCCACTGCAGGTCACAATACACCACATAAATTCCTTCTTGTGTCTATGTAGGAAGTGATGTTACAGGTAAGCATTGAGGCTCTTGTTAGTACCTTGATAGGTTAATTTTGATATTCTAGTTATCTCTGTAATTGATGAGCTACGACACTCTTATTAGCCCGAATGCAGGCGGGCTTTGAAGATCTGAAAGGTGACGTACGAGCTGTGACACTGGTAAGTCCCATGACAATTGAGCTGTGATACTGGTAAAACACATGACTAAATAGTGACACTGGTAAGTCCCATGACATGTGAGCTGTGACACTGGTAAAATACATGACTAAATAGTGACACTGGTAAGTCCCATGACATGTGAGCTGTGACACTGGTAAAACACATGAGTAAATAGTGACACTGGTAAGTCCCATGACATGTGAGCTGTGACACTGGTAAGTCCCATGACATGTGATCTGTGACACTGGTAAGTCCCATGACTAAATAGTGACACTGGTAAGTCCCATGACATGTGAGCTGTGACACTGGTAAGTCCCATGATATGTGAGCTGTGCCACTGGTAAGTCCCATGACTAAATAGTGACACTGGTAAGTCCCATGACATGTGAGCTGTGACACTGGTAAAACACATGACTAAATAGTGACACTGATAAGCCCTTAAATTGTTGATCTGTGACAATGATAAGCCCTACGATAGGTAAGCCGTGACACTGATTAGCCACATGGCATGTGAGTTGTGACACTGATTGGTCAAATGACTGGCAAACAATGACAAACAATGATAAGCAAGATGACAGGAGAGTTGTGACACTAAAACGTCCCATGACAAGCCACATGACAGGTAGACTGTGACATTGATCATCCACATTACAGTTGAGCTCTGAAATCGACAGGTCCAATGACAGGTGAGTTATGACTTTTTGATAGGCCCAATGACAAGCAAGCTGGGACACTGATAAATCCTTTAAGCACTGGAGATCTGGTAAGTCCAATGGCATGTGAGCTGGGACACTGATAAACCACATAACACTGATAAACCACATAACAGATGGGCAGTTACACTGCTAAGCCACATAACACTGATAAACCACATAACAGATGGGCAGTGACACTGATAAGCCACATAACAGATGAGCAGTGACACTAATAAACCACATAAAAGGTGAGCAGTGATATTAAAAAGCGACATGACAGTTTAAGTTGTGATACTTTGATAAGTCCAATGATGAGCATGCCAGGCAACTTGCTATAAATTAAGCTCGTTGGTGAGGATGCAGGTCTAAATCATTTCAAAGAATCATTGGAAAATATGAATGGTCAAGCCAGGATTTTAAGTCATAACCTTTGGAATGATGGCCCCCTTAGTTCCTAACAGAGCTATGGCGGCTAGACAATTAAACATTTCCCATATTCCGCAAATTTGAAGCAGACAACTATAAAAACATCTAGATAAACAAAAGAAAAATCTCTAAGGTTTGATGTTTGAATAGAGATAAAACATTGTGATAAAGGAAATAATTGCTCTTTCTGAGCTAGGGATCATTTTGCCAAAATGTTTTCAACTTCATTCAACAATTTTACTTTCACTTCATTCAATAATTTTACTTTCATTTACATGAATAAAATTTTCCCTTTTTTGCCTAGATGTTTTGAGTCATCTTTTGCAGATTTGTTGTTTTTGGGAAAGAAATAATTACACTCTTGCATAGTGGGATTCTGTGAACATTGATATTCAAGAGACTAGCAAAATGCTTGAACAATTATATTCTTAACTAAATGTGATCTGGATTAGACTGCAGAGAGGCACATGCTGATCTGGATCTTCTACTCTGTTTTTTACCCTTTCCCACATACAACAAATTTGCAGCAGACCACTATGAAAACATTTAATCAATAATATGGAAACTCTCTGTAAATAAAATAACAATTATTGAATGAATAAATTAAATTAAAGTTACACATTGCCGCAATGTTTCAATTCTTTGCCATATTAACACTCGCGTTTATAGAGATTTTGCATAAATGTTTTTGAAGTATGTTGCTGTTGTATGTGTGATAGTATTAATTAGATTTTATTGATTGTATCTTAGCTCCATATTCAACACTATTTCAGTTAAATAACAGCAATCAGTGCACCATACCTAGTTTTTAATGGCTCCCTTGCACCAGTACTCTACATAACATTCTTTCTAGGCAGCTGGCTAGACATTAAGCTCATTGGTGGGGATGCAGGTCTAAATCATTTCAGTGAATCATTGAAAAATATGAATGGTCAAGCCAAGATTTGATTTCTCAACCTTTGGAATGATGGCCCCCTTCATTACAAACATACCTATGTTGGCTAGACAATTAACCATTTCCCAAAGTCAATGCTTGAGAAAAAAACATTTTGGCAAAAGGACAGGTCTTTGCTGCAATTATGAACAATAAGCACTCGGATTAGCATGTGCATCTGCCAGTGCCTTAAATTGTGACAGTGCACCAAAGCTTTAGAAAGGCCATAACATTAATTTATTTAGCCTTGAAACTGTTAGAGTGCTAAAGATAGAATGAAGTGTTCTTTCAAGAAATCTTTGTTTTGTTGTATTCACCAACACTAACTTTTTCCCCGAAGCAGATGACATTGGACTGCTTTACAGCAGGTGACTCTTGAAAACATTGTGGGAAAATAAGAAATTGCTCGTTATTATCACTGCCTCCCTTTCCCATACTTATAGCAACCCTGTTTCAAGTTATACTTCTAATATTCATCAATTTCATTTAAATAAGATCAAAATACCTCTCTGTGCAATTAATGAATCTGGTGAAACCACATAAAATGTCTTCCCGAATTGAACTTATACAATTAAAGAAACTTTGTCATCAGAACACTTGGCATTCACCGCTTCCCTATTTCCCTATCTTGTTCATTTATATCAATTATAAGAGCGTCTGTAACTGCAGCAAAGTAAAGTGATTGATTCGTCAGATACATATTGTTATGTTTGTAGGAGTTGGTTTCTGCGTGTGTCTGATAGTGTTTTTCAAGGAGATCATTCCGATCTGTTTTTTCTACTTCTTCGACTTGGCCTTGTGTTTTTGTATAAATAGCAGGATGAACACGTCAAATCCAGATCTGTCGAACAAAACCAGAACGGAATGTGGTATGTACATAAAACAAGATATATTACATCAAACTTTTATCTATATATATACAGACAAATTTATTTTATCGTCTCTGCATCAGAGGAAATTTGAAGATTCAAACCCTGTCGATAGCACGATGGACACGTCAAATCCAGATCTCTGGAACAAACTTAATCTATTGCGGTGTCGATCTTTATTTCAAATATACAAACAATTTTTTTAAAAATAAATCAAACGTCGTCGATTGCACACTTTTTGTGTCACCTGCGTAGCATGGAAGGCACTTAGGGATTACTTTTTTTTTGTCCGGCGTCTGTCTGTCCGTCTATCCTTCTGTCGTCACACTTTTTCATCACGTTTTCATATAACTTTTTTTCTACTCAAAGGATTACATTGAAACTAATGACAAATGTTTATTTCAATGTGTGTGATGGGTTCACAAAAAGGGGGATAATCCAAATATATATTATATATTTATTGCCCCTTTTCTGTCAATTTTTTTTTCTGACAAGGCCCCGGGGAGCACTCCATTCTAGTTCATATATACAAAACACTTTTATCATCTCTGCAGCAGACAACATTTTGAAATTCAAACGTTGACATAACGAAGAATGCATTCAAACCCAGATCATCGGAATTACACCAGACTGGAAGCTGGCATTAACTGTTTCTTTCATAAAACTGTATCTATTAAGTTGATCTTTGTTTTTAGCTCACAAGAGCACGAAGTGCTCAAGGTGAGATTTTGTGATCGCCTTTTGTCTGTCGTCAACATTTGCTTGTTTAAAACAATCTAGAGGCAACATTTTGCATTTAATCTTCATGAAAGTTTATCAGAACATATATCTCCATCAAATCTAGGCCAAGTTCAAAACTGGGTCATGTCAGTGCAGAAACTAGGTCACTAGGCCAAATTTAATGAAAATCTTGTTAACACTCTGGAAGCCACATTTTTGGTTGAGCATGTTGAAACTTTGTCAGAATATTTGTGTTGATACTATCTAGGCTAACTTCGAATATGAGTTTGGTCAGATCAAAAACTAGGTCACTAGGCCATATTGTAGAAATATATTGTTAATACTATAGAGATCACATTTTTTACTTCAGCAGATTGAAACTGTGTCAGAAAGTTTATCTTGATGATATCTAGCCCAGGTTTGAATATGGGTCATATCAGGTCAAATATTAGGTTACTAGGCCAAATTGAAGAACAATCTTGTTAACACTCTGGAAGCCGCATTTTTGGCTTGAGCATGTTGTCAGAATATTTGTCTTGATGATATCTATAGGCTAAGGTCGAATATGGGTCAGGTCAGTTCAACAACTAGGTCACTAAGCCAAATTGTAGAACAATCTAGTTAACACTATAGAGATCGCATTTTTGACTTGAACAGTTTGATATTTTGTCTTGATGATATTGCCATCGCCGCTGAAAGAGTTAAGTCTTAAATAGCCCATTCTCAGGTGAGCGATTCCAGGGCCTCATGGCCCTCTTGTTTATTTATTCAGACAACTTTTATCCTCTCTGCAGCAGACGACATATGAAAACTTAAATGTCCTCGATAGCACGATGAACACTTCAAACCCAGATACATAGCATTACGTCAGTCAGTCAGGTTGATTCTATTTATTATCTTCGCCACTAAGCATGAATGCTGTATGAGGAACATTTTTAGTTGACATAGCTGCCTTTATTAAAATGTCATGTCCTCCATCAATATTTTGCCACAAATTAATGTTGGGTACTAATATGACACTTTTTATCCTTAGTTCAGCTTAACCCCTTTCCCCACAGCAGACGATTTTGAAAAGAATCTAGGCAAAAATATGAAAAGATTTATCTATTAAGTAGAATGAAGGTAGAATAATTCAATGTAATTGAAAACATGTTGGTAAGAGGAGACATTGCTCAGTTTAGCAATTTCTCCGCTAACCACAATTTCTCCTTTCATCACAACGATTTCAGAAGTCGTCTGCTGCAGATGCTTCAAAATGCGTGTATCTGTTTGATAGTGTAAAGCGGTATATATCTAGATTCGTTTCCATTACCTTAACACTTGTTGTAGTATCGTATAAGTTTAATATATGATCAATTTACCCATTTTACCAATGGGATTTTTCACTGTCGTTTCGCCGATTTGACAGAATAGAATTACATTCAAATATGAATGTTCAAGCCATGATTTTAAGTCATAACCTTTGGTTAACCCTTTACCAAAGTCAGCCAATCTGCAGCTGACAACTATGAAAACATTTAGATAAACAGAAGAAAAATCTCTATTAAAGTATGATGTTTTAATTCTATTCAAACATCATACTTTAATGGAGATTTTTCTTCTGTTTATATGACAAAAGGAGAAAAATGCTCTTTCTGAGCTACCGTACTGCTCATTTTGCCTCAATGATCTCAACTCCATTCATAGTTTTACTTTTATTTACATGTATGAACATTTTCCCTTTTTTTGCCTAGATGCTTTGAAAATCGTCTTTGATGATTTTGAGAAACAAAATAACCGTCAGGGAAGTGGCCTGACCCCTAATGATGTACAAGTCAATGCTATCCAAACTGGACTGAAGGCAATGAATATCGGACAGAATATGATTGTTCAATTGAATCCAACAGTTTTACCACCTCAATACAGAACCAACTCACAGGCTTTCCCATATGTGGCAATGCGGGGGTATCCCTCTCCCCAGGGAAATACCACATCTAGTGATCCACTGCAACATTATGCACAACCTCATCCTAGATATAGGGTTCCACATTTACACATTGCACAGCAACGAGGTGTTAACCAGAATCAAAGAGACAATACTACTCCAGCAACCGATAGCAGTGAGCTGCCTGTGTATGACATGTCTAAAAAACCAAGAGGTAATAACAGGCCGGGTAATAATATGTTGATAACTTTTTAACGTTTTCCAAAATACAACAAACCTGCTTTCTTTAATGAATATACAATTTGAGAAAAGAGAAGATAGAAAACATAGTGAGAAAATGAGAAATTTTTGACATTGACACTTTCTTGTTTCCAAAAGTTGTTTGATGAAAATGCATCAAAATGTGGCCGCATTATGGAAAGGGTTAACCACTTCCAGTTACACAGACCTATTGATGAGTCTGAAGCAGACAACTTTTGATACCCAAATAGCAAACGGCCTTTGATACCCCAGAATTAGACGACTTGCTACCCCTTAAGAAGACGACCTTTGATGCCCCAGAATCAGACAACTTGCTACACCTGTTGCATATGACTTTTTATACCATAGTAGCAAATAACCTTTGATAACCATGTAGCAGACAAATTTTGATACCCTAGTAGCATAAGACTTTTGATAACTCAGTAGCAGACAACTTTTGATACCCCTTTGCGGATGATGCCAATATGTTAAAAGGAGAAAGTGCTCACAATCCTACTGATTTATCAAAAGTTGTGTGCAACAGGGGTATCTAAAGTCGTCTATTACAGGGTTATCAAAAATCTTTTGCTAGTGGGCTATCAAAGGGTATTTCAGTTCTATAGCAGTGAAGGTTTTTGTAAGAATTATGACCTTTTAATAACTTATGAAATACTTTACTTATAAATAGTTTGATAAAGTACTTGGTTACATTTTCTATACCACCCCAAAACAATTGTTTTATTGTTTTATTGGCAGCTCTTGTATATAAAACAAAAGAGTAAGCCCTAGTATCCTACAGTGTTATCAAAAGTCTTCTGCTTGAGGACTATCAAAGGGTATTTTAGTTCTATATCATTATTACATGTCCAATGTTTTACTCAGATATTTTCAGAACAGACAAAAAAGGCATAGCATAGAAAACTAGTTTAATAAAAATGGTACGTATGAACTCTTCCAGATTGAAAATCAAATTAGGAAACACTGGCAAAATGATAATTTGCTCATATTGAGCAGTTTCATCCTTTTCCTATATTGCTTTCAAAAGTTGTCTGCTGTGCATACAACAAATCTGCTTACACAAAAAAGGAACCATTCTTTAAGTGAATGCAGAATTATTGAATAAAGGAGAAAATTCTCAGAAAACACTCGGTCAAAAGGAGAGGTTGCTCATGAGCAGTTTTCCTATTTTCGTCAACTGTAGGCTATATGTGCATCAACGTATGATGAAAACAGACAATCTCTTTGTTTTTCACTACAGGGTTTTGTGTGATCATAAACAACCGAGATTTCCATCATGATCCAAAGAGATCAGGAACAGACGTAGATGCAGGTTGGTAAAGCCACTTTATTTATTTTTCAAAATCGGTCTCACAAACAACAAATGTTCAGAAAACATATGGAAAATCTCTGTAAATGTGCTTGTCCACTGGAAAAGGTTTCAAGTTGACTTTTGATCACATATCACACACATAATATTGTTAGAAGATAATGTCAACTTGTGTAGATTCTGGTAAGACTGAGCTGATGGACCAGATGATCTGAACCTTCATTGTTCAGAAATGCCAACTTGTACCTTTTCTCATGCACTAGCTCAAACTGAAGTGTGAAGTATTGAATAGAGATGAAGGATTTTATTGCAATACTTTTTGTTGTATACTCAGTCTTCTTCTTTAACAAATATGCAGTGGACAGCTTTTAAAGCATCAAGGCAAAAGTTTGAAAAATCTCTACAAATGATTGAAATCATTCAGGCAAAAAGAAAAAATGCTCACAATGAGGTTTTGGGTCATAAAGCTTTTCCTGCAAGATAACAAACAGCGAAGGTGACATGAGCTTTTCTTCTTGCAACATCCATTTTCACATAAATTGGCCCATTCTATTAAAACAATGTTCCAAGTCCAAAATCCACTCTAGTCCCATACGTCTTTGACTGTCCTACCCAATACATGTATAAGGTTACTTTTGACCTCATGCAAGCTTGTTTCCTTCCTTCACTTGTTCATGATTTCCTGTTATTCCAGTGGTTCTGAGTTCCAGGTTTGGTTTAGTAAATTTCAGAGATGCTTTTAAGTGCCTCCCCCTCATCAAGAGTTGCAAGTACTTGTCCTTTCAAAAGAAAATACCTGACATGCATCTTAGCAAACCAAGCGGACTTTTCAGAAAGAGCAAGGGAATCACACTTGGACACCTGGCTCGGACAACTTTCTTTCCGACGATTGACAAAAGTCAATGCGACATGCGTCATTCGTCTTCCACCAATGGGCTAAGTCTATGTGGAAAAGCAGCCAGTTGCTTGGAAAGATTGTTGTGTGGAGTACTGGTGTGAGAAAACCAGGAAATGCATGAGTAGGTGAACTGGCCGCCGTGATATAACTGAGAAATTGTTGAAAACGGCGTTAAACCCCAATCAATCAATCAATCAACACTTGGACACCCTCCTTGTATCAATCTCTGTCTCTGTAAATTATCGGCACCTGTTGTAGACTCATACAATATCAAAAAGGGGCCGTAGAAGCTAATTATGCTCAATTAGAAAATTTGGTCACTACAACTATGACATGAACTAAAACAGTATCCCTTTCCCTCATACAGATGCATTAAGACGCTTCTGCAATTTCTTAGTTTACAACAAGAGGTTTTCAAAGTCATCTTTTGCAAATTTGTTGTATAGTGGTAAGGGTTATAGTGGATGTCTCTCAACCATTTACCCTACAGGCAATTTTTAAAGTCTGCTTTTGGAAGTATTATGTAATATTAAACAATAGAGAAATTGCCTGTTATACATTTGATCTCTTTTTGCTTGTCTGCTGCATCTGCATGTGAAGACATTTTCAGAGCAGACTAAATATACTATATCAGAGAAACGGTCAACTTATTCTTATCTTAACCCTTACCCACTTACAATAAATATTGTCTAGAAAGCATCTCCAAAATATCTAAATAGAAAAACCTCAATGAAGGAAAATATAAATCTTGTATAAAGTTGAAAACATTGTGGAAAAAGGAGAATGTTCTTCTATGCCACAATGTTGTCAAAAGTCGTCTGTTCAGAAATGTCAAAATGCATCTGCAAGATGAAAAGTTTTATCAAGGAAAAAACAGTTTTTTATTTTGTTTATTTATATAGAGAGTTTACAGCGTGTGTTTGATGCACTCGGTTTTATCGTGCAGCGCCAAGATAACTTGACCCACACGGAGATGATTCAGTTTTTGATCGACATCGCCTACAAGGTCGATCACACCAACTTTGACTGTTTTGTGTGCTGTATCTTGACTCACGGTGTTCTCAATCACCTGTATGGTACAAACGGACAACTGATTCCCATCAAAGATCTGACATCCACATTCCAAGCCAATCGATGTGTAACTCTGGCAGGGAAACCAAAGCTGTTCTTCTTGCAGGCATGTCAAGGGCAAGATAAAATGACTGGTAAGCTTTTATTTATGTTTATAATGTTTATTACCTTAGCTGTCTTCTGTGAACTTACTTAAACTTTAAAAATATAATTTTCTTACAAGTATTTACATTTTTAGCTCACCTGTGCACGAAGTGCTCAAGATAAGCTATTGTGATCATCTTTTCTCCGCCGTCCGTGCATCGTGCGTCTTCAACAATTGCCTTGTTAACACTCTTAACGTAACATTTTCCATCCGATATTTATGAAAGTTAATCAGAACATTTATCTCCATCAAATCTTGGACGAGTTCGTAACAGGGGCCGTATGAGGTCAAAAACTAAGTCACTAGAGGCCTTTGTCCCATCATCATTAAATTTGGACAGAATGTGTATTGGCATAATATCTTGGACAAGCTTGATAACTAGTCATATCGCTGTAGTCAATCAAGAGTTATCGCCCTTTAATTTTAGAAATAACCTTAAATTGGTCTTGTCAGCCAAATAACTTAAGAAGCTTTTGTCCAATCATCATCAAATTTTGTCAAAATGTGAATTGTCATAATATCTTGGATAAGTTTGATAACTAACCATATCGCTTTAGTCACTCTAGGGTTATTGTCCTTTAATTATAGAAATTACCTAAAATTGATCTTGTTTGCTCAATAACTTTAGAAGCCTTTGTCTAATCACCACCAAATTTAGTTAAAATGTGTATTGGCATAATATCTCGGACAAGTTTTATAACCAGCTGTATCGCTGTGGTCAATCGAGAGTTATTGCCCTTTAATTATAGAAATTACCTGAAATGGGTATTGTCTGATCAATTACTTTAAAAACCTTTGTCCTGTCGCCACCAAATTTGATCAGAATGTGTATTGGCAAAATCTGTAAGACAAGTTTGATTACCAGCCATAGCTTCATTCACTGGAGAGTTATTGCCCTTTAATTATAGAAATTAGTCAGAATGTGTATGGGCATAATATCTCGGACAAGTGCTATATTTAGCCATATCGCTTGAGTCATTGTATTTGATCATCACCAATTTAGACAATATCATTTGTTGATGGGCAGAATATCTTGGTCAGGTTCGATAACTAACCACGTTATCTTAGTCACTCCACACTTATATCCCTCATAATGGCCAAAACTATATCAACGGTGTCCGCTCTCTAAATTTGCCTGACGTACAACTAATTATCACTATACCTGGTCTCAAAAAAATAGGACGGGCGTCTTTTGTGACATTTGGCGCTCTTGTTCAAATTAAACATGTTAAGTGTTGTCAAAATGTTTGTCTTGAAAATATGCAGGCTAAGTTTGAATATAGGTCATGTTGGGTCAAAAAGTCACAAGGCCAAATTAAATGAAAATCTTGTTAACTCTCTAGAGGCTGCAATTTTCACTTCACCAGTTTGAAATTTTGTCTTAACCCTTTTCCTCATATAAACGCTTTCTGACGCCTCTGCAGCAGACGGCTTTTTGAAAACATAGTAACAAAAGAAGAAATTGCACAAAACGTGCAATTTCTCCTTTTGTCACAATGTTTTCCACTTTTAGTCATAGGTTATCCATTCAATTATAGAGATTTTCCATTATATGACAAAATATGTTCAAAGTCGTCTGCTGCAGAATTGTCGTATGAGGGAAAGGGTTAATGATATCTAGGTCAAGTTTGAATCACTTCCCACTGGAGGCTAAATTTTTAATTTGAAATATTGAAACTTTTCAGAATGTTTGAATATATGTAGGCCAAGTTTGAATATGGGTCATGTACGGTCAAAAACTAGGTCACAAGCTCAAATTTAAGGAAAATCTTGTCAACGCTCTATGTTTTTCTTAGTGATATCTAGGTCAAGGTCCAATATGGTTCATATTGACTTTTTAACTAGGTCAATATGCCACATCGAAGGAAAGTCTTTTCAACACTCTGGAAACTGCTTTTTAGTTCACCTGACTTTTGCTCAAGGTGAGTTATTATGATCGCCTTTTGTCCATCGAGCGTCCACTTCTTCTCCTCAGTAACCAGTGGGTCAATTGGGATGAAACTTCACAGAAAGCATCCTCTCAATGACCTCACCAGAATTCCTTCATTATACCCCCGCAAACGTAGTTTGAAGGGGGTATAATGGAATCAGCCTGTTGGTCGGTCATGCGGTCCGTCGGTCGGTCTGTCCGCAAAATCTGTTCCGTTGTACTCCTCCTTCAGTTTCTACCTGATTGACTTGATACTTTGCATAAATGTTAATCGGGAGTAGTAGATGTGCAAGACGCAAATTTCATGTCCCTGTGACCTTGACCTCTGACCTTGAAATAGGATTTTTTTGTTGTTAAAATCTAGTCTGTTGTACTTCTCCTTCAGTTTCAACCTGATTTACTTGATACTTGGCATAAATGTTAATCAGGAGTAGTAGATGTGCAACACGCAAATTTCATGTCCCTGTGACCTTGACTTCTGACCTTGAAATAGGATTTTTTTTTTTGTTAAAATCTAATCTGTTGTACTCCTCCTTCAGTTTCAACCTGATTTACTTGATACTTGGCATAAATGTTAATCAGGAGTAGTAGATGTGCAAGACGCAAATTTCATGTCCCTGTGACATTGACCTCTGACCTTGATATGGATTTTTTTTTTTTAAATCTAATCTGTTGTACTCCTCCTTCAGTTTCAACCTGATTTACTTCATACTTGGCATAAATGTTAATCAGGAGTAGTAGATGTGCAAGACGCAAATTTCATGTCCCTGTGACCTTCACCTTGACCTCTGACCTTGAAATAGGAATTTGTTTTGTTAAAATCTAATCTGTTGTACTCCTCCTTCAGTTTCAACCTGATTTACTTTATACTTGGCATAAATGTTAATCAGGAGTAGTAGATGTGCAACACGCAAATTTCATGTCCGTGTGACCTTGACCTTGACCTCTGACCTTGAAATAGGATTTTTTTTTTTGTTAAAATCTAATCTGTTGTACTCCTCCTTCAGTTTCAACCTGATTTACTTGATACTTGGCATAAATTTTAATCAGGAGTAGTAGATGTGCCTGTGACCTTGAACTTGACCTCTGACCTTGAAATAGGATTCTTTTTTTGTTAAAATCTAATCTGTTGTACTCCTCCTTCAGTTTCAACCTGATTTACTTGATACTTGGCATAAATTTTAATCAGGAGTAGTAGATGTGCAAGACACAAATTTCATGTCCCTGTGACCTTCACCTCTGACCTTGAAATAGGATTTTTTTTTGTTAAATTCTAATCTGTTGTACTCCTTCAGTTTCAACCTGATTTACTTCATTCTTGGCATAAATGTTAATCAAGAGTAGTAGATGTGCAAGAAGCAAATTTCATGTCCCTGTGACCTTCACCTCTGACCTTGAAATAGGATTTTTTTTCTTAAAATCTAATCTGGTGCGTCATGTCATTCCAACATACTACAGTGACCACTTGATTGTGTCTGGTGCGGTTCCGTTCAAGAAGCTGTGCTAGTGTCAAGAGGTAGAACATGATATTATATTACATTACAGCTACTGTAAACTACCTAAATTACGTAAGGATTTTATATTCCCTTATATTCGCAAGCTGATCTCCTCGCGAAATTAATACCTTGCGAAAATATATCGATCAGAAGTGAAATTTAAACTTCTGCTACTTATTCTCAAAATTAAAATATCAAAATATCAAAATCATGATAAATATCGAAAATAGGTCCTCGCGAATATTCAGTAGTTTACAGTAAAAACCTTGTTACTCTTTGAATAAAGAATGTGGTTCATTTTCTTCTTGTTTGTTTGTTTAATGAAACTAGAAAACTAAATCAAAACTTATTTCATGAGGAAATATTACTTTATGCGGATTGTATTTTATGCATTAGAAAATGTTCCTGACAAAATTTCTTTAAAATTAGATTTGTATATTGCTTTTTGATATCATCTTAGTATTTCTTTTTGATACTGATATTCAAATTGTCTGAGTCAAAGATAATACTGTGAGATATAATATATGTCAGGGGTTGGGGCGGGGGTATTAATCACCTTTAGTGATAGTTCTAGTTTTTTTGGATCCATACAGAATTCTGGTTTCCATGGCAACGAAGTGAAAACAACTTCAAAATTCTTTTTCTCCCAAACTGGTTGGCCGATTTTCAAATAATTGTGTAGAAATGTTCCTTGGATGACCCTCTATCAGATTCTTTCAAACCATGTTGATTGGTCAAAAAACATGGCCGCCAGGCGGGGGGGGGGGGAGGGGGGCGGCTATTTTGCCTTATATGGCTATAGTGAAAACTTAAAAAATCTTCTCCTCCAAAAGTGTCAGGTTGATTTTCAAATACTTTTGTAGAAATGTTCCTCGGGTGACCCTTCTATTAGATTCCTTCAAGCTATGTTGATTGGTCAAAAAATATGGCCGCCAGGGGGGGGCGGGGCTTTTATGGCTAATAGTTTGGTCCAGAACCTCAATCCCGTGACCATTCTCTGGCTAACATGTTTTGACGATTGATTTGACTTCTATGGACCATTTATAAAATATTTAGAAACCCGGCCCCTCGCAAAAATGCCGGCTTTTTTTGCTATGGGGCCAAATGCAAAATGGCCGCCGGCGCCATTTTGAAAAATTAACTTTTGAACCAGAGCAGCTACAATCAAGTATAAATACACTATTTCCACTAAGTAAACCATGAAGATTCCGATTCTGACATCAATTTGACGTTCAGACACCATTTTGTCCAAAATATCGGAGAAGGCCGCCAGCTGCATCTTGAAAAATTAACTTTTGAACCATAGTACCTAGAATCAAGTATAAATACACTTTTTCCACTAAATCAATCACGAGGATTCCGATTCTGACATCACTTTTACGTTTTTATATCATTTTGACACAGATATCCAAGATGGCTGTCATAAGCTGGAGTGAAACGTAACAACAAAACTAATTACATATAACATAATCTATTTTTTAATAGTTGTAACTTTTATCAAATGAAGTAATTTAAAACATGTATACAATATATACAAAATAATACTGAACATAAAACTTTCATATTTCACCATACTAGCATTACTAAATCACATGTAAACGTCACCAATAAGCAATACAATAATGTTCTGTAACTTAGTATATGTATCAAAGAGATATGATCAATCTGAATCGAGCTTTCTGCAACACTATATTCGGAAGCCTCAGATTCAGACGAATCATTGTCTCCCTCATGATCAGAATCGCTCTCATCGTTTTCGCTGTCTTCAGCTTGTCCTGGTACAGGTATGTGCACCGGGGGAGCAGGTTGTGTGTGACGAACAGGGCAACAGCGACCACCCACCAACTCCCAGCCATGACCGAGTGGAGAAAGGTGGTTCTTCAGGGAATGGTGGCGCACTAAGTATGTGGAGATAGGTGTTGTCGGAGACTATCTTCATCTGGAGAATGACGTGTAAAGGATTCTTTCTTCAAACTCTTCCACTTCACAGCGCGAGCCTCAGCCAAGGAAGTACTCTTCTTGCTGCCATAGACGACATCGCGTGTGAAGTGGAAGAGTTCCTCTATCATGTCCTCCTCCATGGCAAGATCCTCTCCGCACCACGAGAGCTGCCGTTACGCCACAGGCCTCTTCGCAACCTAGACATTCAGGGACATCTTACCCTTGCTGTAGAAGCCTGAGTTGGCATCACAACCTGTCATGCAGTGCAGCTGCACAATACAGCTGACCTGCCTGTGCAACGTCGGTCAGGTAGCTGCATATCATTGCTTGTAGCCGTCTCTTGTTGCTACTGCTACACAGCAGCATCTTGAATGCTCCAGCAGTAATGGTCAAGAAAGGATGATGGATGCCAGCTTGTGGACATAGTAAGACCACTGTCTGGTATGGTGTACCATCTTGCGTTTGTTCGCCTTCTGCTGAGGGAGTCGGCAGAGAGAGTTCTGGGTGAGGTTGCTCTTCTGGGTCTTCCTGTATGTGCCATTGCAGTTGAATAATGCCACACATTCTTCTACAACACGATGTTCTAGCAAGTCAGTGAGGTCTACTTATTTGCTGACTTCAACAAGGTTGATCACTGCCTTGAGTGCGTCCCGCTCCATCTACATGGCTGTTGCCTTGAGGTCCTCCCCAGAAGGGCTTATGTCGTGGCGATTTGTCCGTCGTCCGTGCGTCCGTAAACAATTTCTTGTTAACACGATACAGTCTTCACTTTTGATTGTATCTCAACCAAACTTATACAGTAGTTAGATATCCATGAGAGCTCGGTTCCTTTCGAAAACCAGCCAGATCCGCCCATGCATGACTGGATTATGGCCCTTGAAATGGTCAAAATTGCTATAAAAGAGCTTGTTAACACGATACAGTCTTCACTTTTGATTGTATCTCAACCAAACTTATACAGTAGTTAATTATCCATGAGAGCTCGGTTCCTTTCGTAAACCAGCCAGATCCGCCCATGCAAGACTGGATTATGGCCCTTGAAATTGTTCAAATTGCTATAATTGAGCATGTGAACACAATAGAGGCTCTATTTACTATCTGATCTTCACCAAACTTAGATAGTAGTTAAATATTGATGAGAGCTTGGTTCCTTTTGAAAACCAGCCAGATCCGCCAAGACTGGATTATGGCCCATGAAATTGTAAAAATTGCTATAATACAGCTTGTGAACACAAAAGAGCCTCCATTTACTATCAGATCTTCACCATACATACATGCTCTGGATTGAAAATGACCAAAGAACCATACCAGTAGAGCATAGGCCCTCATGGGCCTCTTGTTTATTGTATTCTTTGAGCATTTGACATTCCCAATGAAGACAAATTTTCTCTCTGTCTTTTCACATTTTGTTTCATTTTTCCCAAACCAAACTCGGATCGCCACCCCACCTACCTATTTTGATAACTAACTGGTAAAGAAATATTGTGTGGAAATTGTATGTCTTTGAAGTTTTTGATTTGTTTACCCTTTTCAACATTAAGAAATTGCTCATAATAAACAATTTCTCCTTTTTACAACAGTTGTCACCTCTATTCTGAATTTCTGAAGCAACTTGTATATCTACATTGATAGAGAGTGTTCAGATTTATTGTATGTGGGATAGTTTTATACAAAAAAGGAGTTTTATCAAAAAGAGAAATTGCTCATTATGAGCAATTCCTTCTATTAGCAAATTTAAAAGAACTGCTGGTGCATTAAGAGTGCAAGTGGGAAGTAGTTGAGTATTCATACAACATAAGGCTTAGTGCATATATTAATAATTCTTCAGTTCAAAAATGCCCATCCCAAATGATTAAACCCTTTCCGATTTATAGATGCTTTCTGACGCCTCTCCAGTAGACTACTTTTAAAATCATTGTGACAAAACAAGGAACTTCTCCTTTTGTCACAATGTTTTCAACTTTTTCAGTAATTTTACCTACTTTGCCTAAATGTTTTCTAACTAGTCTTCTGCTGATTTGTTGTATGTGGGAAAGGGTAAAGGGTTAAAGGTCAAGGTCACAATGGACAATTCCTTTAAAACCCTTCCAGGCTCAATAATCATCCAACCTACCTAGCGAGGATGATCATACTTCACAAATATAATGACTTTGACTCGGGCAAGATCCTTTTGATTTTTGGGTTTATGATTCACAGAATTGATCATTATGAGAAATTCTGCCTTTTCTTACATTCTTTATAAAAAGGTCATCTGTGCTACAGAGGGGTCAGATACCATCTGTAGCAGGAAAAGGGTTAACCCTTTTTCTCATATAGACACTTCTGCAGCAGACAGCTTTTTAGCTCACCTGAGCTTTGCTCAAGGTGAGTTATTGTGATCGCCTTTTGTCCGGCGTCCATCGTGCGTCGTGCGTCAACTTCTTCTCCTCAGTAACCAGTGGGTCAATTGAGATGAAACTTCACAGAAAGCATCCTCTCAATGACCTCACCAGATTTCCTTCAAATTTTTGGGATCCATGCATAATTCTGGTTTCCATGGCAACGAAATGAAAAAAAATCTTCTTCTCCCAAACTGGTTGGCAGATTTGCAAATAATTTTGTAGAAATGTTCCTTGGATGATCCTCTGTCAGATGCCTTCAAGCCATGTTGATTTGTCGAAAAACATGGCCGCCAGGGGGGCGGGGCTATTTTGCCTTATATGGCTATATTGAAAACTTAAAAAATCTTCTTCTCCCAAACTGGTTGGCAGATTTTCAAATAATTTTGTAGAAATGCTCATTGGATGACCCTCTATCAGATTCCTTCAAGCCATCTTGATTGGTCAAAAAACATGGCCGCCAGGGGGCGGGGCTATTTTGCCTTATATGGCTATAGTGAAAACTTAAAAAATCTTCTCCTCCGAATGTGTCAGGCCGATTTTCCAATAATTTTGTAGAAATGTTCCTTGGATGACCCTCTATCAAATTCCTTCAAGCCATGTTGATTGGTAAAAAAAAATGGAAGCCAGGGGGAGCGGGTCTATTTTGCCTTATATGGCTATTGTGAAAACTTAAAAAAATCTTCTTCTCCAAAAGTGTCAGGCCGATTTTCAAATAATTTTGTAGGAATGTTCCTAGGGTGACCCTCTATCAGATTCCTTCAAGCCAAGTTGATTGGTCAGAAACTATGGCCGCCAGGGGGCGGGGCTTATATAGCTAAAGTAAAAAAAAAAAATCAGGTGAGCGATTCCAGGGCCATCATGGCCCTCTTGTTTAAAACATAGTGACAAAAGAAGAAATTGCTCAAAATGAGAAATTTCTCCTTTTGCCACAATATTTTCCACTTTTAGTGATAAGTTATCCATATAGCATTGCTATGATTAAAACAGCACTCATTGTAGCCATAATTAATAACATTACACAAACACGATGCATTTGCATTCGAATAATATTTTATGAAAAGTCCATTCACTTGCATTAGAACAGTGACTTTTGACTAGATTTTACCGTTTCTGATTAAACCCTTGCCCACATGGAGATGCATTTGTAGGAGATGACTTATGAAAATGTGATAGGAGAAATTGCTCATTATCCGCAAATTTCTATTTCCCCCAGAATGTTTTCAACTCTTTTCAATAATAACACTATTATTTATAGACATTTATCATATCTTTGCCTTGAAGTTTTCAATGTCATCTGCTGGAGATTTGTTGTATGTGGTAAATGGTTGATGCATTAAATGATATCGCTGATTTTCACTTTTCCAAAAAGAATTCACAATTGTACATGTATATGAAAAAGAAGAAAAAATCTGTTCAACTTTCCCTTTAATTGGAGAAACAACATTTTTGTTTGTGAACTTGCTCACGGTTTTACCAATGTCTTCTTTGGAAGTAAATTTTCATATAAGATCTCGGCTGTTGTTGAGTCTTAAAGTTGTCTGTATTTGAGAAAGGGTAAACCCATTCTCTGATTAGTTCTACTTTGTGATATCCCACAGCAGAATGTTCAAGTTAACCATGGGAAAAGGGGATTTACATTTTCTGACATTCTGCAGCAAGCGACTTTGAAAACATACTGGCAAAAAACCAGTATGGAAATCTCTATATGTAAAGTATAAATAAAAGGCAGGTTCTTAAACACTGTGTGAAAATCCTTCCTTATCAATTCCTTTTTAGCTCACCTCAGCACGAAGTGCTCAAGGTGAGTTATTGTGATTGCCTTTTGTCCGGCGTGTGCCGTCCGTCAACTTCTTTTCCTCAGTAACCAGTGGATTATTTGGGATGAAACTTCACAGAAAGCATCCTCTGAATGACCTCACATGAATTCCTCAAAAAATTTGAGATCCATGCAGAATTCTGGTTTCCATGGCAATAAAACGGAAAAAATACTTTAAAATTCTTCTTCTCCCAAACTGGTTGGCAGATTTTCAAATAATTTTTTAGAAATGTTCCTTGGATGACCCTCTATCAGATTCCTTCAAGCCATGTTGATTGGTCGAAAAACATGAAGTGAGAAAAATACCCAAACTTTAAAATCCTTTCCCTCCATAATCTGCTTGTCCGATTCCTAGATATAGAAATGTTCCTTAACCCTTTCCCTCATATAGACGCTTTCTGATGCCTCTGCAGCAGACGGCTTTTTGAAAATATAGTAACAAAAGAAGAAATTGCACAAAATGTGCAATTTCTCCTTTTGTCACAATGTTTTCCACTTTTAGTCATAGGTTATCCATTCAATTATAGAGATTTTCCATTATTTGACAATTTATGTTCAAAGTCGTCTGCTGCAGAATTGTCGTATGAGGGACAATCTAAAAATAATGTTGAAGCCATATTGATTTCGTTGAGAACAGGGCAGTAAGACGCATCAGGAAAGGTATAAAATGACAAAAAAAATATAATTTTATTCTTATTAAAGTTCTTGTTAGATTTTAAGATATAAATGACCTTTACTGATAAACTATTTCTTGAACAGTGTCCACTCCTTGCAGTTTCATTTGCACTCATTGATCATACTTTCCCAGATATTTGCAGTTAAATATTTGCTACTAATTTACTTTCAATTAAGTGATCGATTTAGGGCCATCTTTGTTTTCATAACTAGATATACACTTTTTAGCTTGACTATTCGAATAATATGAGAGCTATACTACTCGCCCTGGAGTCGGCGTTGGCATCCATATCACAACTTGGTTTAGGTTTTGCATGCAAGTACTTAAATACTGCATTTATTGCATTAAAACTTACTACAACCCTACCCAACTATCACACCTATGTGGATTATCAAGTTAGATAACTCTATCCTGTATTTAATGCTAATTATGGTCCCTTTTTTTACTTAGAAATTCTGGTTAAAGTTTTATGTGCAACTTAATAAAGAGTCCATATCTCAATATTTACTCGATGCATGGCATTGAAACTTTATACAACCAAACCCAACTATCACACCTATGTTGGTTATCAAGTTAGATAACTCTATCCTGCATTTTTGCATGTTATGGTCCTTTTTTTAATAAGAAATTCTGGTTTAAGCTTTGCATGCAACTCAATTATGAGTCCATATCTCAGTATTCACTTGATGCATTGCATTGAAACTTTATACAACCCTACCCAACTATCACACCTTTGTAGATTATCAAGTTAAATAACAATATCCTGCATTTTATACAAGTTATGGCCCTTTTTGGACTTCTGGGTAAAGTTTTGCATGCAACTACATTAAGAGACCATATTTTAGAAACTACTTGATGCATTGCATGAAACTTTATACAGCCCTTTCCAACCATCACGTCTATGTTAACAATCAAGTACGATAACTCTATCTGGCATTAATTGTAAGTTATGGCCCTTTTTATGCCCCCGGAATCTCCGATTCGGTGGGCATATAGTTTTTGGCCTGTCTGTTGGTTGGTTGGTCTGTTGGTCTGTCTGTCTGTCTGCACAAAAAAAACTTTAACCTTGGCCATTACTTTTGAACCATAACAGGTACGGCTACCATATTTCACATGTGTATTCCTTGTGACATGACCTTTCTGTCAGTACCAACATTTTTGACCTTGCGACCTTGACCTTTGACCTAGAGGTTGCCATTCTCGAAAAAAACTTTAACCTTGGCCATTTCTTTTGAACCATAACAGATACGGCTACCATATTTCACATGTGTATTCCTTGTGACATGACCTTTCTGTCAGTACCAACATTTTTGACCTTGCGACCTTGACCTTTGACCTAGATGTTGCCATACTAAAAAAATTTTTTAACCTTGGCCATTTCTTTTGAACCATAACAGGTACGGCTACCATATTTCACATGTGTATTCCTTGTGACATGACCTTTCTGTCAGTACCAACATTTTTGACCTTGCGACCTTGACCTTTGACCTAGATGTTGCCATTCTCGAAAAAAACTTTAACCTTGGCCATTACTTTTGAACCATAACAGATACGGCTACCATATTTCACATGTGTATTCCTTGTGACATGACCTTTCTGTCAGTACCAACATTTTTCACCTTGCGACCTTGACCTTGACCTAGATGTTGCCATTCTCGAAAAAAACTTTAACCTTGGCCATTTCTTTTGAACCATAACAGGTATGGCTACCATATTTCACATGTGTATTCCTTGTGACATGACCTTTCTGTCAGTACCTTGCGACCTTGACCTTGACCTAGATGTTGCCATTCTCGAAAAAAACTTTAACCTTGGCCATTACTTTTGAACCATAACAGGTATGGCTACCATATTTCACATGTGTATTCCTTGTGACATGACCTTTCTGTCAGTACCTTGCGACCTTGACCTTGACCTAGATGTTGCCATTCTCGAAAAAAACTTTAACCTTGGCCATTACTTTTGAACCATAACAGGTATGGCTACCATATTTCACATGTCAGTACCAACATTTTTGACCTTGCGACCTTGACCTTTGACCTAGATGTTGCCATTCTCGAAAAAAACTTTAACCTTGGCCATTACTTTTGAACCATAACAGGTATGGCTACCATATTTCACATGTCAGTACCAACATTTTTGACCTTGCGACCTTGACCTTTGACCTAGATGTTGCCATTCTCGAAAAAAACTTTAACCTTGGCCATTACTTTTGAACCATAACAGATACGGCTACCATATTTCACATGTGTATTCCTTGTGACATGACCTTTCTGTCAGTACCAACATTTTTGACCTTGCGACCTTTACCTTTGACCTAGATGTTGCCATTCTCAATTTTTTTTTTAACCTTCCCCACTACTTTTGAACAATAACAGGTAATGCTACCATATTTCACATGTGTATACCTTGCGACCTTGACCTTTGACCTAGATGTTGCCATTGGGGGGCATCAGTGTTTCACAAACACATCTTGTTGGACTTTGAAATTCTGGTTAAAGTTTTACGTGCACCTACATTAAAAAATCCATATCTCAGTAACTACTTGAAGCATTGTATTGAAACTTTATACAACCCTTCCAAATACACAACTATATACACAACTAATTAAGATAACTCAATCCTGCATATGATGTAAATTGTTGCCCTTTTTAGCTCAAGGTGAGTTTTTGTGATCGCCTTTTGTCCGTCGTCTGTTGTCCGACGTCAACATTTGCTTGTTAACACTCTAGAGGCAACATTTTGCATCCAATCTTCATGAAAGTTTATCAGAACATATATCTTTATCAAATCTAGGTCAAGTTCGAAATTGGGTCATGTAGGTCACTAGGCCAAATTAAATGAAAATCTTGTTAACACTGGAAACCGCAGTTTTGGCTTAAGCATGTTGAAACTTTGTCAGAATGTTTGTCTTAGTGATATCTGGGTTTGAATATAGGTCATGTTGGGTCAAATACTAGGTCACTAGGCTTAATTGAAGGAACATCTTGTTAACACTCTGGAAGCCACATTTTAAACTTGAGTATGTTGAAACTTTGTCAGAAAGTTTGTCTTGATGATATCTAGGCCAAGATCGAATATGGGTCATGTCCGGTCAAAAACTATGTCACTAGGCCAAATTTAAGGAAAATCTTGTTAACACTCTGGAAGCCACATTTTAAACTTGAGTATGTTGAAACTTTGTCAGAAAGTTTGTCTTGATGATATCTAGGCCAAGATCGAATATGGGTCATGTCCGGTCAAAAACAAGGGCACTAAGAAAAATTTAAGGAAAATCTTGTTATTACTCTGGAAGCATGTTCAAATTTTGTCAGAAAGTTTGTCTTAGTGATATCTAGGTCAAGTTCGAATATAGGTCATGCCAGGCCAAATTTAAGGAAAATCTTGTTAACACTGGAAGCCGCATTTTACTTGAACATGTTGAAACTTTGTCGGATTGTTTAAATTAGTGACATCTAGGCCAAGTTCGAATATAGGTCATGTCGGGTCAAAAACATGGTCACTAGGCCAAATTTAAGGAAAATCTGGTTAACACTCTGGAAGCCACATTTTTGGTTGAGCATGTTAAAACTTTGTCAGAATATTTGTCTTGATGATATCTAGGCTAACTTCGAATATGGGTTTGGTCAGATCAAAAACTAGGGCACTAGGCTATTTTGTAGAACAATCTTGTTAACACTATAGAGATTGCATTTTTGACTTGAGCAGCTTGAAATTTTGTCAGAAAGTTTGTCTTGATGATATTGCCATTGTCACTGAAAGAGTTAAGTCTTAAATAGCCCATTCTCAGGTGAGCGATTCCAGAGCCTCATGGCCCTCTTGTTTTAATTTAGAAATTATGGTTAAAGGTTTGCTTGCAACTACATTAAGAGACCTTATCTTAGTCACTACTGGATGCATTCCATTGAAACGTTATACAACCCTTCCCAAGCATCACACTTATGAAAATAATCAAGTTAAATAACTCTTTCCTGCATATAATGCAAATTATCACCCTTTAAGAAATTCTGGTTAATGTTTTTCATGCAACTATATTAGAGTCCATATCTCAGTATCTTAAATAAGCGGTGGAATTGTCTGACAGCTCTTATTTGATCTTAAATTAAATTCCTGTCGATATTTTCAAAGCAGAATACTCTAAAAAGCTTTATTACTTGCTTCATCAAAATAATTATCAAAAAGAATACAAAATAGTATGTATTCATATCTACATAAATTAAAACACAATTAAGATGCAAGAGAGTAACACATTTTCAAACAAAGGACAAACTGCTCATAATGAGATATTTTGTTTTTATTTCTTATGAAACAGGTTTTTTTTTTAAGTTAAATGTTTATTGCATTGTTATTCATAAGGTGGAGAGGCTAGTCGATACCGGGACATAGAAAGAGATACTATTACTGATCTACAGACAGACTCCGGCAAAGATATTATTCCAAATGAGGCTGATTTCGTGATTGGCTACTCTACATTTCCGGGATACGTGTCTTTCCGAAGTAGAACCCACGGGACCTGTTATATTCAAAGACTGTGTGAGCTGATAGAGAAATTATCCCCAAAGTAAGTGTTTGTGTCGCCTGTCTGTAACTCTAGTCTGCTATTTGTATTTAAACCCATCTTACTCACATGCTGAAACCTGTAGCAGAGGTGTTGCAAAAACATTTCTCCTTTTGCTTTTGCTATTCAATATTTATACATTCAATTATAGAAATTTTCGCATTTTTTCCCTAAATGGCATTTGCTGGGTATATGTTGGAAAATATTAACCTTGATATTTGGATGCAAAGCATGAAAGTATGTTCACCTTCAGGTCTTGAGGTCCATGCTCAAATCTGTGTAGCCTAGGTATATGTATTAGTGTTCACCTTTGGACTTAGATGTCCAGAGGTTTTAGCCCTGCTCAGGTCAGACATTTAACCCTCCCCACATTGTTGTCAAAGATGAAATTGCTCATAATAAGCAATTTCACTTTTAGCCACAACGTTTTCTACACAAGTTAAAAATTATACTGTCTCTTTTAGAGAATCTTTTTATTTTTTCATTGAAGTCTTTTCAAATCCGTCTGCTGCAGATATGGTGTATGTGGGAAAGTGTAAAGGACAGATACACATGTACATGTATATTTATTTCAGAGAAGACCTTCTCAGTATCCTGGTAGAAGTGAATAATAAAGTCAGCAAAGCCGACTTCGGTGGCTATAAACAGATGCCCGCTCCTCTTGTCACACTGAGGAAAAAACTGTATTTCCGATAAATACAACTGGAAATACCAGCCCCTCTTGTTACATTGAGGGAAAAACTGGTATTTGTATGAGAAAAGTCGGGGAATCCCAAACAAGACCATGTTACTATAAATAGACTCCCTATTTTATTATATATATATTATTTTTATACTATATGAACCGTATAGAGAGGCTATTTATAATAACACAGGAGGGATTTCCAAATTAACATTACGAAGTCTAGCAGGGACTCTTTTGTCTTCGTAAATAAGACAAAAAACATAAATGCGAGTCAAAATAAAGAAAATGCAAATACTTAAAACATCGGATTATTTATTTCATTTTAGATGTGTCATAAACTAAGTGTTTTAAACAATCACAATTGTTAAATGTTCAAGACATTTAAAAAAAAAAAAAATCTAATAATAACTCTCCTCCCATGTCATTTCCGAAAAGCTATTAAAAAAAGTCGCGAGCTTCTGCCCGGCGACTAATAAATTGTTATAATTTGAAAATGTACAATCTTTTGAATTTTAATCTCAAAATCAGTTTAGATCTTTTCGACAATTAACGCCTGATTGGCTGCTATTTTATGACTGCTAATCAAAGTAAACAATGACACACACTAGCCAATTATGGAACAGCCCTTTTACATTGTATACAGTACACAGCTTTAATACATAATGTAAGTACAAACATACATACTAGACACACGACAAGATTTACGCAATCAGTATAATCCGGACTAATTGAGAGAACAAAACATAAGTGTAAATGGTTGTTTCGTTCCCGATATTTTTTGTCCGGATCCGGAACGCGAATTTCCGTATTAACAGAGAATAATTAAGCATAAAAAATCTGTTACTTGAATTTTATGTCCGGATCGCGCATTTTCTTGATTAACGGCATCCGCTTTAACGAGGTTCGACTGTTTATACAGGCTGATCTGATTCTACAATGTTCACAAAAGCCAACATGAAATCCACATCAAAACGATAGTACTGAAAGTAGGGTTCACATAAAAGCCCTAAAGACTGCATGTGGTTATGTGGTCATTTTCCAGCAACTCTCTGTAATGCTTGATCTGGGTCTTGGCTGATCGCCCGTTTAGAGGTCCTTATTCCCATGATTTAGCTCATTTGACTATTCTATTAATGGTTACAGATCTATGGGATGCTACTCTTATAAAAAAAAACATAACATGGTTTGAACAATTTATCGCCTTCCTTCCAGGTTTTCAAATATCGCCTACTGTAAAAGCATTAAATGTCATCTGTTTCAAGGGAAGGGTTTTGTTTTGAGGAGTCTACAATTGCCTATTGGGTACTAATATAGGGTATTATGATACTTTCCACAAGCATATTGACTGTGATTTAATTTTAAAGTGTATATTTCAAAAATATTTTTGTAAATGATATTGATTTGTAGCTCCACTGGCTGAAAGCAAGTCGAGCTTATGTCATGGCGAATTGTCCGTCGTGCGTTAAATTTTTTCTTTCAACTACTTCTCCTCCCTAACCACTTGGCTAATTCGGATGAAACTTTCATAGGTTGCATCCTCTCAATGTCCTCTCCTAAATTCCTTCAATTTTTTTGGATCCATGCAAAATTCTGGTTTCCATGGCAACGAGAGAAAAAAATAATGTAAACTAAAAAAATCTTCTCCAAAAGTATCAGGCCGATTTTCAAATAATGTTGTAGAAATGTTTCTTGGGTGACCCTCTATCAGATTCCTTCAAGCCAAGTTGATTGGTTGAAAACATGGCCGCCAGAGGGCGGGGCTTTTTTGCCTTATATCACTATATAGTGGAAACTTAAAAAATCTTCTTCTCCGAAAGTGTTTGGCATATTTTCAAATGATTTTGTAGAAATGTTCCTGTTCTCTATCAGATGTTGATTGGTCGAAAACTATGGTCGCCAGGGGGCGGGGCTATTTTGCCGTATACGCATGGCTGTAGTGAAAACTTAAAAAATCTTCTTCTCTGAAAGTGTCGGGCTGATTTTCAAATAATGTTATAGAAATGTTCCAAGGGTAACCCTCTATCAGAATCCTTCAAGCCATGTTGATTTGTCAAAAAACATGGCCACCAGGGGGCGGGGCTGTTAGGAGATTTAATTGTTTCCTAATGGCAGGGGAGCGATACTGGCCCTCTTGGGCCTCTTGTTTTATTTTGTATTATTACAGTTTTGAAACAAATTAATTCACAGCAAATGAATTTGTCAAACATTGTTGGAAAAAGAAAAACTGATCATAACTTGCAATTTCTCATTTCCTACAATGATTTCAACTAAAGTTCAAAGTTGTTTGCTGCAGATGTGTTGTATGAGGTAACGCATCATAACTATTGTTGAAGTTATTTTATTGAATCTGTTGAGCTTTCTGTAAATAGTTTCATGTTTCATATTATTCTGGCAATATTTCGAATTTAAGGAAAAATGTAATGAATATAAAGATGATCATTTAAAAACATTTATCTGACATTATAACCTTCAAATTAATTCACAGCAAATGAATTTGTAAAACATTGTGGGAAAAAGAAAAACTGATCATAACTAGCTATTTCTCATTTTTCTACAAAGATTTTAACTCAAATTTTGAAATGGCACACATTTTGTCTCACATAAAATAAAGCAGACGACTCTGAAATAAGCATGTGAGGTAAAAGGTTAAAGTATGAGATTTATAAGTATTTTTGATATGCCTTTATTACATACATGAATGTTAATGTGTTATATTACTGAATAGAAATCCTATTTCAAAGACCTTTATTTGTTTTGTTTATTCATATGGGGTTTTATGCTGCTTTCAACAATTGTTCAGTTATGTTGCGACATTTCTTGGTAAGTTACCCAGTACTCTTGGTCCATTTATCCTGATACCAGCGAGTCTGACGTAATGCTAACCTCGCAAGCCTGAGAACTAAGGAGAGCCATTACTTCCATATCTTAAGTATTTGGTATGACCCAGCTGGGAATCAAACTTGTGACCACCTCTGCATCTGAAGTGGACCTTCCACCACTACCACACAGAGGCAGTCAAATGAAGTTATACTACTTTCATATTGCATTCATGAATGTAAACCTTTCCAAAATATAACAAATCTGCAGCAGACGACTTTAAAACACCTAGGCAAAGATTATTGAAAATCTCTAAAAATTAAAGTTTAATTATGAGCAGTTTTTAGCTCTACTGGCCAAAGGCCAGAAGAGCTTATGCAGTGGTGTGGTGTGCGTCCGTAAACAATTGTTTGTGAACGCGATAGTCTTCAGTTTTGATTGTATCTCAATCGAACTAATACAGTAGTTAGATATCTATGAGAGCTCGTTTCCTTTCGCAAACCAGCCAGATCCGCCCATGTAAGACTGGATTATGGCCCTTGAAATTGTCAAAATTGCTATAATAGAGCTTGTGAACACAATAGAAGCTCCATTTACTATCTGATCTACACCAAACTTACACAGTAGTTAGATATCCATGAGAGCTTGCTACCTTTCACAAACCAGCCAGATCCGCCTATGCAAGACTGGATTAGAGCCCTTAGAATTGTCGAAATTGCTATAATAGAGCTTGTGAACACAATAGATGCTCCATTTACTATCCGATCTTCACAAAACCTAAATAGTAGTTAATTATTGATGAGAGCTCGGTTCCTTTTAAAGGCTTTAGAAAACCAGCCAGATGTGCTCTTGCATGACTGGATTATGGCCCTTGAAATTGTCAAAATTGTTATAATACAGCTTGTGAGCACAATAGAGCCTCCATTTACTATTCGATCTTCACCGAACTTAGATAGTAGTTTAATATTGATGAGAGATCAGTTCCTTTCGCAAACCAGCCAGATCCGCCCATGCAAGACTGGATTATGGTCCTTGAAATCGTCAAGATTGCTATAAAACAGCTTGTGAACGCAACAGAGCCTCCATGTACTATCCAATCTTCACCATACATACATGCTCTGGATTGAAAATGACCAAATAACCATCCCAGTAGAGCATGGGCCTCTTGTTTCTTTTGCCACAATGTTTTAAAAAAGAATGCTGCATGTGTGTCTAAATGCGCTTGCAAGTAGGAAAAGGTTTTAAAATTAGTGTTGTGGTGTAGGGTTAAAACCATAGTGTGAAAAAGAGAGACGGGTTTCATTTTTAGAAAATGCTCGATCTTTTTTCCTTATCCCTTACTAACTTCAAAAGACTTCTGCGTTAATAGCATGATGTCTTATGTCCCCATATATATAACGTTTTAACCCTTTACACCGAGTCTCGGTAGCGACACGGGCTGATAAGCCGGTGGTTGTGAGTTTGAACCCGAAGTCGGCCAACAGTCTTTCTGACGTTTGACAATGCTGCATGTGTCGTTCGTCCTCCATCAGTGCGCTAACAGTCTATATGGAAAAGCAGCCAGTTGCTTGGATAGTCTGTTGTGATAATCCTGAAATATTGTTGAAAACTGCTTTAAACCCCTATCAATCAAACAATCATTTAAACCTGCCCAACTAGGAGAGTCATCTGCAGCAGATGCCATATGAACAAAAATGTGGCAAAAGGTAAAAATACTCATAATGAGCAATTCGAGTGCTAATATTATTCTCTCATTTATAGAGATGTTCTAATAATTTTCTTTAATATTTCTAAAAGAGGAACATAAATAATCGAGTCTGTTCACTTATTTATGCCTTAACCTCGCCAAAGTACTGCAATGCGCATAATTAACCGAAGTAGTTTGTGTCAAATTTAGTATATCGTTAGAGCCCAATACCGTGTGAACAGTATTTTGCGATCAGCAGATGCCATATAAACAAAAATGTGACAAAAGGAAAAAATACTCATAATGAGCAATTCGAGTTTCCCCATTGCTAATATTATTCTTTCATTTATAGAGATTATCAAATAAGTTTCTTTAATATTTCTCATTACTACACATAAACTAGATGTACATTCTCAGAGTCTGATCAAGATAGTCACCGTTCACATATTGCTAAGACAAGCTTGTTAGAAACTTATGTCAGTTTGTGTAGATTCTGCTAAGACTGAGCAGTTCGACGTGATTATCTGAAAGTACGCAGTTCAGATATGTCAACTTGTGTAGTTTCTTATAAGACTGAGCAGTTCGACGAGATTATCTGAACTTACGCTGTTCAGAAAAGTCAACTTGTGTAGTTTCTTATAAGACTGAGCAATTGACTGACGTTCCCATGATTCCTAGCCTGCGTCGTTACCGACTGAGCGGCTCGACCGTGTGCTTTCGAAAACAAGTTCTCCTTTTGCCGAAATGAGTCGATTCTTTTCCATATTTACACTCATTATAAGAAATGTTGCATAAATGTTTCGAAGTCTGCTGCTGTTGTATATGTGAAGGGATTAAGTAGATTTTTTAGCTCACCTACGCACGAAGTGCAAGGTGAGCTTTTGTGATCGCTCACCGTCCGTCTGTTCACATTTTCCTACAAACAACTTCTAAACCTATTAACCAAATTCAAAATAATGTTACAGCAATGTTTCTTGGGTGGATCTCTTTCAAACTTGTTCAAAGAAGTCTATTCCATGCAGAACATTGGTTGCCACGGCAACAAAAAAGGGGAAATTAACCAAAACTTAAAAAATCTTCTTGTCTGAAAGTAGAAGGTCAATTGCCTTTGATATTTGGTATGTAGCATCATCTAGTGAACCTCTACCAAGATTGTTCAAATTATAGCCCTGGGGTCAAAAATGACCCCATCCCGGGGGTCACTTGTTTTTCATAGACTCATATAGCGAAAAACTTAAAAAAATATTTTTTCTAAAAGTAGAGGTCCCCAGCCTTTAATATTTGGTATGTAGCATCATCTAGTGGACCTCTACCAAGCTTGTTCAAATTATAGCCCTAGGGTCAAAAATGACCCCTCTCCGGGGGGGGGGGGGGGGTCACTTGTTTTACATAGACTCCCATAGGGCAAGTTATACCCTGCTTGATTTGACCCTATTTTAGCTTCAAATGAAAAGTTTTGTGACCGATCGCAGAAAATCTTGCCGCGAAAACAGCTCCCTCTTTGGGACACCAATCTCCCTACCAAAAATACCACAAATCTCCCTATTTGGCTTCAGGAAAATATCGCATGTCTGGACTCATATATGGAAAAAACTTTAAAAATCTTCTTGTCTAAAAGTAGAAGGCCCAGGTCTTTGATATTTGGAATGTAGCATCATTGTAGACCTCTACCAAGATTGTTCAAATTATAGCCCTGGGGTAAAAAATGACCACTTGTTCTCTATAGACTCATAGAGATTTTTTTTAAAATCTTCTTGTCTAAAAGAAGAGGGCACAGGCCTTTGATATTTGGTATGTAGCATCATCTAGTGGACCTCTACCAAGATTGTTCAAATTGTAGCCATCGGGTCAAAAATGACCCCATCCCGGGGTCCCTTGTTGTACATAGACTCATTTAGGGGAAAAACTTTAAAAATCTTCTTGTCTAAAAGTAGAGGGCCCTGACCTTTGATATTTGGTATGTAGCATCATCTAGTAGACCTCTACCAAGATTCTTCAAATTATAGCCATGGGGTAAAAATGATGCCTACCCGGGGGTCACTTGTTTTACATAGATGGGGAAAAAACTTTAAAAATATTCTTGTCTAAAAAATATTTGGTATGTAGCATCATCTAGTGGACCTCTACCAAGATTGTTCAAATTATAGCCCTGGGGTCAAAAATGACCCCTCCCCGGGGGTCACTTGTTTTTCATAGGCTCATATAGGGGAAAGAACACTGAAAACTTTTTAAGTTTGATTAAATCATGGTCCTCTATCATAGTCCTCTATCATGGTCCTCTTGTTATTGTTTATAGCTTAGCTCCGTATTCAACACTATTCCAGTTAAATACCATCAATCAGTGCACCTTACACTTTCCCATATTCTTCAATTCTGAAGTACACAACTATGAAAGTATCTAGACAAATGTATAAACATCTCTATAACTTAAAGTAGTATGCTTGAATAGAGTTTAAAACATTGTGCCAAAAGGAAAGGTCTTGCCGCAATTATATAGCATGTGACAGTGCATTTACTGTTCACCAAAGCTTTATAAAGGCCACAACATTAATTAATTTAGCATTGAAACTGTCAAAGTGCTAAAGACAGAATCTGGTGTTCTTTCAAGAAATCTTTGTTTTGTTGTATTCACCATCACTAACCATTTTCACGATGCAGACGGCATTGGGAGGCTTTGCATCAGGTGAAAACATTGTGGGAAAATAACTGTTTTGACTGTACCAAATTTACATTTTTCCATATGCAACATTTCTCCGTTTGAATGATTGTTTAATGCATATCAAATCCAGTATTGTAGGTGCAATGGTCAAGGCTAATTAACTGATCTTCACTGACGTACACAAGTAGATGTTAATACTGCCTTATGGAAGCCCTGTAGGGCCCTTTTGACTTCAAGCAATTTCTTTTCCTAAAATGTGTTCCAAGTTGTTGAGTAAGAGTCGAATGTGGCTGTAAGGGTTTATAGGAAATATGGCGTTATTAACAAATTACTTCTTACGCTGTTTTAATAATACATTCCTAAATTCAGAACATATGAGCCCGTCCATGGGATAAAGGTTAAACGTCGGCATTTCTGTACAATGTAGGTTCAGATCGGTTTGTTCATCTGCTCCGTCTTATCATATTATATGTTAACATATGTAACGTGTACCGGCGTTAAGCCATCGCGGGACACCCATCCAGGTACTAACCACGATGTACGTTGCTTAACTTTATAAAACGGTCAACAACTCTACCAACGTCGCTATAAAAGCCGGCTTCTACGACAAGGCCGTAGAAGTGATATTTACACCTATACCCCGTTCCCGTTACACTTCTAACACAGTGATGGAGACCTTGACCTTGAGCTGCACTGTTAAGACAGCCAACTTGTACCTTTTCCCATCGACATGGGAGACTTTAGAAATGGTAATAATGGCACTCTCGTTTGCGCTCCGAGTTGTGGGGTTAGCATTACGACTTACTTACTTACTCTTTTGGTTTTATTTACCCTCACCGTTAAGAATTAACTATTTGGCGAGCAGAATTACGTCTGACCGGCTGGTGTCAAGATAAATGGACCAGTAGTGCTGGTAACTTACCCAGGAAACGCCGTGATATAACTGCAAAAGTGTTAAAAGCGCCGCAAAACACCAATCAATCAACTATGGACAGGATCATATGGTTTGTTTGTATGGTGTTTTACGCCGCTTTCAACAGTTGTATCATGTTTCCTAATTTGACCAACAATACCACTTGTCCTTGCATCCTGACACAATCAAGTCAGTCGTCATGCTAACACCATATTCCCAGCATTAAGCACAAAGGAGGGACTGTGCTACAGAATATTAAACATTACTTAAACGAATGAAAATCAAAGCGCTGGTATTGGGGCATCTGTAAGACGAAAAGATGTGACATAAATGATATGAGCAAAGATGGCTCAAACAATGTACCTTTCAAATGTTTGGAGTAACTCTCTTTGCCTGCCATAAAAGTTTGAGGCTTCAATCGCATAGCCGCAGGATGGACAAACTGCAGAGCACAGACCCTGTGTTATAATATTTCCAGTTCAGAGGACACTATAGAGCAACACTAAATATAGAAATAATCCTGATAAATGCTGATAAATGACAATGAATTGGACAGTGATGGAGTAAAGTTCCGGACAAAATAAAATGAGCTTTAGGAGGCATTAAAAAATAAACACGAGCGTTCCTGCGAAAGTCGGATTATAAGTGAGGAAATGGCCGGACAAAAATACAACACTTCAAATATATACATTATTATGTATATTCCTACACGCCACGCTTTTGTGAACAACTCCAGATGGTCAAAGAGAAGCAATTCGGATCAGAGCGCCGGGCAGACAATTTTGTCCAGGGGAGTTCAGATTACATAAGACTGAAGTGGTCTCCCATTGGACAATAACGACTTTGTTGAAAGTTGAAAGTGGTTTTTTAATAAAATTGAATACCCTCTGACTGATTTGTAATCAAAACAGTGTTTTCGTTTAGCTTTATTGACAGTTTAGGAGCAATTTTCAGAACAACATGTATTTTCTGAAATTGAAAGTGAAATCCACTGCGGAATAAGGTTGACCTTTAATTTGACGTCATAGCTATAAAAAAAAAAGAAAAAAAAATAGGATAACATGTGTTTTTTTTTTTTTTTTTTTTTGGTAGTTTTGATAATGAACTTTAATTTAATATAGCTCTTTGGGTTATTTCAATTTCGGGAAAGAGCCATAGCCCAAAACGCTATATAGAAAATGAATTGCTTCCATCTGACCATAAGTAACCTATATCAAAGCACTGAACGTGCTGACAGCAAGGGTCTAACTGCAAATTACATTTGGACATGGTTTTACCGATCCCGAAAGTATAACAAGAACACTTTACAATTGCTCTTAGTTATGTCCATATACTATATTTAATGATATAGGTATTGAACGCAAAATACTGTTCACACGGTATGGGGCTCTAACGATATACTAAATTTGACACAAACTACTTCGGTTAATTATGCGCATTGCAGTACTTTGGTGTGGTTAAGGCGTAAATAAGTGAACAGACTCGATTAATAATGTTCCTCTTTTATTTATCTAGGTATATAAAACTACAAACAATTATCATCTACTCTCTAGTCAATGTTCTCACCACTTTCTGCATTATTTCTGTTGCTCTACATCTCCCATGTCACTGCCTCCGGCAGGCGCTCCTCTCGGACAAACAATCCGAACCAGACTCCAAATCTCTCTCTCTCTCTCTTTCTCTAGTCAGTAACATCAAAAAGCCCCTCCAGCTATGTTTTAGGGTAAGGCTTATATACCTGGCTTACTTATCACCATGGTAACATCGTGACGTAAATGCTTAGGTATACAGAAGCCTTCCGTGGCAGAAGGTAGGGAGACGTTGTGTTACACGCATCTGCTCTCTTGGTAGTTCCTGTTTAGAACACCTACAATGGATTTTAGTTGTTATTTGTGTATGCAATTAACGTTTGCACCACTAATATGAGGAATTTATGAAAAATATAAATTATGTTTGTATGAAAAAGAACTTGCCTAGACTGGGAATCGAACCCTGTTCTCTAAGCATTTGTTATATCTTTATTAAAATCAGCCATTATTTACTTTTCATTTCAATATTTTGATTCCTTTTTGGTATATATTTATTATTTAATCACTGGGACTTGATTGTTTGTAAAACTAATGTTTGAGTCTGAATCGAAATACTGCTCCGCCTCGATTTACATACATAGTGTGTACTGTTTTATTCTATAAATAGATAAAAACTAAATTAGTCGCAGATTAATTGGTTTTAAAAAATGATAATGCTATTTTTTTAAATAAATGTTTTTTCTGTAATATTTAATTCTTGTAAAGTAATGATAAATAATAATTTAACCCCCCCCCCCCCCCCTTTTCACATGTAGACACTAATGCAGCAGACAGTGTTGCAAACATTGAGGCAAAAGGACAAAATGGCTCTTGATTAGCAATTTCTCCATTTTTCAGATTGTTTTGAATTTTATTATAAAAATACATTTTCTGTACATATAATCTGTCCATGATGTTTCAACGTACTACATGGTGGGTTATCTTTCTAATCACCTGAACGGAAGGCTCAGTGTGATCTACTTTGAAGAACATTCACAACTTCGTAGAAAATAGTTATGTGTTTACTTGGCTCCAGAATTCTTAAATGTCTCACATTTGTTTAATAGCTCATCAACTTCAATAACTACTACATGTATTAATAAACTCGACAATAGATTTGTTTAATAGCTCATCAACTTCAATAAGTACTACATGTATTAATAAACTCGACAACAGACGATTTTGGAAACATCTATGCGCTTAGATATATATTGAAATTTCTATAAGTGATACCTGGTATTATAATAAAAATAAAGTTGAAATCATTGCAGAAAAAGAATAAATTACTCATTATGAGATATATTTCTCCTTTTGCCACAATGTTTTAAAAAGACGTCTTCTAAACATGTGCCATATGCGTTCATAAATTGAATAAGCGAGTCGAGTGTATTTCGTCCAAAGACTGATTCATTCCACCGCGCATACTTTTTTTGCTGCATTTTGAAGCAATGTATGCACTTGTAGAATAATACATCTTAACAAGTATGCTGTTTACATTTTTATATAAATACTATACAAGAGATCGTTGGTGCAACGCATCAATGTGGCCGGAAATACATACTGCAGTTATGCATAACATTTACATTACAGTAGTTAAAAAAAAAAGTTATCAACTGCGGGGCATTTTGGAACATCAGGGGTGGGGTCAAGTGAAAATGTATCATTACTTGCATTTTTTTTGTCAACGAAGTGAATGTTCTTCATTGAAATATAATTGAAGCATTTCATTGTTTATGACCAATCTTCATTCTAAGGTAGGTTGACCATCCACACAGCCAACTAATTATTGATCATAAACAGTTATGGAAATGAGTAATCTTGCCAATCATTAGTCTTAGTATATATACAGTGCTTTCATTAAGGCATAATTATAAGATTTGTGAATTCTACATACACTTTTTAAGATGTCTGTCAGAACTTTTGAATTTTATTATTTTTCAATAAAGCCACAAAACAGACAATTTAGGATGTGTATGCAATAGCACGTCATTTTACATTTCCCTTGATAAAGTCAACATTGGACACCTTTGCAGCAATCTACTTTTAAAACAATGAGAAAAGAGTTAAATTGCTGAAGACAACTGTTTTCTCTTTTTCTCAAAATGATATTAACTTGGCATCCTAATTATATCATAATTTGACAAATGTTAAAATGTAGTCCAATGTATTTACAAAGTATACCACCCTCGAAATACATAAATTGAAACTTACATGTTAATTTATTGTAATTCTTTCCTACCTTTTTTATAATGACAATCACAAACTTATCATGTTTTAAAATTATATTTTAATGAGCGCCCCTGTGTTAATGATGCATAACAATATGCAGAACTCAAGCAAAATGCCTGTAGGGTATCTAATGACACCTTTTTACGTGTCAAGGACGAAATAATTGTGTACGAAAGACCCCGATTCGTGAACCATTCTTCTTCGCAGAGTTAGTAGAGACTGTTCATTAAAAATCATATTTCTATTAAAACCAGTTTGATCTCAGTTTGTTCTTTTCTAAATTTGTTTCGAACAAATAAACATCTTAAATCGCCTATAATTGACTATTTGTAAGTTAGTGTAAAGAACGGCTCTCTGCAAAAGAGATTGATCTACGCGGTCGGTATTCGCTAGTCACGTGATCAACAGTTTTAGCTTAGAAACAGTTCATATTTCAGATATACATTGATAAACATGATTAAATGAATTCTTCACAAATCAAGACAAGAACATAAAAATAACATTCAGTAAGTTAAAATTGCTACTAAAAGGAGAATTCGACGTGATTTTTATCTCGATATTGACACATAACAGTCTGCAGCAAGTATATCAGGAACTGTTTTGTCTTCGTAAATAAGACAAAAAAATATGAATGTGAGTCAAAATAAAGAAACTGCAAATACTTAAAACATCGGATTATTTATTTCATTTTAGATGCGTCATAACTTGTGTTTTTAAACAAACACAATTGTAATATGTTCAAGACATTTTAATTTGTTTTCTTCTAATAATAACTCGTCCTCCCATGTCATTTCCGAAAATACAAGTCGCGGTTTTCTGCCCTGCGACTAATGATTAAAGGGGGGTTACAACTGCCTTACTAATTCAACCGAATAACAAGAGTTGTCAATCTGATAGAAAATGAAAACTCGATTATAAAATGTCATAAATAAAAACATGGTCGCAACAAGTGTTAGTTCTTTATTACCTGGACAATCAGCCCTAATGGGAACATAACAACTACATAATTTGTTTTCTCCGTGAAATGTCTTAATATTTTATCTATTTTATTAGACGTGTAGGAATATATAACACAAGTTAATTGTGTATTGCAAGCAATACAAAAGCCCCCTACCGGACGAGGATAGCCCTTTGTGTATTGTATTCGCATTTTCGGAAACATCATCTTGTTAGGGAGACTAAGTGTATGAATTAATATCAAAATCAATTTCAAGTATGTGGAAGATATAGCCCGGACACGAAAATGGGGTCTGACAATGTTTGAGCCCAAACTGTGACATTGACTTTGACTTTGGGAGGAGGTGGCTGGTAGATGTGCATGACACGTCATCTTGTTATGGAGAATAATTTTGTGAAGTAGTATCAAAATCCATTCAAGCATACAGCCCGGACAAGAAATTTCGGACAGACTGAGGGGTTGACAAACTGTGACCTTGACCTTGAGAAAAGGTGGCTTGGTGATGTGCATGACACATCATCTTGTTAGGGAGAATGATTGTGTTAAGCAATATGAAAATCTATTGAGGCATATGGAAGATACGGCCCGGACAATACATTTCGGACGGACTGACCGTTCGGAGACTAATAACCTAGTCAAAACAAGGTACATTCCTATCAAACAGTACTCATTTTGACTTTTGACCTCTAAGTCTGACCTAGACCTTTGATGTACAGGCCTGTATATTGTGGGCCACATGTCACCGCATCGTGGTGAACCTGTGTGCCCAGTAACTTCATAATTATATGATGCATGGTTTCTCATTTCGACCTTTGAACTCTAAGTGTGACCTTGACCTTTGAGTTATAGGCCTGTGTCTTGTGTGCCACATGTCACCTCATCATGGTGAACATATGTGCCCAGTAACTTGGAAATCCTATGATGCATGGTTGAGATGTGAGCCGGACAAGGTAAAGTCCTATCAAACAGCACTCATTGTGACCTATGACCTCTAAGTGTGACCTTGACCTTTGAGGTACAGACCTGGGTATTCTGCGCGACACGCCACGTCATCACGGTGAACATGCGTGCCTAGTAACTTTGGAATCCTATAATGCATGGTTGAGATGCGGGCCGGACAAGGTACAGTCCTATCAAATAGTACTCATTTTAACCTATGACATCTAAGTGTAACCATGACATTTGAGGTACAGGCCCGGATCTTGAGCATGACACGCCACCTTATCATGGTGAACGTTTGTGCCAAGTTTCTTGGAAATCCTATGATGCATGGCTGAGATGCGGGCCGGACAAGGTAATCCTATCAAACAGTACTCATTTTGACCTTTGACCTCTAAGTGTGACCTTGACATTTGAGGTACAGATATGGGTCTTGTGCATGGGACATGTGATTGGAACGAAAAGCACCTATACCATCAATACAAGTTATAATGGCAATAATGTCAGCATTACGTACAGGTCCCTTATAAACCCAAATGCAGGAATTAAGCTTTTCATACTTATTGTTCCTCTTTAATCTTCCGTTATTACAAATAACTTTGACCAAACTGAAGTGATTCACATTATCAATGGTTTACATCAGACATATAGGCCTACCACCAAAAGATGCATACCATATATATGTATACATATCGGAACATAATTTAATCTGCTCTAATTAAGTAATAACAATATATTGTATTAGATGTTTAAAGAGCTAAATATAAAAGGCAATCAATAAGGAAAAACACCAGGCCCCCAAATGGGCCTATATTTCACTATCTATAAAGGTAATGTCTATGTACGTAGGTTATCAGTTTTTCGATCATGGAGGGTAAGGGTTATATATACACTTATATATAATCGTATCGATGGTCTCGTTCGAATTGGCCGAATCTACAGTTTGTACAAAATATAGTTATGGCAACCCTTAACGAGTTGGTTACCGGACGACTTGACCTAGTAAGTATTACATTGACTATCCCTTATGTTTTGAAATATATATTTCATATATATGTTTTAATTTTGCACAACATTATATTTATGTTTGGAAGGCCTTTACAGGAACGAATAGTAAAGTTCAAGATAAGCAAACAGCCTTTAAATAAAACTGGCAGACGATATAATATCAACATGAACAAAGTAAACAAGATATTTATAAGACAATATATACCGGGGCAAAACAACTCACTTTTCGTGGCGAATCGTTCCGGAGCGAACGGTTGATCAGGGCGAAAGATCCTGTATCCCAGCCGGTTACCAGAATGGGGATTTTTCAACCTCTAAATATAGAATATAATTATGAAGGAGATCGGATGTGAGTCGTAACGTACAGATTATTGCTATGTATAATTCTGGGAACTGTTAATCACTGAAGTTACGAATACAATAAAGATATATTTCTATTCAGAATCAGAATTCAAAGAATAAAGTAAGTTAAACAATTTATCGATCCTCATGAATAAAACTTCTTTAAGAAGATATATACATGCACAGGTACCCGGCGCAAAATACCCAATAGTATTGGCAATACCCCGTCCCCCCTAGTTATCTTTGTTTTAATATTGTTATAACCAATTATTTTTTTCATTTTATTAAGAAGAAAATCTTATTCTACATAACTTTTGATACTACTTCTTAGAAACGAAAAGTGGTTATTTTTCTTCCAAACTAACCACCAACAAAAAATTATCACAAAATGGGGGCCAAACAAAATGGAAAAACCGAAAGTAGTACAAGTTACTCGAATATCGCGTTACATAATGTTTATGTTTGAAAACTATAATAAAGATATCTTAACTGTAAATAATATCCAGTGACATCGGTGTGTTTATATTTCTTTGTTAAATGAATGTAAAAATAAATACTATAATGGTATTCATTCTTGTTGAAGTTTTAAAAGGTGCAACCATCGAATACCATTTTGAAAAATGAACTGAAAAAATATTACAGCATTCTTTGTAATAACAAAAACAAACCATTGGTGTGGAGACGCCTTTGTATCAATTTTCTAAACATTATAAGGACAACGGAATGAAAAGATGTTTAATTTTAATTTAACAACATGTTAATACAATACAACAGTCTCCAAATTTAGCAATGATCCTTTAGTCCCTGGCCAATAAATTTTCATTCATACCAATGAAAAAATTCCTTTGGCCAGTTTTATTTCACATGTTATATAATAGCATAACAAAGCATTTAGGATTTTCGGGCCAGTGCATTTTAAAAGATAAGAGGCAACAAATGATAAATTTAATTTTCTAACACTTGCCCTTGTTTTCTTCCAACTTTTTTATTGCCAAGAATTATTCCAAATCTTTTAGACTTTCGTTTTCTCTTTTTATCATTTGTCATTTAATATACAACCGATGCCTGTGCAGAATAAATAACAAGATGAAAAATAAGCATACTCAATGTCTTTTTTTGAAGGACTAGCCAAGAATATGTCTTTTTATGTAATCATGTGACCTCCAGTTTTTATGATTTGACAGCAAATGTGAAACAAACTTTAACTGCCGGTGTATGTACATGGTATTCCACTCTGTAGATGCTCCACTTTGTTCAAGATTGTAAATTTTGTTGTTTTACGAATACAGAGTGTGTTAATTAAAGGCATCTTTGTTAATATTTGCTAATTAAGATTGGAAGTACTCTGAGGAATCTGCTAAGTTGCGTAGCGAATAAGCAGTAGAAATACCTCGATATCTGTAGTTTGAGTCAGTCTGGACCGTGTCTCTGACCAGCCAACATCATAGACTCTAATAAGTTCATCTGGGCTTTTGGGTGTTGCGGAAACATACTCACTCTAGAGGCAGCGTTGATGAAACATACTCACTCTAGAGGCAGCGTTGCTGAAACATACTCACTCTAGAGGCAGCGTTGCTGAAACATACTCACTCTAGAGGCAACGTAGCTGAAACATACTCACACTAGAGGCAGCATTGCTGAAACATTCTCACTCTAGAGGCAGCGTTGCTGAAACATACTCACTCTAGAGGCAGTGTTGCTGAAACATTCTCACTCTAGAGGCAGCGTTGCTGAAACATTCTCACTCTAGAGGCAGCGTTGCTGAAACATACTCACTCTAGAGGCAGCGTTGCTGAAACATTCTCACTCTAGAGGCAGCGTTGCTAAAACATACTAACTCTAGAGGCAGCATTGCTGAAACATACTCATTCTAGAGGAACATATTCACTCTGGAGGCAGCATTGCTGAACATACTCACTCTGGAGGCAGTGTTGCTGAAACATTCTCACTCTAGAGGCAGCGTTGCTGAACATACTCACTCTGGAGGCAGCGTTGCTGAACATACTCACTCTGGAGGCAGTGTTGCTGAAACATTCTCACTCTAGAGGCAGCGTTGCTAAAACATACTCACTCTGGAGGCAGCATTGCTGAACATACTCACTCTGGAGGTAGCGTTGCTGAAACATACTCACTCTAGAGGCAGCGTAGCTGAAACATATTCACTCTAGAGGCAGCGTTGCTGAAACATACTCACTCTAGAGGCAGACTCGCTGAAACATACTCACTCTGGAGGCAGCTTCGCTGTATTGAGATGGTGAGACAGTTTTTCAAGCTTCATCATGTTGCTCGGAGCTTAGTAGGATTGTTTCAGTTGTATGATGTTAGGGAGCTGCTAGGAGATACAAGGCACTTTGAAGTCAGCGCTGTTTACAGAAGAGCAGCATGATAGTTGATAGCTTCCTTCAGGGTTGCTTCCGGGCCTCTCCTGATTGATGGGGTGAAAAAGATAGTTGCCAGTGAGCAGCTGTGGCTTGAAGCCAGGTCAGACAGGGAATGGGACTGAGCCCTTACTCACTGTATATTAATAGCTATGCTGCGTCAATATTAGTTTTATGTATTTTAAATCTTATCCTTTTTGTCATATTATGATTCGGATGTTGTTCTAAATCTGTTAACTAATTATCATTTGTCCTAAATATGAGGCAAGGGGGCTCTGCAAAAAATGTATAGTTGTTAATTTGATTTTTTGATTTGTATAAAATTTAGTAACTGCTCCGTACTAAAATAGTTATAAATGAAAACAATTAGTTTTCTTCTGAAAGATTAGATACTTTTGTGGTTCAGGGGTCAGGGCATATCAGAATTTATTTTTTAGAACTAGCAGTTAAAATGTGTCCCATCCAACAAATTTAGTAGAGTAAGAAAGCTTCTATATCAGGGTTTTCTGATAGAATCTGACAACATACAGTTTGTCACAAAGAAAACACAACTCATGTTAACTGCAACAATCATATACCAACGATATTTATCATTACTTTTACAATTCTCCAAAGATTTAGATATTGTTTTATAAGTATAAACAAATACATCTGGATAAATGAGTCTGAGTGGTTGGGGTTTGGAACCGTCGTCCTAGGCGGTCATGGTTGAGTGTCCTTGGGCAAGACACATTTCCTAGCCTAGAAATGGTTTGTTTACTCGGGAATCATGAAGAAGTGAACAGTAACACTGATATAACTGAAATAATGTTGAAAACAGCATGAAGAAAAAAAATGGAAATTAATTGTGATAACAATTTTGGGAAAAACCCTTTTCAACATACAAGAAATCTGCTTGGTCAACATTGAAAACATGTATGCTAAAACATGCAAAGCCTCAAAAAAGGCAAGTGTAACTATTGAATAGTGTTGAAAACATTATTGCCAAAGAGGAAATTGCTCACAATGGTCTAATAAGTTAAGAGTCAAAATGTTTCTAAGTGTCAGAAAGAGTTAAAAGAAGAACAATATCTCCTCTGCCATTGATGTAAATGGCCCATGGTTTGAATGACTGAATACAGTCCTGTCCCTATTCCTGCAGCTGTTCTAAATTTTATGTTGTCATTGTGGTCCTTGATATTCCGGTAGAGAACCCTGTCATGTACAAGGAGATGTGATGTTGATCTCACTCTAGCAGTATCTGGAAGAGCTTTGATGTATAGTAGTGACCAGTCAGCCCTGCCTTTCCAACAATGTTTTAAACTCCACAGATATATCAAATTTTATTTTTCTAGGTGTAAAATGTATATACAATATATATATATATTCTTTTTTTTTCACTGCACTTGTTTTTTTCAGACAAAACAAAACAGTTTCAAACATGACGGACATTATACGGGGTCCTGCCAAACAAGATATGTCCTCTAACTCTAAAATACATGATATTCAGATGGATTCATTGAATTGTACGAGAATGGAGCAGACACAGCGAGATGAGGAGGATTTTCTTGGACAGTTAGTTCACATTGATGAACAGATGGGAACTGATGATTTGGAGTTGTTAAAATTTGTGTGTCACGATGTTATTGGAGGTAAGTTGAATAGATTGATTGATTGGGTTTTAGTGCCGATTTCAACAAATTTTCAGTCATATCACAGCGGCCAGTTCACTTACCCTTTAACTTTGTTTCCTGGCTTTCTCACACCAGTACTTAGCACAAAAGTTTCAAAGAAACTAGCTGCTTTTCAACATAGGCTGTAAGCTCATTGGTGCAAACTAATGAGGCTTGTCACATTGACTTACCAGACATCTCATATGGTTTGATTTCAAGAAAGGTTTTCAGAATGTTAAAATATTCTTTTTATTTAGAACTGTTCTTCTTTTATTTCCAGTGTCAAAACTGGAGGCAGTGAAAAGTGCTTTGGATATATTCCTACATTTGAAGAAACTGGCCCTGATAACGGCAGGCGATGTAAACTTTCTCATCGAATGTCTCGGCCTGATTCACAGATTTGATCTTATAAGACTTTTAGGCTTTGACAACATTGACGGTATCAAAGAAGGGTTCTCAAGCTTTGACAAGATAAATTTATTCAGGTACTAATTATATCTTTTCCAGTCCTTCACAACTTGAAGTGAGGTATTCTAATTGTTAATCCTTTTCCACATATGACAAATTTGAAACAAACAACTTCTATAAATGAAAGTATTATTAATGAATAAAGTTGAAAACATTATGGCAAAAGAAGAAATTGCTAAATATAAGCAATATCTCCTTTTGTAACACTGTTTTCAAAAGTTGTCTGCTGTAGAAGCATCAGAAAGCTTCTGTATGTTGGAAAGGGTTAACTGTTTACCTGATTGTGATGTTTTTAGAATCATCTGGTTTGAAATCATTTCAGTTACTGAGTTAGAAAGCTATGGAAGTTCATTATTGATCTAGAGTCGAAAACCTATTGAAAAATGTAGGAAATGCCTCGTAATCAGGGATTGTGAGTTTGAACCAAAGTTTAGCCAACAGTCTTTTCAACGTTTGACAAAAGTGACTGTGACTAGCTCCATTCATGTTCAAGCAATGTGCTAACAGTCTATGTGGAAAAGCAGCCAGTTGCTCCGAAAGACTGTTTTCCTGATACTAATGTAAGGTTAAACCCCAATCAATCAATTGATAAATCCTTTTCCCATATTGTTTTCAAAAGTTCATCATGTTTCAAATGTTGCCTGTATCAGGTAAAGGGTCAAAATGCCTTATTTAAAAAATGAGTTGCCTGAATAAAAAGGGATTATATACACCAAAAATTAGGTAAAGTGGTACTAGAAATTTCTAGTCTGTAAAGTGTTGGTGTTTATAGTCATCTGTTGTATTGGCAAGCAGAAGTTGATATGTTGAATTTCTGTGTTAGTTAGTTCTGAATGTTTATGGTTAAACTTTTTTGTAAACCCTTTCCAATATGCAACATGTCTGCAGCTGACAACTTTGGAAGTACCTGTCAAAACATGGGAAGAATTTTTTGATAAAAGTCTAATTAATGAATAAGGTTAAACATATTGTGGCAAAAAGAGAAATTGCTCAAGATGCATTTACTTCTTTTGGCACAATATTTTCTAAAGAGGGAAAAGAAATCTGCAAGTGTAAAAGGCTTTTAAAAAGAATAAACACTTATACCAGATGAGTTTGTGACTTTCAGAATACCAGTATTTATACTAAAAACCCTGTGTTCTTATCCCTTTCTGTCCGTCATACAGAAAATCTGCAGCAGACGACTTTTACAACCTATAAACAAAACTATGGAAGATCTCTATAGATGCTTGTATATTTGCTGAACAGATTTGAAAATGTTGTGGCAAAAGAAGAAATTGCTTGTTTTGAGCAATTATAAGCTCTACTGGCTGAAAGCCAGTTGAGCTTATGTCATGGTGAATTGTCTGCTGTGCGTCAACATTTGCTTCAAGCGACTTCTCCTCTCTAACCACTTGGCCAATTTGGATGAAACTTTAAAGGAAGCATCCTCTCAACGTCCTCTCCTAAATTCCTTCATATTTATTTGATCCATAGAAAATTCTAGTTTCCATGGCAACTGAAAGAAAAAACTTTAAAATTCTTCTCCTCCTAAACTGGTTGGCTGATTTACAAATAATTTTGTAGAATTTTTCCTTGGATGACCCTCTATCAGATTCCTCCAAGCCATGTTGATTGGTTGAAAAACATGGCCGCCAGGGGGCGGGGGCTGTTTTGCCTTATATGGCCATAGTGCAAAATTAAAAAATCTTCTCGGACGAAAGTATCTGGCCAATTTTCAAATAAATTGTAGAAATAATCCTTGGGTGACTCTCATTCAGATTCCACCAAGCCATGTTGATTGGTCAAAAAACACGGCCACCAGGGGGCGGGGCTGTTTGGAGATTTAATTTTTGCATTATGGCAGTGGAGCGATACTGGCCCTCTTGCTCCTTTTCTCACAATGTTTTCAAAAGTTGTCTGCTGCAGAGGCATCAGAATGCGTATATATATGTAGGGAACCCTGTGTATATTTCAGAAAACTTATGCTGCAAATTGCCGAGGATTTAGATGACACAGAGTTGCATAAAATGAAATTTTTACTGAGTGGAACCGTCCGCAAAAAGCGCTTACAGGAATACAAGACTGGCATGGATCTGTTTGTCTATATGGAACAAGAAAATTTATTGGCCCACAGAAAAACGGAACTTCTTGTAGACATGCTGACAAACATCAAACGCACAGATTTGGTCCACAAAATACATCAGTTTTCAGGTAAGTTTTAACCAAATGTCTAGCTTGATAAAAAAAAAATCCAATATGTAGACACAATTTGATGCATCTGCAGCAGACTACTTTTGAAAACATTTTGGCAAAAAGGGAAATAGATCTATACAATATTTTTAACTCTGTTCAATAATAATACTGTCATTTGATTAAGAAATTTAGATAATGTTTTGATATGATGTCTGCTTTACTCCTGTCAAAAAACATCTGCAGATGGGAAAAACCTGTAAATGTTAACAATTTTTTTCATATCGGCTATCAATTTCAAAACCTTGGAGGTCTTGTCTTTTACGTGGTTTGGCTCAACTATATAATATTAAAAAACACATAAATGTTGTTGTTTTTTCAGTCATAAAATACACAAATAAAAATAAAAATTTAAAAACCTATGAATGTTTTTAAAATTGTCCAAACTCACCAATTTGAGTTATGTAGTAAATAGGAGTCATGCAAAATCATGGATTGAAATTGTCGTCTAGTAAATTATTTTTAAAATTAATATTAATTTTCTGGATATGGAATTGTGGTATAATTTTTCACTCCCTTATATTCTGACGATATTTCCGTATGTCATAACAGACGACAGCAGTACCAATTCCAAGTATATGAGCCATAATATGATCTCTGGGATTTTGTGTTACATCACAAACACTGGTGTCCTCTTTTGGTGAGATGTAACATGACACCAAGTGTGTAACAAGACACCAAAAACAGCACCAAGTGTGTAACATAGTGCACCATACACTGAACAAATCACATAAAGGCATAAACCTGTTCAGTATAAACTATATTCTCCATTGAAATAAATATAAAATAACATATGCAAACATGAATTTATTAAGCAGAAAGGCTAATTGGCCGTAACACATTTGCTACACTTTTTACTTATGAACATTTGGAAATAATTATGTAGGACGGATTAAAACTTAAGTGTGTACAGAACAACAGTCTTCCTTATTTATGAGTAGTCCCAGAATATTCTGTCCATTTCATGTGACTTAACATGAGACACGAATCGTCATTTTCTTCAGTCGAATTTGAATAAAAAAGAAAATAGGTTTGCAAACATCTTCTGACAGTTTAAGAAATAAAAAGCACACATTCAACTTAACAATGTTTACAAAGTCTCACAGCAACCATTCTCGACCCACATTGTCATTAAATAGTTCAAACTGTCACAAATCACTTTGATAGTTAATCTCGTAAATAGAACGGGATTTTTTTTTAAAAAAATGTGACGTAACAAAAAAAGACATACTTGATATGCTGACTCTGTGTCAGAATTAAACTATATGAAGGAGAACAACCTATTGTTGACATTAACATAGAATTTTAGCGAACACGTGATTAAAATGTATTGGGAAAGAGCTAGTGATCGGGGTTTCGAATTTGGATGCTTTTTAGACATGACCTAACTCAAAGGACACATTTTGTTATGTCCGATTCCATGATTTTATTTTGAAATTGCTATTTCACACAACTAAGTTTGCAGGGTTTGCATGAAAAGTAATCAATTTTGATTTGGTGTTCAAACACCAAATTGGCAATCCATGAAATTGTCGGCGAGGACACCTGCAAAATGCACTAGTAACGTGTAATTTAAATCAATTAATAGTTCTTTTAAAGGTCAATGTCATATATCACTTAATACAGTTAGTTGTTTCTAACAGTTTCTGACACATTTTTAAACTATTTTAAACATTCTTTTTCAAATACAAGTAAAAAAAAAAAAATCTGTGATGTAACACAAAATCCAGTACACCATATAAGGGCTTATATAGTAGTCATGCAAGAAACATGAATTGAACATTATCATTATCTAGTCAATCATTTTGCAATCAATATTTATAACAATAGTATGCTTTAAATCTTTAAACATTTTATGTTTATTTCTTAATAGTTAGCCTCTATATATATTTTATATGTTATAGGTGGACCAACTCTCCCTTCTACAGATCCATTACAGATGCTACAGAATGGGCAGACAGGAAGGCAACATCTCCCCCAACATAACAGAGTTGTCCCAGATTACAGAGCTAGGAATATAGCACCACAAGGTAATGTCCTAATCCTTAACCTACATTTCAGAGATGTCCAGGATTACTAGGCTAGGTATACAGCCCCAACTAGTAATATTTCTAATCCCTCCCCAAACATAATTGAACTGTCCCTTGTTAAGAGACAAGGAATACTACCCCAAACTTGTAATAGTTCTAACCCCACCCACCCACATACACACATAACAGAACTGTCCCTGATTACAAGACAAGGAATACTACCCGAACTGGTAATAAACCTAACCTCGCCCACCCACATACACACGTTACAGAACTGTTCCTGATTACAAGACGGTGCATACTACCTAAACTGGTTATAATTCTAAGCACACCCACCCACTTACACACATTGCAGAACTGTCCCTGAATGTGAGACGAGGATTATGGCCCAAATAAAAATATTTCTAGCCCCACGCCTTATATTACAGAGCTTTCCAGGAAAACACAGCCCCAACAAGTAATATGTATAACCCCTCAACCCACATTAAAGAACTATCCCAGGAATAAAGCCATTTAAATATTTATGATCAGGTGCTTATTTTCTGTCGAATGAAATCGCACGATACAACGCCTGTTTCTGCTTTCAAAATTGATATTGTACATCGGAACTCTCGGCCATCACTGCTTCTTTATCTTGTTTATTTATTTGGGTTAACTGCCCTGTTGATACCTAATGATTTTGAAGGCGCCAATTTGATTGGCTGTCACAAAGGTCAATCTGTGACGACCTTTTATAGGCAGTTATCAGATGAGTGTGCTACTGCAGAGAAGTTTAGGTCTGGTCTAAATGAGACTCTGCCACTGTCCATCTTCAGTCAATAATTCTGAATAAATAAAGTTACACAAACTCTTAGACTGTTTCAGATATTACAGTTTCTTCCCCGGATGATTTTTTAAAAGCAGACAACTGTAACACCTTAATGAGATAGCCTCTGACACAGTCCATCTTCAACAACTATTTTATTTAAAAATGTCAAAAAATTCTGAATTCATGAAGATACACAAACTCAGACTGTTACAGATTCTTCCAAGGATGTTTTTTGAAAAAGCAACTGTTACACCTTAACCCTTTCCCACATTCAACATATCTGCAGCAGACAATTTTGAAATTATCAAGTCCAAAATCTCTGTAAATGATAGTTTGATTATTAAACAGAGTTGAAATCATTGTGACAAATTGAGAAATTGCTCATTAAGAGCAGTTTTTACGTTTTGCCACAATGATTTCAAATGTCGTCTGCGTCAGAAAGCATCGTTTTAAGAGAAAGGGATAATAAAGTGTAAATGGCTATTTCATCAAAGATGAAAGAATGCAAATGCTTGACAAACACAATGTCATGTCCTTTTCCAAATACAGTACAAGTTATTGTTGGGAAAACTTATAAATACAAGCTATTCTTCAGTGGCCTGCTCCACTTTTGTTGTGTAGTAATTGAGTTTTCACCTCAGGTGCTGGAGGTCGCAACTTAAACAAGCAAATTCAGAGAATCATGGTCCCCCGCCAGGGTCAAGGTCACAAAAATTGGTATTGATGGAAAGGGGTTGTCACAAGGAATACACATGTGAAATATGAAAGCAGTACCTATTACGGTTCAGAAGTAAGGGCCATAACTCCGTGAAAAATCATCCAACCGGAACGCAAACACGATATGCGCATCTACACTTGGTGGTGATCCTTCCTATGAAGTTTCATCAAATTCCAAAAAGCGGTTGCAGAGAAATAGCCCGGAAAAATGAATTTAGTCATACATAGCCGGATGGTGGGGTAAAGGGCCATAACTCCGTGAAAAATCATCCAACCGGAACGCAAACACGATATGCGCATCTACACTTGGTGGTGATCCTTCCTATGAAGTTTCATAAAATTCCAAAAAGCGGTTGCAGAGAAATAGCCCGGAAATGAATTTAGTCATACATAGCCTGATGGTGGAGTAAAGGGCCATAACTCCGTGAAAAATAATCCAACCGGAACGCAAACACGATATGCGCATCTACACTTGGTGGTGATCCTTCCTATGAAGTTTCATAAAATTCCAAAAAGCGGTTGCAGAGAAATAGCCCGGAAATGAATTTAGTCATACATAGCCTGATGGTGGGGTAAAGGGCCATAACTCCGTGCAAAATAATCCAACCGGAACGCAAACACGATATGCGCATCTACACTTGGTGGTGATCCTTCCTATGAAGTTTCATCAAATTCCAAAAAGCGGTTGCAGAGAAATAGCCCGGAAATGAATTTAGTCATACATAGGGGTAAAGGGCCATAACTCCGTGAAAAATAATCCAACCGGAACGCAAACACGATATGCGCATCTACACTTGGTGGTGATCCTTCCTATGAAATTTCATCAAATTCGAAAAAGCGGTTGCAGAGAAATAGCCCGGAAACGAAAGTGTGACAGCGTGACTGACGGACTGACGGACTGACGGACTGACGGACTGACGGACTGACGGACTGACTGACGAATGAGAAATAATAGTCCCCAGCTTTCGCTAAAGCGGGGGACAAAAAGGGTTATAATGGCTTTCCTTTGTTGGTGCTTAGTTTTGTTGAGAAAGGATTATGACTGACTCACTGGTATAATGATAAATGGACCATCAGTACTGGTGACTTGCATAGGAAATGCAGTGATATAACTCTTAAACAAAATTGAAGTTGTGTAAAACACTATGAATACTAACTAATCATTTGCTGCAATGTTTTTATAATTCATTTCTTTTCAGTGTATAAAAAGCATCACATCAACAATTTCTCCTTTTCTAACAATATTTTTACCAGATGTTAAAATATCATATCTGGTTAACCCTTTCCCACATACAACACATAATGCAGAAAATCTTTGAAACCCTCCTGGCAGAATTATGGCAAATCATTATTAATCGAAGTTGAATTAAGTTGAAAACATTGTGGCAAACAGACTACAGCTATTGATGGCAATTTCTCTATTTGCAACAAGCATTTAACCCTTTCCCACAAACAACAAACCTGAGGCAGACAATTTCAAAAACATGGTGACAAAAACCTGACAAATATCTCCATAAAAGATAGCTTAATTGTTAAATAAAATTGAGAGCAATTTCACCTTTGGTCACAATGTTTTCAAAAGTCGTCTGCTGCTATTGCATCAAAATGTGTCTGCAGGTGGGAAAGGGTTAAGAATTGCCTGCTTCAGAAACATCAAATCACATCTTCCAGTGGGAACGAGTTAAATTAGATTCACTGTTACTATATTATTTCAGTTCAACCATTACAACAAACAGTCCCTGTAAGGAGTGGAGTCAATCCAAACAGGGAACCATACATGAGTCCAGTGAACAGATCTCCAAGTGCTGGTACCCTGTCTGTGTCTAACAATGAAGGAGACTCTGAAGGAAGTGATGTTACAGGTAAGCATTGAGGTAATTGTTAGCAAATTGGTAGGTTAATTTTGATATTCGGGTTAGAGCTATGACATTCTTGTTAGCTCAATAGCAGGTGAACTTTGAAGATGTGATAAGCCCCATTAAAATGTATTGTGACACTAATAAGTTTCATGAAATGTGAGCTGTGAGACCGGAAAGTCCCATGACAGATAAGTTTTGACTTGTTAAATCACATGACAGGTGCACTGTGACACTGATAAGCCCCAATATAGGTGAACTGTGTCACTGATAGGTCCCATGACAAGAGAGCTGTGACACTGATAGGTCCAATGACATGTGAGCTGTGAAACTTAAAGGTTCAATGACAGATGATATGTGACACTGAAAGGTCCAATAACAGGTGATATGTGACAATGAAAGGTTCAATGACAGGTGATATGTGACACTGAAAGGTTCAATGACAGGTGATATGTGACACTGAAAGGTCCAATGACAGCTGAGCTGTGACACTGATTTGTCAAATGACAGGTGATATGTGACACTGAATGGTCAGCTTTGAAGATCTGGGGAGCTTTGGCATTGATAAGCCACATGGTATTCTGATAAGACCAATGACAAGCAAGCTATGACACTGATAAGTGATAACTCCTATATGATGTGAGCTGTGAAGCTCTGGTTATGCTTATGGCAGAAATACTTAAGATATTATATCAATTAACCCGTTTGAACATACATGACATCTGCAGCAGACAACTTTGAAAATAAGTATTGATGGTCTCTTTTAATTAAAGTATCTTGATTGAATAAACTTGAAAACATTGTGGCAAAAGTAGAAAATAAATCGGTTTGAGCAATTTCTTTTTTTGTCACAATGTTTTCAAATGTTGTTTGCATATGGAAAAGGAAAAGCATTTTACCATTTACCTTTTTTGAGCAGTTTCGCACAATTTTTTTTAAATTCCTCTGCTGGATGGTCCATACATTAACCCTTTCCCTCATATAGACGCTTTCTGACGCCTCTGCAGCAGACGGCTTTTTGAAAACATAGTGAAAAAAGAAGAAATTGCACAATTTCTCCTTTTGCCACAATGTTTTCCACTTTTTGTCATAGGTTATCCATTCAATTATGGAGATTTTCTATGTTTTGACAAAATACGTTCAAAGTCGTCTGCTGCAGAATTGTCGTATGAGGGAAAGGGTTAACCCTTCTTTATTGATGCAGGTCAAATACCACCAACACTAATTGGTGATATCATAGCGACCATAGAGGCGCAGGATAAATGGAATGATTTTGCCATGGGGCTTGATTTGTCCAACGCCCAGATTGGGGAATATGACAGGACTCATGGTGATGTAGCATTTCGAACAAGGAAGGCACTCGAAGATTGGTGTTCGAAGATCCGAAATAAAGGAGAGGTAAGACACAATTTCTGTTTTCAAAATGTTTCATTCTCTTTCCACAATATTGAGTTACTCTTTTTCACAATGAAAAATTCTAATCTTCAAGCTGCTACATGCTACATGCTTTTCCCAAGACAACTCAGAAAATAAAAGTTCAAAGAAATGTTTAAACTATCCTTGACTATAGGCAAGAATTACTTGCTTGCCCAATATTGCTTTTAACCCATTTCTGAGTAGAAATTGCAGTTTCTTAGAATTGATTTATTGGAATTTAAAGCTGTTTTCAACAACATTTCAGTCATATCAAGGCGGCCAGTTAACTATTCATGCGTTTCCTGGCTTTCTCACACAAGTTTCAATTAAACAGTCTTTCCCAGCAACTGACTGCTTTCCACGAAGGACACTTGTCATGGTGACTTTTGAAAACGTCAGAAATAATTTTGACTGAGCTGGGGTTTAAACTCACAAACCCTGGATTGACAGCCTGTGTCCTACCGACTCAGCTACCGGGGCTCGGCACAGTCTCTTAAAACAAAAAAGCATTTAAAGGGACAAATAAGTATGAGATTTTAAGATACAGTCAAACTTGTATTAAGAGACCACCCAAGGGAAATGCTATAAGTGGTCTCTTAAGACAGGTGGTCTCTTATTGAGGTACAAATGTATTTTTCTTTTTTTGGGTCTTATGTATACTACATTATACATGTATTGGTATTAAAGAATAAATAACAATAAACATTTTGTTGTTCTTCTAATTTTATATTTTATTTCAATATTAATAATATTTATTTGCAAAAGTGTAAGTTGATAAATAAAACATATATACATTTTATCACAAACTTGATTGTTATTTATTATTTGATGTTTTTGTTTAACTATAACATGAAAAGGATATGTACATGTATGTTCAGTAGAAGAATAGAGCACTACTTCTTACTAAAACAGTCACTGATCGTATTCTGTTTCAAAGACTGTCCATCTAAAAACAAATTATTTAAGGAGTCATTTAAAGACATTGTCACGTTTAAAATGTTTGAGTGTCCACAGACGCTAATTAAATCTAATAAAAGAGCCGATTAAATAAAAGTGCTATCACCATTAGAAAGCAAAAAACAAACACAGATCCAATTAAAGAGATCAAAAAGTCGGACCAAAATTGTCATAATTAATCCCAGACAATCCACAAACTATCCACGGGGTGATTTAACACGGTCAATAATTGACGTTAAAGTGTATTAAGTACAAACTGATAAACCTGCAATTATCGGCTTTTACCACTGATACATCTGCAGTATTTGAGAGTCATAACAAAGACAATAACTGTAGCTAAAGTGTATTAAATACAAACTGCTAACACCGCAATTATCGGTTTTTACCCACTCTAATACACGTCTGCAGAATTTGACCTCGGGTAATTTTACATGTAACACCTTTAGCTTGATGATAATTTAAAGCTGTGTGGTTTACACGCGACAGTTGTGTAAGATTTATTTGACTGTTAGATTTAAGGTCGCTGAACCATGGATTCTTATTAAAAAGGGAATGGTTTTAGTGTCCGTTGGTCGCAGACAGCAGGATCTCGCTTATTGCAGGTTAATTTATGACTAAAAAACATTGGGGGGAGTTCAATGTGGTCGCTTACACCAGGGGGTCGGTTATACCAGGTGGTCGGTAGTACAGGTTTGACTGTAATTGTCAGCACTTATATTGTAGAAGTTGTTCCTTTTGAAGAATTTCTACTATAACGACCATGGTTTCAAGTTGTTCTGCATCCTGCACCTTATCCTCATGACGAGCATTTTCTTCTTTTGCCATAATGTTTTCAAATCTTTTGAATACGTTCACACTTGCATAGATGCTTCCAAAGATGTCTGCCGCAGAATTGTCGTGTGTGGTTAAGAGTTATAAGAGACATCTGCTGCTGAATTGTTGTGTCTGAAAAAGAGTTATTAAAGATGTCTGCTGCAGAGTTGGTGTGTGTGGGAAAAATAGTTATTAAAGATGTCTGCTGCAGAATTGTTGTGTGTGGAAAAAAGAGTTATTAAAGACGTCTGCTGCAGAATTGTTGTGTGTAGTAAAAGAGTTATAAGAGAAATCCATATCAGGGAAAGACGTCTGCTGCAGAAATGTTGTGTGTGGTAAAGAGTTATTAAAGACGTCTGCTGCAGAATTGTTGTGAGTGGAAAAGAGTTACCGTATGTCCGCGGCCATAAGTCGAGTTTTTGAGACTCAAATTTTGGTGTTGAAGTAGGGACTCGACTTATGGCTGAATGACAAAGTCAAATTAAGAAAAAAAGAGAATTTCGGAGAAGTTTTGGGGGAAAATATTAGGTTGGGTAAAAATCCTAGATTGTTTTGTGTTGGAATATAAAGTTACTTTTTTACGAACATTGATTTTTATAATTATAAAAATCTTACCATCTTATAATTAAAAGTAATCCAAATTTCACAAATTGTAGGTTTCTTTATTTCTAAAGACATGTTTAATTCTTGTTTTTATTTCACAGTTTGTGTAAACATCAAAGACACGAATTCGCGACTGCAACGGACACGTGGTCTAACGAGGCCAATCAAAATTATTATTTGTCTGAGTAGATAGCTTACAATAAAGCGATAATTAAATGCCTTCACACTTCCATATATTTGTTTTGACAAATATTAACATATTACCGTAATTAGCAATTATCAAGTTAATGACTGTTATAGGGGCACGTCGTTTTGTTACAACGACGTAACTAATGTCAAAATCAATTATATATCGTGACGAATTACTGCATAAATGTAGTGTAAAACACAAGATTATTTGATATTGGCCTAAGTGGTTAACTTTTAAACTGCTTTCCAATTTCATCGACCGTATCTAGGGTGGTTGCTAACGCATGACGTAATCTGCACCTGTCCCCTGTGTAGAATGTAGGACAGCGTGTCGTGTATTGGAATCTGACTTTACAATTATAAGTTAAATATGACTGGATTATATGAAGTGTTCTTTACGGTTAGAATCATAAAACTTAAACTTAATCATATTTTTAACAAAAGTTGCAATATGGGATGTGAAAATTAAAGAAATAAATACTATTTTCTTTAATGAAAAAAAACACATTTATTTCAGTAACGTATTCCACTTCTTTTATGGCAACTTTTGTTAAAAAAATGGTAAAAATTTAATATTTCATGATAGCACTGGTCCGAAATTTTTAAAAAGTCGACCCTCGACTTATGGCTGAGAGTAACCTCAAAACCACCGAAATTGGGGTCAAAATGGACCCTCGACTTATGGCCGAAGTAGACTTATGGCTGAGGATATACGGTATTAGAGAAATATGCTGCAGAATTGTTGTGTGTGGTAAAGAGTTATTAGAGAAATATGCTGCAGAATTGTTGTGTCTGGTAAAGAGTTATTAGAGAAATCTGCTGCCGAATTGTTGTGTGTGGTAAAGAGTTATTAGAGAAATATGCTGCAGAATTGTTGTGTGTGGTAAAGAGTTATTAGAGAAATATGCTGCAGAATTGTTGTGTGTGGTAAAGAGTTATTAGAGAAATATGCTGCAGAATTGTTGTGTGTGGTAAAGAGTTATTAGAGAAATATGCTGGAGAACTGTTGTGTGTGGTAAAGAGTTATTAGAGAAATCTGTATCAGGGAAAGGGTTCAGACACAAAACTGTAGAGTGCATGTATTTAGTGAAAACATTCTTTTTCAGAATGCACCAAAGTTGATGAATGTGCATGTATAAGGCGAAGAAAACATTTTCTCTGTTCTTTTTCAGATTGCACCAAAGTTGATGTATATACTTGAAAGTATAGACTGTAAGGCTGTAAAGGAAAAGTTATTACAGTGGCAAGATACAAATGCCAGATCCCAAAGTTCACAGAATGAAGGTTATGTGATGGTAACATCCTCTGAGAGGTCACCAAACCTTCACAGACTACAAAACATTGATCAAGCTATTAACTATACAGTGAATAGAGGTTAGTGACCAAAGTCTTGTGTATTAATCCTTTCCCACATAAAACAAATCTGCAGCAGACGGCTTTAAACACATTTAGGCAAAAGTATTCAATACCTGAATATATGAAAGTATATCTAGGGTTGAAACATTGTTGCAAAAGGAAATATTGCTTTTACTGTTCAATTTTTTCCTTTTGCCACTCTGTAATCAAAAGGTGTCTACTGCAGAGGCAGCGGAATGCGTTTGTATATGGGAAAGGGTAAAGCTGAATACCTATTAGTTTGTAGGGTGTTTTGCATTGTTTTCAACAATTTTATACATTTATATCACAGCATTTCCAGGACATGTTACCAGTACTACCGGTCCATTTGTCCTGACACCAGTGAGTCAGTTGTATTGCTTACCCCGCAGTCCTGAGGTCCAAGTAGGGAAAGCCATTAGCTGTATACAAAATAGGGCAAATGGCTTTAACTCTATACCAATTACATGTACAGGTTATGTTATGAGGAAACAACCTTTGTATATAATAATTGTGAGCAAAATTGGGTTCTCTGGAAAAATAATGGGAATTTTATTTTAAAAAAAACCATATCAAACAACAGTGGCCAGAAAATTAATATTACAATGTCTTCAGGTTTGGTTAACCATTTCCCACATACAACAAATCTGCAGCAGTCAACTTTGAAAACATCGTATTGAGCAATTTCTTCTTTTGTCACCAAGTTTTGAAAAAGCTGTCTGCTGCAGAGGCATCAGAAAGCGTCTATATGACGGAAAGGGTTAAAAAAAGTCTTGTTAATTTACTGTTTTAACCATTAACTGAACATAAAAAATGCAGTCAAACTTTTCTTTAGGTGCCAGGCATTGGAAAGATAAAAGTTGAAGACAAGTGGCTGCTTAATATAAGTCAAATATAATTGGCTGCTAAGGTTACTGCTTAACAGACATGGCCACAAACACAAGTTTATCCCTTTCCCTCATACAGATGCTTTCTGATGCCTCTGAAGCAGACAACTTTTGAAAACATTGTGGCAAAAGGAGCAATTGCTCATCACTTATAGTCATTGATTATTCATTCAATTATAGAGATGTTCTACTTTTGACAAAATATGTTCAAAGTTGTCTGCTGCAAATTTGTTGTATTCGGAAAAGTGTTATGCAGATGAGGAATAAAAGTCCTGTCTATACATGTACATTTATCTCTGCATACAAAATGATGATCAGACATTCAAATACAGGTTTGGAACAAAAGTATTGTGTGGTGTGCAAGTTACAAAATAATTGTCAGATACTTACAGTGCATTTTGACGAAATAGCAGCATTTTGAAAACATTGTGGCCAAAGATGAAATTGCTCAAATCTAAAGAAGATGACTTTGAAAACAAATTGGCATGAATATGGAAAATCTATATAAATGAAAGTATGCTTATTGAAAACAGTTGAAAACGTTGTGGCAATAAGAGAAAATGCTCATTTTGTCACAATGTTTTATAAAGCCAACTACTGTATTTGCGCCAAATTAAGTCTGATAATGGGAAAGGAGTTGAAAAATAATGGGAAAAATCTATGTACAGAAAGCAATTAACTTCTGTTACAAACATCAACTATCTATAATATTGCAGGAGAAGCTCCTTTCATCCCTGGTCCACCACCAGAATCAGAAAACGAGTGTGCCAGCTGTAAGTAAATTGTTATACGCTGGATGCTGTGTATGCTGCAGTCGACAACTTTGTATATATCTTGGCAAAAATTTGATAATTCTCTATAAATTAGAGTTGAAAACGGTGTGGCTAATGAAGGAATTGCTCATTATGAGCAATTTAGTCTTTTGCAACACTGTTTTCAAAAGTCACCTGTTTCACATGCATCCAAATTAGTTAACCCTATTGATCATAATGAGAAATTTCTCCTTTTTCCGCAATGTTTTCAATTCTTTTCCATATTTGCACTTTCATTTTGCATTAATATTTGAAGTCTCAACTTTTGGAATGATTGTCCCCTTCATTACTAACAGACCTATGGCGGAAAGACAATTAACTCTTTCCCACATTTAGCAAATCTGCAGCAGACTACTATTATAACATCTAGACAAACGTAAGGAAAAATATCTATAAATTTAAATATAACGCTTGAAAAACGCTTAAAAATATTGTTGTAAAACAAAACATTTGATCCTTCTGAGCTAAAGCTCATTTTGCAAGAATGTTCTCAACTCCATTCAATAATTTTTTTTTATTTACATGTATAAACATTTTCAATATTTTTGCCTAGATGTTTTGAAAGTCGTCTGCTGCAGATTTGTTGATTTTGGGAATGGGTTAAATTACACTTGTGCATAGTGGGATTCTGTGAAAGTTGATTTTCCAGAGACATGTAGAATGCTTGAACTAAAAAAGATATAGATTAGACTGCAGAGAGGCCCATGATGATCTGCATCTTTTTCTTTAATTGTTACCCTTTTCCACATACAACAAATCTGCAGTAGACGACTTTGAAAACATTTAGTCAATGATATGGAAACTCTCTGTAAATAAAATAACAATTATTGAATAAATATGGAAGCATATATGGAAGTGCCCAAAAACGTCCATTGCATCAAAAGCATCAAATAGTATTTTGTGATGTTCTAGCTCACTTATATTGCAGTACGGCGAGCGCAGCCTATGCAACAGAACCACCATCAGGGAAGTGGCCAGACCCCCAATGATGTACAAGTCCATGATATCCAAACTGGAGTGAATGCAATGCATATCGGACATAATGTGATTGGTCAATTGAATCCAACAGTTTTACCACCTCAATACAGAGCCAATTCACAGGCTATCCTATCTGCGGCAGGTGGTGGGTATCCGTATCCCCAGGGATATACCCAATCTCGTGATCCACTGGAAAATGATACACAACCTCTCCCTGTATATAGGGTTCAGCAACAAAGTGTTAACAGAGACATTACTACTCCAAAAACCGATAGCAGTGAGCTGCCTGTGTATGACATGTCCAAAAAACCAAGAGGTAATAAAATGTTGATATATTTATGCTTTCCCAAACACAACAAACCTGCATTCTTTAATGAAAATACAATTTAAGAGAAAAATAGAGTGGAAAACATAGTGAGAAATGATAAATTGGTTGACATGGACAATTTCTTGTTTCCAAAAGTTGTTTGAAGAATGCATCAAAATGTGGCTGCATGATGGAAAGGGTTAACAATTTCCAGTTACACAGGCCTATTGATGATTCTGATGCAGACGACTTTTGATACCTGATGAAATGGCCTTTGATACCCAAGAATCAGACAACTTGCTACCCCTGTAGCAGACAACTTTTGATGCCCCTGTAGCAGACGACTTTTCATACCCCTAAAGCAGACTTGTTTTGATAACCTTGCAGCAGATGATACCAATATGTTAAAAGTATAACCTGTTCCCGTTACATTTCTCCCTCTTTTCTCTTGACTTCGACCTGGAGTCACACGACTGCACACAAGCAGTATACCAGAGCGATGTCTATGTAACATCACTGGGAACATCCGGGGTCCGGGGATGATGGTGATATCAACCCAAAAATCACACCGCTGCCACCATTTGTAACGTGTACCGGCGTTAAGCCATCGCGGGTCACCCATCCAGGTACTAACCGCATTGAACGTTGCTTAACTTTAGGAAAGGGTCAACCACTCTACCAACGTCGCTATAAAAGCCAGCTTCTACAGCAGGGCTGTAGAAGTGGTATTCACACCTATACCCCGTTCCTGTCACAAAAGGAAAAAGTGTCACAAGGAGCAATTTCTCATTTTTGAAACCCTAGTTTCCTACTGGATTTTCAAAAATTGTATGCAACAGGGGTTGATAACAGAGTTATCAAAAATCTTCTGCTAGAGGGTTATCAAAGGTTATTTCAGTTCTATAGCAGTATTACATGTCCATTTCTTACTTATGAACTCTTCCAGATTGAAAAAAAAATTAGAAAACAATGTGGCAAAATGAGAATTTGCTCATCATGAGCATTTCTCCTTTTCCTATAGTGTTTTCAAAAATTGTTTGCTGTGCATACAACAATTCTGTTTACCAAAAAAATACTTCTTTAAGTGTATGCAGAATTATTGAATAAAGTAGAAAACACTCAAATGGAGAGGTTGCTCATGAGCAGTTTTTCTATTTTCGTCAACTGTAGAGTATATGTGCATTTACTTTGTTTTTCACTAAAGGTTGGTGTGTGATCATAAACAACCGAGATTTCCATGTTATTGATAGTGACAGTAAAGAGATGCCAAAGAGGTCAGGAACAGACGTAGATGCAGGTTGGTAAAGCCACTTTACTTGTTTTCTAAATCAATGCCACATACAACAAATGTGCAGAAAACGTATGGAAAATCTCTTAAAACCTTTCCGACATACAACAAATCTGCAGCAGACGACTTTGAAAACTTCTGGACTAAAATATGGAAAATCTCTAAAAATGAAAGTGTTATTACTGAAAAGAGTTGAAAACACTGTGGCTATAAAGGTGAAATTATAATGAGCAATTTCATCTTTTGCCACAATGTTTTCAAAAGTAGTCTGCTCCAGAGGCCTCACAAAGCGTCAACATGTGGGAAAGGGTTAATTCAATGTACTTGTGCACGCGAAAAGGTTTCAAGTTGACTTTTGATCACATATTACATTCATAATCTTGTTAGAAGTTTATATCAACTTGTGTAGATTCCGGTAAGACTGATCAGATGGACCAGATGATCTGAACCTTCACTGTATAGAAATGCAAACTTGTACCTTTTCTCATTCTCATGCAATGGCTCAGATTAAAGTATAAGTATATTGAAATGAAAAAAAAAAAATTATTTCAACACTTTTTGTTGTATATTCAAAGTCTTCTGCTTTAACAAGTCTGCAGCTGACAGTTTTGAAAACATCAAGGCAAAAAATATCGAAAAACTCTACAAATGAAAGTTTGATTATTGAAACCATTCAGGCAAAAGAAAGAATTGCTCACAATGAGGTTCTGGTCATAATGCTTTTCCTGCAAGATAACAAAGAGCGAAGGTGACAGGAGCTTTTCCTCTTTCAAAGTCCCATAGGTCCATTTTCACATGATTTGGCCCATTCTGTTAAAACAATGTTCCAAGTCCCCCATCCACTCCTAGTCCCATGCTTCTTTGACTGTCCTACCAAATACCAGGTTACTTTTGGCCTCATGCAAGCTTGTTTCCTTCTAACTCTTGTTCTTTAATTGATGGTTAACAATCTGGACTGTCATTCCAGATGTTCTGGGTTCAAATCTAGGTTATGTCTAGTAAATTTCAGAGATGCTTTTAAGTGTCTCCCTCTCAACAAGAAGACAAGCACTTGTCTTTTCCAGAAAAAAAAGACCTCATGTGCAACGTAGCTATACAATGAGCATATTTAAGACCAAAGTGGTCTTTTTGGAAAGAGCAAGGGCATCACACTTGGACTCCCTTGTATGTATCTCTGTCTCTGGAAATTATCGGCACCTGTCGGAGACTCATACAATATCAAAATAAGACCTGTAGAAGCTAATTATGCTCAATTAGAAAATTTGGTCACTATAACTATATTAACATAAACTAAAAAAGTATCTCTTTCTCTCATACAGATGCATTTAGATGCCTCTGCAACTTCTTCTTTTACAACAAGATGTTTTCAAAGTCATCTGTTGCAAATTTGTTGTATATTGGTAAGGGTAATAGTGGATGTCTCTCAATGATTTACCCTACAGGCAATTTTTAAAGTCTGCTCTTGGAAAAATATGTAATATTAAAAATGGAGAAATTGCCTGTTATACATTTGATCTCTTTTTGTTTGTCTGCTGCAGTTACATCAAAATGCATCTGCATGTGAAAACATTTTAGAATCAAAGCGCCAATGGCACTGTAGTGGCGATCGTATAGAAAATCCTGCAAAGTAACAAGCAGTATCTCGGGTTAGGCCTTCGCGATATTTAATAATAGTGCACTCTGGTGCTGGTAAATTTGAGAAAAGCTGCATCTTTTGACAGTAGAATAATGTTAGTTTGCCAGAATGTTGTCTTGGTGATTTTTAAGTTACGTTCTAAAATTGATCATGATGTGTTCATCATCAGGTCGCTAGGCCATATTAACTTGTAGTGTTGGGCCATCGGTTCCATTTTTACAATCGATTATCGATTACAATCGCTTTGCCTCATTTGATTAGACATCGATTATATAATCGGTTCCTACAGTTGTATTTAACAAGCCTCAATGTTCGCAATGCTTCTTATTATTTATGTTTGATAACAAATATACCGGCTTAATGTCTTGTCTTTACTAGGTTGTATCATTTTATTGACAAAAAAAACACTTTTTTTTTTATCTCAAGTTGTTGCATTTACATGCTAGCTCACCAAACATGAGTTTTCAAACATGACTATGAGAGTAATCTCCCTTGTGGAAGTGAGAATATTAATCAAGCATAAACGAAGCAAAAAAGGTGAACCGATTGATAATCGATTGTGGTAAAATGCAATCGATTATCGTCAACATGATGCATATCCGATCAACTTTCGATCATAATCGATCATCGGCCCAACACTAAATATTAAGATAAAATATTGTGTACACTTTAGAAATGACTAAATTATCATAGAAAGGAGAGAAAACATTATCCATTAGTTTGGTGTTTGTTTCAATGATATTCGATATTGAACAGGTCTGTTCAATTTAGTTCCTTCACATTGAGGGTTTTCTCCCTAGAAAAGTTAAACTGCTTTGAAATTTGTTAGAGCAAAAACAAACACAAAAAATGTTCATAAAGCGCAATTTCTCTATTTGCTAAACTGTTCAGTTGATACTATGATAATGCTCGATCTCCAACTACATTAGGCTACACTTTCAGCATTGATTGATAATTGACTCTAGAATGTACAGAGACATGTATAACTTGTGTACAAACTGACACCGTGTCATTTAAACCTTTGTAAACCAGTCTTATCATCTAGACACTTTCGTAGATTCCAACAACTACAAAATAAAGCATTTATAATGTTGAGATTTAAGAACAATCGATTACAAGACTCTAGCTATTTATATAGAATCTTTTGAAATTTTCAGAAGCCTTTTCTACTGGATCATTAAGTTGAGAGTTCTTTGCAAGGAAGATAGAACGTGCAATGATATTCATTATCTGCCCAAACATGAAGAAAGATAATATTTACATAATTTAACTCTATGTAGATATTATCTCAATAAATGTCAAATCTTAGTATCAATCCGGTACCAAAGTAGCACTGACATGATTATTATTAATCGTGTCTCAGCATCACTAATGGAACTATATATATTTGGCCGTTTAACGGATGTAGGTAAATTGGTTTGCAGTAAGGATTAAAAAGTCAACGGGCTTTTCAAAACTGACTATGTAATTTTTTTCGTTGTTGTTGTTTCTGTGAGCATTGGGGCGATTGTCAAACCAATCGCCACAAAAATGCAATTAAATAAAAATTGCTCTGTCAGAGTAAATGACTAAATATACTATATCAGAGAAATTGGTTAACTTAATCTTTTCTTAAACCTTTTCCACATATAGACGCTTTCTAATGCCTCTGCAGCAGACAGCTTTTTGAAAACATAGTGACAAAAGAAGAAATTGCTCAAAACAAGTTCCTTTTGCCACAATGTTTTCAACTTTTAGTCATAGGTTATCCATTCAATTATAGAGATTTTCTATTTTTTGACAGAATATGTTCAAAGTCGTCTGCTGCAGAATTGTTGTATGAGGGAAACCCTTACCCACTTACAATAAATATGTAGCCGCCAACTTTGTCTAGAAAGCATCTCCAATATATAAAAAAAAAAACACTATGAAAAAAAATATAATCTTGTATAAAGTTGAAAACATTGTGGCAAAAGGAGAAGTTTCTTCTATGACACAATGTTGCCAAAGGTCGTCTGCTTCATAAACGTCAAATTGCATCTGCAAGTAGGAAGGTTTTATCAAAGAAAAAACATTTTTTTATTTCATTTATTTATACAGAGAGTTTACAGCATGTGTTTGAAGCACTCGGTTTTATAGTGCGTCGCCGAGATAACTTGACCCATACGGCGATGATGCAGTTTTTGATCGACGTTGCCCACAATGTCGATCACACCAACTTCGAGTGTTTTGTGTGCTGTATCCTGACTCACGGTGTCCTCAATCACCTGTACGGTACAAACGGAAAACTGATTTCTATCAAAGATCTGACTTCCATGTTCCAAGCCAATAGATGTCCAACTCTGACAGGGAAACCAAAACTGTTTTTCTTGCAGGCATGTCAAGGGCGAGATAAAATGACCGGTGAGCTTTGATCTATGTTTATAATGTTTATTTCCTGAGCTGTCTTCTGTGAACTTAAACTTAAAAAGCTGACCATGTTTAAAAATATAATTTTTGAATATCTGAAAACCAAAATATATTCAACTTTTGGATCTTACAGTTACCCTTTCCCACATACAACAAATCTGCAGCTGACGATTTTAAAATAAGTTAGTGAAAATGTGAATTTTTTTTATAAATGAGAGTTTAATTATTAGAAAGAGTTGAAAATATTGTGGCAAAAGGAGAATTTGCTCATTATGAACACTTTCTTCTTGTAGCTCAATTTTTCAAAAGTGGTCTGATTCACGGGCTTCAGAAAGCGTCTGTTTGTGGGTAAGGGTTAAGTTCTTGTTGATATTTTTAAAGCGGATACAACCCTAAAAAGTTTCATTACTTGCTGCTTCAAAGTTAATTTTCAAAGAAATACAGATTAGTAAGTATTCATATCTACCAAACTGCAAAAAAAACCACTATTTTGATGTAATAATTAAAAAGTAAAAGGGGGGAAATAAAAGACAAATCGTTCATAAAGAGATCTTCTATTTTTAATTCTTATGAAATTTTGTGGATTATATATGCTTATATGAATTGTTATTTATAAGGTGGAGAGACAAGACGATACCTGGACATAGAAAAAGATACTAATGGTGATTTAGCGACAGACTCGGACAAAGAAATGATTCCAAATGAGGCTGATTTCGTGATTGGCTACGCTACAGTTCCGGGATACGTATCTTTCCGAAGTAGAACCCACGGGTCCTGGTATATTCGAAAACTATGTGAGCTGTTAGAGAAATTATCTCACAAGTAAGTGTTTGTGTTGTCTGTCTGTGACACTAGTCTACTTTTTAGCTCGTTTTTTTCGAAGAAAAGGCTAGCTATACTACCGGCATTGGTGTTGGTGTCACACATTGGTAAAGTTTTTGTACCAATTCCCTTTTTAGCTCACTTGAGCACAAAATGCTCAAGGCAAGTTATTGTGATCGTCTTTCTGTCCGGCATCAGCGGGTCAATTGTGATGAAACTTCACAGAAAGCATCCTCTCAATGTTCTCACCAGAATTCCTTCAAATTTTTGGGATTCATGCAGAGTTCTGGTTTCCATGGCAACCAAACAAAAAGATATTAAAATTTTTAAAAAAAATTCTTCTCCTAAACTGGTAGGCCGATTTTCAAATAATTTTGTAGAAATGTTTCTAGGGTGACCCTCTATCATATTCCTTCAAGCCATGTATGTTGATTGGTCGAAAACTGTGGCCGCTAAGGGGCGGAGCTTGTATGGCTTAAGTGAAAAAAAATAAAAATCATGTGAGCGATCCAGTGCCATCATGGCCCTCTTGTTTGTCAAAACCATTACAGATATTGCTTTGAAACTTACAACACTTATTCACCATCATAAGGCCGAGCCCCGGTAGCTCAGTCGGTAGCGACGCAGGCTGTCAATCCAGGGGTTGTGAGTTCGAATTCCAGCTCGGTCAACTTTCTTTCCGAGGATTGACAAAAGTCATTGCGACATGCGTCATTCGTCTTCCACCAATGGGCTAAGTCTATGTGGAAAAGCAGCAAGTTGCTTGTGAAGATTGTTGTGTGGAGTACTGGTGTGAGAAAACCAGGAAATGCATGAGTAGGTGAACTGGCCGCCGTGATATAACTGAGAAATTGTTAAAAACGGTGTTAAACCCCAATCAATCAATTACCTCCATCAACAGACAACAGAATATAACTCTATCAAGGCTTTTTTAAGCATTATGGCCATTTTTAGCTCCACTGGCTGAAAACCAGTCGACGGTCGAGCTTATGTCATGGTGAATTGGTTGTCGTGCGTGTGTCGGTTAACTTTTTGCTTCAAACAACTTCTCCTCTCTAATCACTTGGCCAATTAGGATGAAACTTCGTAGGAAGCATCCTCTCAATGTTCTCTCCTGAATTCATACACATTTTGTGGATCCAGGCACAATTCCAGTTTCCATGGCAACCGAAAGAAAAAATTCTCCTCCGAAAGTGTCTGGCCGATTTCCATATAATTTTGTAGAAATGTTCCTTGGGTGACCCTCTATCAGATACCTTCAAACCATGTTGATTGGTCGAAAAACATGGCCGCCAGGGGGTGGGGCTATTTTGCCTTATATGGCTATAGTGAAAACTTAAAAAATCTTCTCCCCCGAAAGTGTTTGGCCAATTTTCAAATAATTTTGTAGAAATGTTCCTTGGGTGACTCTTTATGAGATTCTTTCGAGGCATGTTGATTGGTCTAAAAACATGGCCGCCAGAGGGCGGGGCTATTTTGCCTATGGCTAAAGTGGAAACTTACAAAATCTTCTCCTCCGAAAGTGTCAGGTCGACTTTCAAATAATTTTTGTAGAAATGTTCCTAAGGTGACCTTCTATCAGAATCCTTCAAGCCATGTTGATTGGTCAAATACTATGGCTGCCAGGGGGTGGGGCTATTTTGCCTTACATGGCTAAAGTGAAAACTTAAAAAATCTTCTTCTCCGAAAGTGTCGGGCTGATTTTCAAATAATTTTGTGGAAATGTCCCTAGGGTGACCCTCTATCAGATTCCTTCAAGCCATGTTGATTGGTCAAAAAACATGGCCATCAGGGGGCGGGGCTGTTTGGAGATTTAATTTTTGTCTAATGGTCGTGGTGCGATACTGGCCCTCTTGGGCCTCTTGTTTTACTTAGAATTTTGGTAATGTTTTTTATACCAATTCACTTTTTAGCTCACCTGAGCTTTGCTATAGGTGAGTTATTGTGATCGCCTTTTGTCCGGCGTGCGTCGTGCGTCAACTTCTTCTCCTCAGTAACCAGTGGGTCAATTGGGATGAAACTTCACAGAAAGCATCCTCTCAATGACCACACCGGATTTCCTTCAAATTTTTGGGATCCATGCAGAATTCTGGTTTCCATGGCAACGAAATGAAAAAAACTTCAAAATACTTCTTCTCCCAAACTGGTTGGCAGATTTTTAAATAATTTTGTAGAATTGTTCCTTGGATGACCCTCTATCAGACTCCTTCAAGCCATGTTGATTGGTCGAAAAACATGGCCGCCAGGGTGGGCGGGGCTATTTTGCCTTATATGGCTATAGTGAAAACTTAAAAAATCTTCTCCTCCGAAAGTGTCGGGCCTATTTTCAAATAATTTTGTAGAAATGTTCCTTGGATGACCCGCTATCAGATTCCTTCGAGCCATCTTGATTGGTCGAAAAACATGGCCGCCAGGGGGGCGGGGCTATTTTGCCTTATATGGCTATAGTGAAAACTTAAAAAATCTTCTCCTCCGAAAGTGTCGGGCCGATTTTCAAATAATTTTGTAGAAATGTTCCTTAAGTGACCCACTATCAAATTCCTTCAAGCCATGTTGATTGGTCGAAAAATATGGCCGCCAGTGGGCAGGTCTATTTTGCCTTATATGGCTAAAGTGAAAACTTAAAATATCTTCTTCTCCCAAACTGGTTGGCAGATTTTCAAATAATTTTGTAGAAATGCTCCTTGGATGACCCTCTATTAGATTCCTTCAAGCCATGTTGATTGGTCAAAAAACATGGCCGCCAGGGGGGGCGGGGCTATTTTGCCGTATATGGCTATAGTGAAAACTTAAAAAATCTTCTCCTCCGAAAGTGTCATGCCGATTTTCAAATAATGTTGTAGAAATGTTCCTTGGATGACCCTCTATCAGATTCCTTCAAGCCAAGTTGATTGGTCAAAAAAACATGGCCGCCAGGGGAGGCGGGGCTATTTTGCCTTATATGGCTATAGTGAAAACTTAAAAAATCTTCTTCTCCAAAAGTGTCAGGCAGATTTTCAAATAATTTTGTAGAAATGTTCCTTGGATGACCCACTTTCAGATTCCTTCAAGCCATGTTGATTGGTCAAAAAACATTGCCGCCAGTGGGCGGGGCTATTTTGCATTATATGGCTGTAGTAAAAACTTAAAAAATCTTCTCCTCCAAAAGTGTCTAGCCGATTTTCAAATAATTTGTAGAAATGTTCCTAGGGTAAACCTCTATCAGATTCCTTCAAGCCAAGTTGATTGGTCAAAAACTATGGCTGCCAGGGGGCGGGGCTTATATAGCTAAAGCGAAAATAAATAAATCAGGTGAGCGATTCTAGGGCCATCATGGCCCTCTTGTTTTAAAACATTACAGATATGGCTTCGAAACTTACAACACTTTTTCACCATCATTACTTCTATCAACAGACAAGAGTACATAACTCTGTCAAGATCAAATCTTTTCAAAACAATTAGACATTCAGCTTAAACACTTACAAAAATCTTTTTATAATCCTTACCTCCACCAACAGCCAAGAGTGTATAATTCAGCTAAGATTTTTGTAAGAATTATGACTCATTTTTGACTTTTTTAAAAATAATATGACAAAATACTTGGTTATGTTTTCTCTATCAACCAAAAAGTTTTGTTTTATTGGCAAGCACTAAAAAGTCAAGCATGATGTCCTCAGACAGCTCTTGTTCTTTTTAACCCTTTCCCTCATATAGACGCTTTCTGACGCCTCTGTAGCAGACGGCTTTTTGAAAACATAGTGACAAAAGAAGAAATTGCACAGAACGTGCAATTTCTCCTTTTGCCACAATGTTTTTCACTTTTTGTCATAGGTTATCCATTCAATTATGGAGATTTTCTATGTTTTGACAACACACGTTTATAGTCGTCTGCTGCAGAATTGTCGTATGAGGGAAAGGGTTAAACCCTCCTCCCTTCCCCACATGCAGACGCTTTCTGACACCTCTGCAGCAGAAGTCTTTTAAAAACATTGAAGCAGAAGGAGAAATTGTTCATGAGCGATTTCTCCTTTTACCACATTTTTTTAACTCTTTCTAATATTTATACATTAGATAATAGAGATTTTCATATTTGTTCCCAAATTTCACCTGCTGCGGATTTGTTGTGTGTGGGGAAAGATTAACTTTGACATTTTAAGTGTCGGAGCATGAAAATATTTTCACCTTCAGGTCTAGAGATTCAAGGTAAAATTTGTATAGCCAAAGTCTATTAATAAGTGTTCACCTTTGGACTTAGATGTCCAGAGGTTTGAGCCCTGCTCAGGTCAGACCTTTAACCCCTCCCCCCCAGCCTCATTCCCACATGTAGGCGCATTTTGATTCATCTACAGAATACACCTTTCGAAAACATTGTTGCAAAAGAAGAAATTGGTCAACATGAGCAATTTCTCATTTTGCTGCAATGTTTTCAATTCTATACAATGAGTATACTATCCTTTATAGAAGTCTTCTATTGTATGTTGGATTGGATGAATAAGAAAAAAGTACTGTCTCACACATTTTTGCTTTTTATACGCCCGTTTTGAAAAAACGGATCGTATTATAGTTTTACCTGTGGCGTACGATATAGAAATTATAGAAATTACCTAAAATTGGTCTTGTCAGCTCAATAACTTTAGAAGCCTTTATCCAATCATCACCAAATTCGGTCAGAATGTGTACTGGCATAATATCTCTGACAAGTTCGATAACTAGCCATATTGCTCTAGTCGATAGAGAGTTATTGCCCTTTAATTAAAGAAATTACCTAAAATTGGTCTTGTCAGCTAAATAACTTGTGAAGCCTTTATCCGATCATCACCAAATTTAGACAATATGTTGATGGGCAGAATATCTTGGTCAGGTTTGATAACTTACAACGTTATCTTAGTCACTACACAATTATGTCCCTCGAAATGGCCAAAACTGTACTAACAGTGTCCACTCTCTAAGTTTGGCTGACGTACAACCAACTATCACTATACTTGGTCTCAAAAAAACAGGACAGGCCTATTTTGTGACATATGGCGCTCTTGTTCAGTATTATAGACAACTTCCTTATTTTCCACTTACTGTTTTCAAAGTCTTCTGCTGCAGATATGATGTATGGCAGATATGGTGTATGGCAGAGGGGTGAACCCTTTCCCACATACAGACAGCTTTTGAAAACATTGTTGCAAAAGATGATGTTGCTCATAATAAACTATTTCACCTTTTGCCAAAATGTTTTCTACACAAGTTAAAAAATTGAACTGTCTTTTATAGAAAATCTTTTTATTTTCCCTTTGAAGTGTTTTCAATATCGTCTGCTGCAGATATGGAAAATGTAGGAAAGGGATAGGGACTGATACACAGTGTTCCAGATAAGGGGCATTTAGCTTGTTCTAAAATCCTTATTTGACCCTCTAACCCTATGTTGTGGGTACTCAAAAGAATTATCTCGGTGAGACGATTCTTTTGAGTACCAACACTATAGGGTTTGCTTTAATAATAAGAGAGAAATTGTGGGAAAAAGAGCTGAATACCCCTCTTTAACCCTTTCCCTCATATAGACACTTTCTGACGCCTCTACAGCAGACGGCTTTTTGAAAACATAGTGACAAAAGAAGAAATTGCACAAAACGTGCAATTTCTCCTTTTGCCACAATGTTTTCCACTTTTTGTCATAGGTTATCCATTCAATTATTGAGATTTTCTATGTTTTGACAAAATACATTCAAAGTCGTCTGCTGCAGATTTGTCGTATGAGGGAAATTTAAAGTGCTCTGCAGCAGACGGCTTTTTGAAAACATAGTGACAAAAGAAGAAATTGCACAAAACGTTCAATTTCTCTTTTTGCCACAATGTTTTTCCACTTTTTGTCAAAATACGTTCAAAGTCGTCTGCTGCAGAATTGTCATATGAGGGAAATGGTTATCTGGACCTCTGCGTATACATATATATTTATTTCAGAGAGGACCTTCTCAGTATCCTGGTTCATGTGAATAACGAAGTCAGCAAAGCCAACGCCAGCCTTCCCGATGGTCTCTTTAAACAGACGCCAGCTCCTCTTGTCACACTGAGGAAAAAACTGTATTTCAAATAAATACAACTGGAAATACCAGCCCCTCTTTTTACATTGACTGAAAAACTGTTTTTCGAATGAATGCAACTGGAAATACCAGCCCCTCTTATTACATTGAGGGAAAAACAGTACTTTAAATAAATACAACTGCAAATACCAGCCACTCTTGTTACATTGTGGAATAAAACACAGTGAGTGGTATATCACATGTAACATATAGTCAAATACCACTGTTTATAACATCTGGGCAACTGGTAATCTCCAATGAGAATTGTTTCTCACTAGGAAACTTTGGTCTCATCTCTGTAGCTTTCTATCAATCGTCATGTTATAAGTAATATAAAACATATAAAATCTGAATCCTAATACATGTCCAGACATGAATTGGATGCCTTTTTAGCAAAGGAGTTTTGAAAAAAGAAATGAAGACATAACAGAGAAATAACTATTTTATATATTTATTACAAAAAGTTTTTGTTTACCAGAATGTTTTGAAGGAAGGGTATTCTTTAAATGGAATGATAAATTTAAATTGTGAAAGGGCTTAAAATTGAATAAGGCCAAAAGAAGACAATAAATCTCCAATCTGTGATGCAGATCATTGGTGACCCTGTAAACCTCATCTTTATGCAATGAGCCTGGTGTGCAAAATTTGACAAATTGGTATTTCTGAATAGTGTAGGTTCAGTTCAGCCTGTACATCTGCTTCGTCATGTCAGAATCTGTACAAATTGACAATTTTCAAAGAAGCTTATGTAAGTTATATGTGGACAGTGTATATTTTAATCGAACTACAGATGCATACAGGCTGATCTAGGTCTACACTGTTCACAAAAACCAACTTGTACCATTTCCAAGGTACAGGCTTGAAATCTGCATCAAAAGGATAGTACTGAAAGTCGGGTTCACAGGAAAGCCTGAAGATTACATAAATCCAAAGATATTGAAAGTACAAAGAAAACATGGATAGTGCTTTGAGAAGGTTTACGAAAAATGATAAGGGTCAATATTCTTTTAATTGTGTTTGGTTTACACACTTTCTGCATACAAGTAACAATATAACAAAAGAAGCTGTTCTCGACTTCCTGCCTGTTAAGGCATTGAATGTCTCTGTTTCAATGGAAGGGTTTTGTTTTGAGGTGTCTACAATTGCCTATTGGGTACAGTACTTGTATAGTATATTTTATAAACAGGTATATGATACTTTCAACAAGCCATATTAACTGTGATTGAATTTTAAAATGTATTAATGCTGTTAATGTAATTTATTTTTAGCTCATTCGTGCTCAAGGTGAGTTATTGTGATCGGCTTTTGTCCGTCGTGCGTCGTCCGTCAACATCTTCTCGTAAGTAACCAGTGGGTCAATTGAGATGAAACTTCACAGAAAGCATCCTCTAAATGACCTCACCAGAATTCCTTTAAATATCTGGGATCCATGCAGAATTCTGGTTTCCATGGCACCCAAATGAAAAAACTTTAAAATTCTTCTTCTTCAAAACTTGTTGGCCGATTTTCAAATAACTTTGTAGAAATCTTCCTTGGATGACTCTCTATCAGATTCCTACGGCTATGTTGATTGGTAAAAAGCTATGGCCGCCAGGGGGCTGGACTATTTTGCCTTATATGGCTACCGCGAAAACTTAAAAGATTTTCTCCGACAAAAGTATCTGGCCGATTTTCAAATAATTTTGTAGAAATGTTCCTTGGGTGACTCTCTATCAGATTCCACCAAGCCATGTTGATTGGTCATAAATAGCTTACCTGACCACAAAATGAGTTAGTGTGGTTGGCATGACAAGTCACATTGCATAAGTCAGGTAAGCGTTCCAGGGCCATCATGTATTCTGTATTACAGAATACAGAATACATGGCCCTTTTGTTTATTTTGTGTTATTATAATTTTGAATAAAAAGAGAAATGATAATTTGTTTTAATTCAACTCCAAACCTGCAGCTGCAATTTAACACATCTGCAGAAGATGACATATAACAACACTCTGGCAAGGAGCTAATTGCTCTTTGTGAGCAATTTCTTTTTTTAACCCAAATGTTCAATAACTCGGTTCAATAACTTTACATACACTTATAGGAATTGTTCTGTTTTGCCCAGATGTTTTCTAAGTTGTCTGCTGCAGATTTGTTGTGGGAACGCATAATACCTTTTTGTTGAACTAAAATATTTTATTGTCTTTGTTGACTTCTGTAAATAGTTTCATGTTTCATATTATTATGTCAATATTTTGAATTTAAGGAAAAAGTTATTGTAGAAACGTTTACCTGATACTTAACCCTTTCCCTCATACGCGAAGTCTGCAGCAGACGACTTTGAACATATTTTGTCAAAAAAATAGAAAATCTCTTAAATTGAATGGATAACCTATGACGAAATGTGGAAAACATTGTGGCAAAAGGAGAAATTGCTTTATATGAGGGAAAGGGTTAAACTTTCAAATTAATTCACAGCAAATGAATTTGTAAAAATGGTGGGAAAAAGAAAAACTGATCATAACGAGTAATTTTTCATTTTCCTATAATGATTTAAACTCAAATTTTGAAATGGCACACTTTTTGTCTCACATATAATAAAGCAGACGACCCTGAAATTAGCATGAGGTAAAAGGTTAAAGAATGAGATCTACAAGTACTTTTAATGCTATGCCTAAATTACACACATGAATGTGTTATATTACTGAATCATTGATTGTAAAGTAAAGCCTATTTCAAAGACCTTTATTTGTTTTGTTTATTTGTATGGGGTTTTATGCTGCTTTCAACAATTGTTCAGTTATGTCGCGACGTTTCCTTGGTAAGTTTCTCAGTACTTTTGGTCCATATATCCTGATACCAGCGAGTCTGACAAAATGCTAACCTCACAGTCCTGAGCACCAAGGAGAGAAAGCCATTACTACCATTTATAAAGTATTTGGTATGACCCAGCTGGGAATCAAATGTGTGACCTCCTCTGCACCTGAAGTGGACGCTCCACCACTACCACACCGAGGCAGTCAAAGATCTCGAGGCAGTCAAAGATCTCGATACTACTTTTATATTGCATTCATGAATGTAAACCCTTTTCCACATAACAAATCTGCAGCAGATGACTTTTAAAACATCTAGGCAAATATTATTGAAAATCTCTATAAATAGAAATTGAAGTTTCTCTCTCTCTCTCTCTCTCTCTCTCTCGAATTATGAGAAATTTCTTCTTTTGCCACAATGTTTTAAAAATGGATTACTGCAGGTGTGTCTAAATGCGTTTGCAATTAGGAAATAGTTTATTATTATTGTGGTGTAGGGAAAAGGAGATTTGGTTTCATTTTTAGAAAATGCATCTTTTCCCCTTACTGATTCCAAGAATCGTTTTCAGAAGGCGTCTGTTGACAGCATGATGTCTTATATTCTCCAAATTGATAACATGTTAACCGTGTCCGGTAGCGACACTGGATAAAAAAACGGGGCCAACATTTTCGACATTTGACAAACGTCAATGCTGCATGTGTCGTTCGTCCTCCACCAGTGCACTAACAGTCTATATGGAAAAGCAGCCAGCTGCTTGGATAGTCTGTTGTGTGGAGTACTGGGGTGATATTCCTGAAATATTATTGAAAACGGCTTTAAGCCCCAATCAATTAAGAAATCCGGCAGTTAACCAAACTAGGAGAGTCATCTGCAGGAAATGCTATAGACACTCATATAGACGCTTTCTGACGCCTCTTGAAAACAGTGACAAAAGAAGAAATTGCACGTTCTGTTTTCCACTTTTTGTCATAGGTTATCCATTCAAATACAGAGATTTTCCACTTTTTGACAAAATACGTTCAAAGTCGTCTGCTGCAGAATTGTCGAATGAGGGAAAGGGTTAAACAAAAATGTGGCAAAAGGAAAATATACTAATAATGAGCCATTGCTAGTATTATTCTTTCATTTATAGAGATTTTCCTATAATTTTCTTTAATATTTTTCACCACAACACAGACTTGCCCCACACACACATTATGAGGGCAATGACCTCTATATTCCTTTAAGATTTATTGTAAAATAAGTAACAATTTACATCCTTCTTTTAACTCATGTAAATAGATGAAGGGAAGTAACTGTGTTTAATATGTATGCCGTGTGTATCTGAATACATTCCATTGAATCAACATTTGTTATCCGTTGTATTAATGTTACATTGAATTACTTATTAAACTTTAACATTTGACTTCGATAACTGTTTACCTGGTACTTTAGTTTCGCCTGCTGTAGTTGATTTGAGTTTAACGCCGTCGTTTTCAACAGTATTTCAGTTATATCTCGGCGGTCAGGACTTTCTCGCACCTTTATTCCACGCATCATTTTCCCCATGCAATCGGCTATCTTTCCACATAGACTATTTAGTCCATTTCATGAAGATGGGTGACGCTTGTCGCAATGACTTTTATCAGTCATCGGAAAGAATCAATGGCTGATCCAGGGTTCCAACTCACGTCCCAAGGATTCATAGCCCGCTTCGTTACCCACTGAGTGGGTCGACCGTGTTCTTTGGAAGCATCTGCTGAAAAATGAAACGTCTAGAAATCTTAAATACTAGTATAAGTACAGAGTATAAAGGCGTGATTTGCTCATGTGGAGCATTTATTACCTTTTCCACAATGTTTTCTCTCGCTATATTCAGGTGCATCCACAGGTGAATGTTGGGATAATACAACCGTTTAAAGGTTTTACATAACTTTAATAAGATGTGCCGTCGAAGTTCAACCTAAATAACGTGTAAGCCAGTTATTATTTGGGAGATGAGTTATGACAATACCGAGGATTTAGCCCCCCCCCCCAACCCCCCCCCCCCCCCTCCCCCCTGCCTGCCTTTATTAACACGTACATAATTCGTGAAGGATAACCCCCCCCCCCCCCCTGTCTTTATTAACACCGACCATAAATCGTGAAGGAAGCCCCCCCCCCCCCCCCGTCTTTATTAACACCGACCATAAATCGTGAAGGAAGCCCCCCCCCCCCCCCCCCCCCCCCCCCCGGCTTATATTAACACCGACCATAAATCGTGAAGGAACTAGATACCGACGATTGCTGGCCAGTTTGCATGGGGACGACTTTGGAACACATTGTTGGAAAAATGGATAAAATCGAGCAATTCCCACTGTGTTCGCAATGGTTTTAACTCTGTTGCAGAATCATACTTCCTGTATACTGTATACCTATAAGTGACTTTAACCCATTCCCTCATACAATCAATCTGTAGCAGACGACTTTGAAAACAATAATTCCAAAAAAAAATGGAAATTGTAATTACTGAGAAAAGTTGAAAACCTTGTGGCAAAAGGTGAAATTGCTCGTTTTGAGCAATTTCTCCTTTTGTCGCATTGTTTTCAAAAGTCGTCTGCTGCAGATGCGTCAGAATGCATATACAAGTGGGAAAGGGTTAAACAATATAGACCATGAAATCAGACTGCACAGTGCTGTCTAATCTTTGTATAAACTGTTCGCTACTAAAAATACCAAATGTATTACAAGCTGGTTCGTACACACGTAAGAATGTGTCGTTAATCAATGATAACGCTTCTAGTAGCAGTGATGTAGCTGGTCCATAATCACGTAAGAATGTGTTATAAATCAATGATGACGTTTATAGTAGCAGTGATGTATCTGGTCCATAAACACGTAAGAATGTGGTGTTAATCAATGATAACGCTTCTAGTAGCAGTGATGTAGCTGGTCCATAAACACGTAGGAATGTGTTATTAATCAATGATGACGTTTATAGTAGCAGTGTTGTAGCTGGTCCATAAACACGTAAGAATGTGTTATTAATCAATGATGACGTTTATAGTAGCAGTGTTGTAGCTGGTCCATAAACACGTAAGAATGTGTCGTTACTCAATGATAACGCTAATAGTAGCAGTGACGTAGCTGGTCCATAAACACGTAAGAATGTGTTATTAATCAATGATGACGTTTATAGTAGCAGTGTTGTAGCTGGTCCATAAACACGTAAGAATGTGTCGTTACTCAACGATAACGCTTCTAGTAGCAGTGATGTAGCTGGTCCATAAGCACGTAAGAATGTGTTATTAATCAATGATGACGTTTATAGTAGCAGTGTCTGTAGCTGGTCCATAAACACGTAAGCAATGTGTCGTTACTCAATGATGACGTTTATAGTAGCAGTGATGTAACTGGTCCATAACACGTAAGAATGTGTTATTAATCAATGATGACGTTTATAGTAGCAGTGTTGTAGCTGGTCCATAAACACGTAAGAATGTGTCGTTACTCAATGATTACGCTAATAGTAGCAGTGACGTAGCGGGATAAGGGTTAAAGCGAAGTTATACTCCAACAAAACATGTAAAAGTGATAACTAGATTGACGGCTTAACTCATTTCACACATACAACAAATCTGCAGCAAACGACTTTGAAAATTCGGGTGAACTTTCACAGTTCGGCTATAAACAAAATGTTATGTAGATCTTGCACCTTTTCCATAATCCTCGGTACCCACCCAGGCTATTCATAAAACATATGATGCCCTGGGCAAATTAATTTGGCTGTACAAATCTCGTACTCATGTTTAATTTATTAGCTGAAATGCAGCCGCTTGATTGGCCGCATGACACAAACCTCATGCGATACGAAAATAACAGTGTAGTTACGGAGGAAAAAGTGGTGCATGCTTCACGAAGTTTCGCTAGCCAATTTGCCCAGGTTATCACATGTTTTATGAATAGCCTGGGTACCGAGGATGATCATATGTTGTATGAATAGCCTGGGTACCGAGGATGATCATATGTTGTATGAATAGCCTGCGTACCGAGGATGATCATATGTTGTATGAATAGCCTGCGTACCGAGGATGATCATATGTTGTATGAATAGCCTGCGTACCGAGGATGATCATATGTTGTATGAATAGCCTGGGTACCGAGGATGATCATATGTTGTATGAATAGCCTGGGTACCGAGGATGATCATATGTTGTATGAATAGCCTGGGTACCGAGGATGATCATATGTTGTATGAATAGCCTGGGTACCGAGGATGATCATATGTTGTATGAATAGCCTGGGTACCGAGGATGATCATATGTTGTATGAATAGCCTGCGTACCGAGGATGATCATATGTTGTATGAATAGCCTGGGTACCGAGGATGATCATATGTTGTATGAAGAGCCTGGGTACCGAGGATGATCATATGTTGTATGAATAGCCTGGGTACCGAGGATGATCATATGTTGTATGAATAGCCTGGGTACCGAGGATGATCATATGTTGTATGAAGAGCCTGGGTACCGAGGATGATCATATGTTGTATGAATAGCCTGGGTACCGAGGATGATCATATGTTGTATGAATAGCCTGGGTACCGAGGATGATCATATGTTGTATGAATAGCCTGGGTACCGAGGATGATCATATGTTGTATGAATAGCCTGGGTACCGAGGATGATCATATGTTGTATGAATAGCCTGGGTACCGAGGATGATCATATGTTGTATGAATAGCCTGGGTACCGAGGATGATCATATGTTGTATGAAGAGCCTGGGTACCGAGGATGATCATATGTTGTATGAATAGCCTGGGTACCGAGGATGATCATATGTTGTATGAAGAGCCTGGGTACCGAGGATGATCATATGTTGTATGAAGAGCCTGGGTACCGAGGATGATCATATGTTGTATGAATAGCCTGGGTACCGAGGATGATCATATGTTGTATGAATAGCCTGGGTACCGAGGATGATCATATGTTGTATGAAGAGCCTGGGTACCGAGGATGATCATATGTTGTATGAATAGCCTGGGTACCGAGGATGATCATATGTTGTATGAATAGCCTGGGTACCGAGGATGATCATATGTTGTATGAATAGCCTGGGTACCGAGGATGATCATATGTTGTATGAAGAGCCTGGGTACCGAGGATGATCATATGTTGTATGAAGAGCCTGGGTACCGAGGATAGCATATTTTCCACGTGCAGCATACAACTTTGAAAACATCTAGGCAACAAACATATGGAAACTCTGTAAAAGAAAGAACAGGACTGGTATTGAATACAATTGAAACGAGATGTGAATTTAATCCGATTGCCCCAGTTTTGTTAAGGTCATCTGCCGTAGAGGAGCCAGAAAGTGTCTATATTTGAGAAAGGGTAAACTGCGCCATCGGACAAAAACCAGATGGGAAGAAGTTCCACGATGGAAAACGGGTGAGGTAAAAGACCAGACATCGCCAGACGGGACTCAACATTGAGCTGTTGCATGGGAAAAGGTACAATATGGCCTTTGAGAGAAGTAAACATTCCGATCAACATGTGCATCTTCAGACTCTAATCAAGATTTAATCATTTCACATATTATTCAGACAAGCTTGTTAGAAACTTCTATCAACTTGTGTAGATTCTGATAAGACTGTGCAATTGGACCTTAACCTTCGCTGTTCAGAAATGTCAACTGGGACCTGTTATCATGCACTGTCTCATTTATAGTTGGACTTTATCAGGCGAATACAGAACACGTGACACGCAAGTGAAATTTAATATTGGGCTACATCTCTAGTAGTACAAAAGTTACATCGTTGACTCTTATGTACACAGACAGTGCAGTCTAACAAATCATATACATTTATGACATTAAATTTAAAAAAAAAACACTCCCAAGTAACAGACGCTTTCTGACTTCTCTGCAGCAGATGACTTTTGAAAACGTTGTTACAAAAGGAGATTTTAATTAAAATGAGCAACTTCTTTATTCCTTACATTGTTTTCAACTCTTGACAATAACTATTCTTTGATTTATAGATATTGTTTTGATAACTTTGACTTGACATTTTCAAAGTCGTCTGAGTAACTATGTATTCCTTGCGGTTCAACTCATAGGTTTTCAAACCGACCATAAGGTTCGTGTTTGATAAAGAGTTTCCTGCAATTACAAAACATTTACGTATGACCCCATACTGACTTTCGAGAGCCATGTCATAAATCATAACACTTTAGACAGGTGATTACAGTCCATGCACACATTACGTCTAGGGGAAACGGTGCTGTGAGCCAGTGCATGAGAAAGGTACGCGTGGACATTTCTGAACAGTTTAGAGGCTTCAGATCAGTCTGTACATCTGCTAAGTCTAATCAAGATCTACACAAGTTGACAGAAGATTCTAACAAGCTTTATATGTGAACAGTGCAGATCTGGATGTACAATGTTCACAAAAGCTAACGTGTACGTTTTCCCATACACGGGCACATATGAGCCGTTCCGCAAGAAAACAAACATTGTGGACTCTGCGTAATGTATCGACCCGGATCAGCATAAGCATGCCGCACAAGCTAACCCGGACAGACACGTTTCGCTTTCTGTGGATTTTCTGTATCAGAGATCATTACTCTATACTCTATCCACCTGAGATCCATGTGTCGGCCCGAATTAGCCTGCGTGGACTGCGCAGGGTGACCTGGGTCGATACATTACGCAACGGCTCATATAGTGTTAATCCAACATGGGCAATGCTATGCTAGTACGTTGTCGTGTTTTGTGAAACAAGGGGTTTAGAATGTAGTTTGACACGTTCCCATCTACATATTCAAATGTATGTCTCTTCAGCAGATGACTTTTGAAAACATTGTGGCAAAAGGAAAAATTGCAAAGAATGAGTCATTTCTCCCTTTGCTATTTTAGCTCACCTGAGCACGAAGTGCGAGGTAAGCTACTGTGATCATTCATCGTCCGGCGTCCTTCGTAATCGTCAGTCTGGCCGTCTGTATGTTCACATTTTGATGCTAACAACTTCTCCTCCTAAACCAAAGGACCCATTTCAAAATAATTTTACAGTAATGTCCCTTAATTGGTACTCTTTAAATTCCATGTAGAACTATGTAGTTGCTACGACATAAGAAGACGGAAAAAAGCCAAAACAATCTAAAAATTACTTGGCTCACATGTTCCTTGGGGTACCTCTTCCAAGATCGATCAAATTATTCCGATCAGTTAAAGACATGGCTGCCATGGGTCGAAGCTTGTTTTCCTAATATATGAATGGCAAAACCTAAATAAAATCTTGTACAAAAGTGCTTGCCAGATTAAAAATAATTTGGCACGAGTGTTCTTGTTGTATTGAATAAGGTGAGCGATAAAGGTCAATCATGGTCCTCTTGGTAAATGTTAAAAAAGTATAGGCATATAATCCGCTTGTTATCCCCAAAATAGAGCTATCGATTGAAGTTAAACGCGCCGAGCCCCGTGACAACCCAGGGGTTGTAAGTTCGGTTGTCAGTTCGAACTTCAGCTCGGCTAACATTTTTTCCGTCGTTTGACAAAAGTCTATGTGGAAAAGCAGCCAGTTGCTTGGAAAGATTGTTGTGTGGATTACTGGTGTGAGAAAGCCAGAAAATACACGAGAAGCTGCCCTAATATGAGTGAAATTATTTTAAATATGGCGTTAAACCCCAATCAATCAATCTGTAAAGTTAAACACCGTTCATGAAAGATTTCCCAGTTATCTCTCGACAGCAAGTTTCCTTTATCATGACAGTGTTCCCTGAATTCCTCGCACCAGTACTGCACACTACAAACCGCCTCGGTGGTGTAGATGTAGAGCGTCCGCCTCGGGTGCGGGAGGTCGTGGTTTCGATCCCCGGCCGGGTCATAGATAGATAGATAGATTTTATTCAGGAAAAAGGGCAATTTGCCCAACATACCACGTACAGATAACACTTTTGTTTGAACAAAGTCAAATAGCAGACTAACCAAAATAAATGTTTGGAAATATTCTAGGAAAAAAAACACATATTTACCCCCGTTTTAATGACAAACGGCTTTACAAAATCTAGTGTAGTTATAACAAATTACTAGGATTAATATCATATGTATATCAGTCATTTGAGAGAAGAAAAAACTTAGAAAATAAATCAAAAATCATTGAAGAAGGTGGCGAAGTTGCTCAATGTGGGCATTTTCGCAATTTCCCAATTGATTTTCATTTTAAGGATACAGCTGAAACAGAATGAATCTACATAATTATTTTTATTTATTATTTCAAAAACCCTTGTAAACAAATATGGCCAAATTTCTAACTATAATTTCATTTTCAGATTTAAGTAATTCAATAAATGTTATCGTACCAAAGACCTTAAAAATTGTAGTAATGGCTGCCCTTCTTGGCGCTCAGGGTTGTGGGGTTAGCATAACGACTGCCTGGCAGGTGTCAGGATACATGGGGGCCGAATGTCATGAGTAACAAGGACTAATGTAAATAGTTCGGAAAGAATGAATAGTCGAGCTAGATTTCGAACTCAAAACCCCCGGATTGATAGCTCCGAGGTTACCGCCTAATATATCGAGACAAGTTTAATGATAGTTGAACCAGTTTTACTTATAGTATTGTTATGTAGCCGATTGTTTATTTATACATTAAGTATAATAGTTATGAGTTTCGGTCCTTGGCGCTCACTGTTGTTGTTGATTGAGTTTTGCGACTGACTCGCTGGTGTCATGATAAGAGGGCCTGTTGTACCGGTAACTTACCTAGAACTCACCGTGATATAACAGGAACATTGTTGAAAGCGGCTTAAAACATAATACAAGCAAACACAACAAACCATTCTTTTATTTAATTTGTACCGATATTAGATTGTGAAATGTAAATAAAATGGCTTATAAAACCCGTCCTATCGGCTTACACATTTTGAGTCGTTTTGCAGCAGACGATTTTGAAAACATGATGACTAAAAGGAAGGGAAACTGCTCATAATAAGCAATTTCTATTTTTGACACAATGCAACTATTCAACCCTCTTCAATAATTATGTCTTGGTATATTCTGATATTTTCATATTATTGCTGAGATGTGTTCATAGTTGTCTGCTGCAGGTTTGTTGTATGTGGGAAAGGGTTACGGTTTTGTGAAACGTCTGGTTGTTGGGTACTTCTCGTACAGCAACAAAAGAAAGAAATTTAGGTTAACTTAAGGACTCAAGGACTCTTAGGTCGGGTGATTTTATCTTTTGCAAAGTCATTGTGTAATTTGGTCAACCCTAGCTTTACCACATCTGTAGCAGACGACTTTGAAAACATCCAGGTAAAATGTGAAAAGTTTCTACAAATGAAAGTATAAGTATTGAAAAACGTTTTAAACATTGTGGCAAAAGGAGAAATTACAATTACTCATGATGAGTAATTTGAACTAAATTCGCATTTTGCCACAATTATTCCATAAGATGTCGTCTCAGGAGGCGTCAGAGAGCGTCTGCATCAGGCATAGTGTTAAATATTTTACTTGTTTAACCCTTTTCCACATAAAGACGCTTTCTGCAGCAGACGGCTTTTTGAAAACATGGCGACAAAAGGAGAAATTGCTCAGGGTGAGTAATTTGAAATGAATTCGCATTTTGCCAGAATTCTTTCATAAGATGTCGTCTCAGGAGGCGTCAGAGAGCGGCTGCATCAGGGATAGTGTTAAATATTTTACTTTTTTAACCCTTTTCCACATAAAGACGCTTTCTGCAGCAGACGCTTTTTGAAAACATGGCGACAAAAGAAGAAATTGCTCAAAACGAGCAATTTCTCCTTTTGTCATTATGTTTTCAACTCTATTCAATTACTGTTCTTCCTTTTAAAGGGATTGTCTGTGCTATTACCTAGACGTTTTCAAAGTCGTCTGCTACAGATTTGTTATATGTGGGAAAGGGTAAAGTCATCGGGTTAATCCGTTCCCTCATGCGAACGCCTTTTGACGCGTTTCCAGCAGACAACTGTTTTGGGGTAAATTTCTCCTTGTTGTCACAATGTTTTCAACTCTTTTTAATAAAGATACTTTTACTATTAACATTATTCCATTGTTTTTTTTTCTTTGTGTTTTCAGAGTCGTCTGTTGCAGACTTGATGTATGTCGTAAATTATTAAAGGCTATTTATTATTTTCGAATTAAAAACATCTGAAGAAAAATATATATATATATATTCAAATTGTAAAATCAGGTAAAATTCAATATATCTGAGACAGAGTGAAAGCATTAGATTACTTGATAGATTACTCACTATTCTCCCCAAAACGTTTTCTTTGAACCGAAAAGGCTTCCACAATAATCATTAAGAGGGTAAGGGGGAGATTTGTATGATAAATGATAAGTCACGTTCTCAATGCATTTAAGGATGTGTTTATTAAAGAGATGGTTTCGATTAAAATTGACTATCACTAGACGACGGACATAGAATAGTAGCTACATTGAACCGAAATTGTGACAGTTTATTTGAGTGTGTTTGTAAATAATATAAATAATGTTTCCGTTAATTCGACGTGTCATCATATAATAAAGAAACATCTCACAGGAGACAGTAATACATTATGTATTTATAAACCGAAACTTGATACATTTTATTTATTGTGAAGTAGTGAAATAGATAACAACTAAATCATTGACGTGACATAAAACATGAAAATCTGACAATATATTGGTATCGTCAGAGTTCGTAATAAACATCCATGATATTTAAATCCTAAGTAATTTGAGAGTGGGAAACATAGATCCGTGCGTGTTTAAAAATGCAATAAGGAACAATACATCATTATTTTAAAGGGACGACTACTTTGATACTTTGAACAAATTTAAATAGAGGACAATTTTTAGACCAAATCATTATATTCCGTGATTTAAAACATGTTTTGCGAGTCGAGCTGCTTTCTGCTTTAAAACATTAATTACTTTTTATTTCTACCAAACAACGAAGGAAAGCTTAGACGAGAAAAATTTAATTTTTCAGGAAGTGTGAAGAACCATAAAACTAAAATAACATTGTTAGGTTCGTTGATAAACGATACAAACCTACTCGTAAAACACACAAAAAAGACACGCGTTCATGTAATGAAGGACTCATATCCGAAAGGAATGGAGTTAAAATGGACATTACTGTTAATTGCAATCGTAGTGACACTGTTCATTGGCGGCGAAGCCTGTCGAACGGAGTGTGACATATCATCATGGTATCCTTGGGATTGTTCTAGTTGCTGCAGACCTACTCACGCTCCTAGTGATGCTTACAGAGGAAAAGCCATATGCTGTGGAAATATTACAGATGGAGACGAGTGCCTTAGACATTGCCAGAGAAATGGGTTTAATGAAAATGTGGGAGAAAGTGGCCAATGCGATTTAGTATGCCTACCCAGTTCGTGTAAGACAATCACAATAACAACACATATGCCGTTAACTAAACTTACAAAAGGACCGAATACCCAAACGCGAACACGTCAACCATTAACTAATACGGCATCATCAACTGGAATCCATGACTTGCATTCCACTACATTAATTAATAATATAACGTTCCACACAACAACGCGGAATGGAAACCATGGATTGCCACAGACAACAACGCCGAGTGGAAATCATGCATCGTCACAGTCATCACTGTCGAATGGAAACAAAGCATCACCCCAGACAACAATGTCGAATGGAAACAATACATCGCCTCATACATCAATGTTGAATGGAAACAGAGCATCACCTCAGACAACAATGTCGAATGGAAACAATGCATCGCTACAGACATCAATGTTGAATAGAAACAGAGCATCGCCCCAGACAACAATGTCGAATGGAAACAGAGCATCGCCCCAGACAACAATGTCGAATGTAAACAGATCATCACCCCAGACAACAATGTCGAATGGAAACAATGCATCGCCCAATACAACACTGTCGAACGAAAATCATAGATTGCCCAAGACAAACGCCAATCTCCAGAAAGATACAGGACTCCAATCATGCAATTACGGTAAGCTTAACTATGGATCAACTTCAAATTCATGAAGCGTTTTTACTTACCAACGAACACTTGTACCAGCATATATTTATGCAGAGTGACTCAGTCTGATCAGTAACTTCACAGTTCACACATTATTGATTCATATATCTCGACGATGCCCATATATGCTTTACAACGGTAGAAGGAGGTAAGATCATGGAAGCCACACCTTTTACGTGCCTGCTTTGTTATCGGTTGGTGTAACTGTAGTTAGTAAAATTTCAAACCGATACACGCCGGGTCCAACAACCCCGTAGCTAACCTTTTCCATAGAAGCGAATGACAATGTGTACTTTCTCACCGAAACGAGGCATATACATTGTAATTAGTCGCCGGGCAGAAGCCCGCGACTTCTATTTTTAATAGGTTTTCGGAAATCACATGGGAGGGGGGATTATTATTAGAAAGAAACACATTGAGATGTCTTGAACATATTACAATTGTGTTTGTTTAAAAACACTAAGTAATGACACATCTAAAATGAAATAAATATTCCGATGTTTTAGGTATTTTCAGTTTCTTTATTTTGACTCGCATTTATGTTTTGTTGTTTTATTTACGAAGACAAAACGGTCCCTATTAGCTAGACTGGTATACGTTATGTTTACACTATATACTACATGTAATCAAAAGGCGATAACTACAAACCTTTACGTCGCAGTCTAATTTGTTTACATACGCGCACCTGCTTGAAGCGTGACTCGCGAATACCAACTGCGTAGATCAATCTCCTTTGCAGAGAGCCGTCTCTTTACACTCACTTACAAATATTAAATCGTAGATGATTTAAAATGTTTATTTGGTTCGAAACAAATAAAGAAAAGAACAAACGAGATAAAAACTAGTTTTAATAGAAAAATTACTTTGAACGAACACGCTCTGCCTATAAAGAGAGTTTCAAGAACGACACCTCTGCGAATAAGAAAGAATCGGGTCTTTCGTACACAATTATTTCGTCCTTGACAATTTTAAATGTGTCATTTAATTCCCTAAAGGCATATTGCTTCCGATCTGCATATTGTTATGGATCATTGACACAAGGGCGCTCATCATAATATAATTTTAAAACATGAGTAGTTTTGTTATTTTTATTATAAAAAAGGAAGGAAAGAATTAAAATAAATTAACATGTTGTAGGGCTCAGTTTATGTTCGAAATTAAGCCTTTTAAATTATACAACAATTTCAATGAGATTTAACTGTTTAGTTGATATTATATTTCGAATGTGGTCTAATTTATAAATATTGGACTACATTTCAACATTTGTTAAAGTATGATATAATTAGGATGCCAAGCTAATATCATTTTGAGAAAAAGAGAAAATTCAGCGATTTAACCCTTAACTCATTGTTTTAAAAGTATATTGCTGCAAAGGTGTCCACTGTTGACTTTAATAGAGGAAAGGTAAAATGATGTGCTATTGCATGCAAATCCTAAATTGTCTGTTTTGTGGTTTTATTGAAAAATAATAAAATTCAAATATTCTGACAAACATCTTGAAAAGTGTATGTGGAATTCACAAATCTTATAATTATTCCTTAATGAAAGCACTGTATACATACTAAGACTAATGATTGGCAAGATTTCTCATTTCCATTACTGTTTATGATCAATAATTAGTTGGTTGAGTGTCTAGTCAACATTCTTTGGAATGGAGATTGATCATAAACAATGAAAGGCTTCAATTATCATTCACTTCGTTGACAAAACAATGCAAGTTATGATACATTTTCACTTGGCCCCACCCCTGGTGTTCAAATATGCCCCTCAGTTGATAACTGTTTATTCAACTACTATAATGTTAGTGCTATACATAACTGCACTATGGATATCCGGAGACATTGATGCATTGCATCAACTTTCTCTTGTATTTCTTTCTTAATAATCTTTTAAAAGTAAGCTTGACACCCGCTGTCATGCCGACAGGTCACGGGTACTTGCCAGGTTGGACATATTAAAACCTCCGTCTACCCTTGTAGATGCAATACAGGGGTACATACTGCACGAAGTTAACGTACTTGTAGATACCAATGCTCTGATTAAACAGAACATACGCTGTTTAATTTGTCCCATTATCTTTCCCACGTTTAAAATACATTCAAATACACAAGAACGTCTTCATCTTAATGCGTTAATCAGAAATGAGTCCAGCAAAAGTTATTCTTAAATATGTTCTGTTATGATATCACTCAAAGATAAATGGGTGTAATATACTAGAAAAGTTACAGGTATTCCCTGTAGATGTAATCAAAGCATGTTCAATTATGAAACTAAGGTTATTTGAGCCGTTCCACGAGAGAAACCAGCAGTATGGACTCTTCGTAAAATATCGGCCCAGATCAGCATAAGCATGACGCACAGGCTAACCTGAACAGACACTTTTCGGATTAGCTCAGGCTAATCTTAGTCGATATAGAACGGCTTAAATTAGAATTTCTAGTATTACACTCATCTATCTTTATAGTATAATAAAACATATTAGATCAACAAAATACTGATCGAATAAGATATTTCAGGATCATACAATAGCCTATAATTAAACGTTTGTATAATCTTAACAGGTGATGATACCACGATATTGTACTGGACGATACCTGTGATTGCGATTCTTGCCGCGGTAATCTGCGTACAATGTTATATCGCTTACAGACTCCAGAAGTTAACACGTCGCAATGGTAAAGTGCAGGATACAAGTCACCTACGGTCAACGATGAAAAACGAATTAGAAGATGTTTAACTCTTTCAGCGCCAAAGGCAATATTGAGGTTTTTGCAAACAATACTGATTCAGGCGAGTCAGCTCGTAACGAGCTGTCTCACCTGAAATCAGCATTGTTTGCCTTTTAGTTATCAAAATAGTCCAAATGTTCATTACATGAGAAATGAAAGAGTTAACTGAAATGAGCCCTCTGCACCTTACTCCACTGAACCTTCGAATCCATTTCCAGCTAACGTCACCGTGATTGTTATAAGGGTATTTCTGCATCTGCTAATCTTAACCGTTCCAATGACAATAATAACCATTTACATGAATCCTATGTGATATAGGATATTGTTGCATACGCTAACTTTAACTGTGCCAATGACAATAATCACCATTGCCAACTAATGCCGATGTGATTAAGGATCTTTTTGTATAAGCTAAACGTTACTCTTCCAATGGCAACACTAACCATTTCCACGACGCCGTTGTGACATAGGATATTGTTGCATCTGCTTATCTTCACTGTTCCAATGGCAACAATAACCACATAAAGTTCACCAAATTGTGATTAAGGATCTTGTTCGCATAAGCTAACCTTTACTGTGCCAATGACAACAATCACTATTGCCAACTAATACTGCTGTGATAAAGGTTAGTGTTGCATAAGCCAAAACATAACTCTTCCAATGGCAACAATAAGCACTTCAAGTTGACACCGTTGTGATTAAGGACATTGCTGCATATGTTAACCTTGGCTGTTCTAATAACAACAAAAACAAAAATCAACAGACACTGCTGTGATAACATATAATGCTGTTCTGACAATTGCTGTTCCACTGGCAACACATACCACTTCCAGCTGACACCGCTGTGATTACATATAATGCTGTTTGAGATATCGCATGTTTGAATTATTGCATGTTTGAGTTAACGCATGTTTGAGTAATCGCATGCTCGAGTTTGAGTTATTGCATGCTCGAGTTATGATATGTTTGAGTTATTGCATGTTTGAGTTATCACATGTTCGAATCTGTTTCATGTAAAAATCATAGCATTTCAAGTTTGAGTTATCGCATTTTCGAGTTATTGCATGTTCGATTTGACGCGTGTTCGACTCTTTGTGTGTTCGAGCAAAATGCAAATGAATATAATAAAGAATATTTTTATACAGTGAACATTTAATATAATGATTCAAACTAAAGCGTTGGTATGTATTACGTTACCATATCAATCAAGTGTATCAAAGGCAGTCAATAAATACTTGGAAGTAGTCAGTTTACTTGCATAGATTTCAAAGAAAATGAGACGCGTTTGGCGATTTTGGGTCTTAATGCATCTGCATACAGAGAATATTCGGGTGAGTTTGAACATTCACATAGTCTCATCAGAGTCTTCACTGTCCGTCTTCATGTAATAAAATCGTCAATGCAACTTTTAATTAAAAAACATAGAAGTTTAGTCCTACTAGTTTTACACTCATATAGCATTAACTAATGTTAAAGAATGGTTAAAATAATACCCTAAATCGCCAGGCCCTGCTTTTAAAAATGTATTTGGACAAGTAATGTGATAAATGTCATACAAACCATACAACCTCATTAAAATCAGACCGAAATACTTCGCTTTACGTACATGTATAATTGACCTGACGACAACGCATAACAGGTCGTCTCGGATTGACCTATATCACTTAAATACTCGTGAGTACGTGCTCGGTTCTTTCGCTCAATGAAATCGCACAATACAAACAACGATTGTTTATGTACAGTCGGAAAGCTCTACAAACACTGCTTTTCAATATTATTTATTTATATGGGTTATTTTTGCTTTCTTGAAATGAACTATTATGAAAGATACAATTTGATAGGCTAACTCAAAGGTCAATCCGAGCCAACCTTTATGGGGCAGTCGTCAGCTCAATATACGAGCGAGCGAAGATAATGTCTGGTTTTAATGAAATTGACTAACCATACAGGCGTGTTCACTGTGGCAGTGTTGGTCCTCTCTACCTATAGTACAGTCCCCCGCTTCACACGTCCTTTCATAGCACATCTATAATACAGTGGTAACTAATTGATGTTAACACAAGTGTTTCCATGATATCTCGGTGGCCGGTTTACCTACCCATGAGCCACCTGGCTTTCTCACATCATTACTCCACACGATATTCTTTCCAAGCAACCGACTGCAATGCCACAAAGACCAACGTTAGTCTATTGGTGGAAGAAAGGTGACGCTTGTCTCATACATATGACGTTTGTTAAACGTCGAAAAGAATGTTGGGATGAGCTAGATTGACAGCCCGCGTAAGTACCGACTGAGCTACCGGGGCTCAAAATCTAAAAGATAAATAGGCCCGTCCGTGCGAAAAGGTACAAGTTGGCATATCTGTATAATATAGGTTTAGCTCACCGTCTCCATCTATTCAGTTCAGTCTAATCAAAGTCTACATAGGTTGACAGAATATTCTAACAAGCTTGTGTAATTCATATATAAACAGTATAGATCCTGGTCTGACTGTACGGATGCACATTCTGATCTGGATCTACACTGTTTACAAAAGCCAACATGTACTCTTTTCAATAGACTGGATCGAAAAATGTAATAAGATGCATAATTGCACAAACGTCAATGTCAGATCAAATTGTCTAGCAATAATAACGCGTTCATTATTATTTGCCATGTCACACTTTCGCCTCACGTGATGTTATGCATATTCAAGAAAGAACTCACCAGGCGAAAATGGTTACCGTCATTTTGAAATCAATCATTTCCAGTGCATCCTATAAACATGTACAATGAATTTAAACTCAATGTCATATATTCAAAACATTCTGGTGAAACAAAGGGTTTTTTAGGGACTATTTGGGTGTAGATCAGCTAAAAATTGATCACTTTTAAAGTAATATGACCCAAACGGGGATCGAACCCGCGTAATCGAGCACCCCAGTTTGAAGATATTCCATTAGATCACCGAGGCAGTCCGGAATTTGAACGGAAAGATGGCGATATCTACAATAACACCACCGAGGCGGTCCGGAATTTGAACGGAAAGGTTGCGATATCTACAATAACACCACCGAGGCGGTCCGGTATTTGAACAGAAAGGTTGCGATATCTACAATTATACCACCGAGGCGGTCCGGAATTTGATCGGAAAGGTCGCTATACCTACAATTACACCACCGAGGCAGTCCGGAATTTGGTCAGAAAGGTCGCGATACCTACAATTACACCACCGAGGCGGTCCGGAATTTGATCGGAAAGGTCGCGATATCTACAATTACACCACTGAGGCGGTCCGGAATTTGATCGGAAGGGTCGCGATATCTACAATTACACTACCGAGGCGGTCCGGAATGCGATCGTTAAGGTCGGATGGTCTACAATGACACTACCGAGGCGGTCCGGAATTTGACCTGAAAGGTCGGATGATCTACCAATACATCATAGAGGCGGTCCGGAATTTGATTGGAAAGGTCGGGATATCTACAATTACACCACTGAGGCGGTCCGGATTTGGATCGGAAAGTTCGCGATATCTACAATTACACCACCGAGGCGGTCCGGAATTTGAACGGAAAGGTCGCGATATCTACAATTACACCACCGAGGCGGTCCGGAATTTGAACGGAAAGGTCGCGATATCTACAATAACACCACCGAGGCGGTCCGGAATTTGAAAGGAAAGGTCGCGATATCTACAATTACACCACCGAGGCGGTCCGGAATTTGAAAGGAAAGGTCGCGATATCTACAATTACTCCACCGAGGCGGTCCGGAATTTGATTGGAAAGGTCGCGATATCTACAATTACACCACCGAGGCTGTCCGGAATTGGAAATCAAAGTCGTCTGACATCAAAATGCAATTTGTTGAAAAGGATGTACCAGTGAAGATAGTGTTTTCCGGTAATACAAACCGGAATAAAAATACTGTATGAAGTGATAAGTCTGCAGCATTCGTGATGTTGATTTAAGCAAATGTGAAATTGAGGTAAACTATAGGAAATTATCGAGGTATGATAAAGAAACTACAGCTGTTGTCACTGATTGTCAATGTCATGAAACTATATTGCTCGAATATTTACCGACTGAATATGTGCGCCGCGTCATGCTAAAATCGGTCGTGTTGCGACACAAATGTGGCACCAGATAGCGGGTCATTCGAGTTTTAAAAATCAGTACTTTGACCAGTATGTCAGCAAAAATGGAGAAAAATCTCAATTAATGCAAGTACAATCAATGAACAGAGTTGTCGAGCAATTTCTCATTTTGCCACAATGTTTTTAAAAGTCGTCTGCTGTAGAGTCGCCAAAATGCGCCTGTATTTGTTTATCGGTTAAATTACACAATGATTTGTGACTATCTAATAATAACCATGTTATACGTAGCTTTACCAAATATCTGATCTACGTAAGAAACATAATCTTATTTCAAACATCTGATCTACGTAAGAAACATATACTCTATTAAGTCTATTTCAAACATCTGATCTATGTAAGAAACATAATCTTATTTCAAACATCTGATCTACGTAAGAAACATAAACTCTATTTCAAACATCTGATCTATGTAAGAAACATAATCTTATTTTAAAACATCTGATATACGTAAGAAATATAAACTCTATTTCAAACATCTGATCTATATGGAACGCCGAATCTACATAAACTCAAATATTTGAAGAGCTCTCCAAATATTTAAAGAGCTCTCCAATTGAATTAATGATATCATCAATTCAATTGGAGAGCTCTCTAATTGATTTAAAGACCTCTCTAATTCAATTGAAGATATCTCCAAATCAACAATTCATTTGTTGCTCTCACTAATTGAATTAGAGAGCTCTCCAAATCAATTGGATATATCTGTAATTCAATTAGAGAGAGCAACAAATGAATTGGAGATATCTCCAATTCTTCCAAATTAAACATATCCATAATTGATTTGGAGATATCTTCAATTAAGTTGATTTGGAGATATCTTTAATTTAATTAATGATATCATCAATTCAATTGGAGAGCTCTTCAATTGAATTGGAGAGCTCTCTAAATATTTGAAGAGCTCTTCAAATATTTGAGTTCATGTATATTTGCGTTCCCTCTTCAAATATTTAGAGAGCTCTTCAAATAATTAGAGAGCTCTCCAATTGAATCACGTATATCATCAATTCAATTGGAGAGCACTCTAATTGATTTGAAGACCTCTCTAATTCAATTGAAGATATCTCCAAATCAACAATTCATTTGTTGCTCTCACTAATTGAATTAGAGAGCTCTCCAAATCAATTGGATATATCTGTAATTCAATTAGAGAGAGCAACAAATGAATTGGAGATATCTCCAATTCTTCCAAATTAAACATATCCATACTTGATTTAGAGATATCTCCAATTGCATTACAGAGCTCTCCAATTGATTTGAAGATATCTCTAATTGATTTTGATATATATTCAATTAAGTTGATTTGGAGATATCTTCAATTGAATTAGAGAGCTCTCCAATTCAATTGAAGAGCTCTTCAATTGAATTAATGATATCATCAATTCAATTGGAGAGCTCTTTAATTGAATTGGAGAGATCTCTAAATATTTGAAGAGCTCTTCAAATATTTGAGTTTATGTAGATTTGGCGTTCCATAGATCTATGTAAGAAACATAATTTTATTATAAAACATCTGATCTACGTAAGAAATATAAACTCTATTTCAAACATCTGATCTATGTAAGAAACATAATCTTATTTTAAAACATCTGATCTACGTAAGAAATATAAACTCTATTTCAAACATCTTATCTACGTAAGAAACATAATCTTATTTCAAACATCTGATCTACGTAAGAAATATAAACTATATTTGAAACATCTGATCTACGTAAGAAATATAAACTCTATTTCAAACCATCTGAAGAAAATATGAAAGTATCACATTTGTCAGAAAGAGCAAATACTTTGATTAACCCTTTCCCACAAACAAAAAATATGCAGCAGACAACTTTGTAAACAAACAGATACACAACATATGTAGCAGACAACTTTGTACACATACAGATACACAAAATATGCAATAGACGACTTTGTAAACATACAGATACACAACATATGTAGCAGACAACTTTGTAAACATACAGATACACAACATATGTAGCAGACGACTTTGTACACATACAGATACACAACATATGTAGCAGACAACTTTGTAAACATACAGATACACACACTATGCAGCAGACGACTTTGTAAACATACAGATACACACAATATGCAGCAGACGACTTTGTAAACATACAGATACACACAATATCTAGCAGACATCTTTGTAAACATACAGATACACAAAATATGTAGCAGACAACTTTGTAAACATACAGATACACAAAAAAAGCAGCAGACGACTTTGTACACATACAGATAGATACACAACATATGTAGCAGACAACTGTGTAAACAAACAGATACACAAACTATGCAGCATGTAATAACAACACAAACTACCATGTACGCTGGTACCGGAAAGGGGCTTTATTTGGGTCGCTTATAACAAATACAAAATGTAAACAGTATAATGTTACATCCCTCTCTTTACAGTGAAAAGATGTTGCAATGATTATAAACACTGTTTCTAAAGGATGTATGATAATGTGAATTTTGCATATAAAAACTGACTAGAATATTGATTGAAATAACTGAAACTTTTGTTCCAGAGACTGCACAGGGAGTATTATGCCCTAAACACAGTGCTAGTCTCGGACTAAATTAACAGAACTAAATTAAACTTGAATTTGTTAACCCTGAATAATGTATGTCTCACAGGTCCATTTTCACGGGTGCTACTACTCGTCTTGTTACACGCGGAGAGTCTCTGGGGTTTGTGGTGTTGGGTAACAACGCAGCCAAACGTGGTACTTCTTCATGACTAATAGGTGTGTCGGTAGTGGTCTCTGAGATATCAGGGGGAAGTATCGGATCCTCGCGCGTCTCCACTGGCTTTGAACGGTTTGCGGTATCTGTTGACATACGTAGATGTTTACGATTTCTGCGGTATAGTCGGTTTCCGCACTCGACAATGTAGGATCGTGGTTTCCCATAATGTTTAGTTACTGTTTCTGGTCGCCATACATTCGACCCTGCCTGGGGACTCATACGAACGCTGGAGCCTGGGTCCAGGGGAGGTAACTCCTTTGCACCTCGGCGTCGGTCATAGTAGAACTTCTGCTTCTGCATCTCAGTGTCGAAGTGTTTCCTAACCGACTCCGTACTATGAGTTGTCGGCCGCAGAATTTCCTTGGAGGCTGGTAGGGTGTTGCGGGGTCTCCTGCCCATGATAAGTTGTGACGGTGTCAGGTTGATACCCACCAGAGGTGTTGTCCTATAGTCGAGGAGTGCCAAATATTTCTCCTCGTTTTTTCTCCACATGTTTTTTACGGTTTGTATAGCCCTCTCTGCTTCGCCATTCGAACTTTGAAAGTGAGGGCTTAATGTCTCGTGTTCTATTTCAAGATTTTTACAGAATGTCTTGAACTCGGATGAAGTGAATTGTGGCCCGTTGTCAGAACGAAGTCTAAGTGGAATCCCATGACATGCAAATACGAACTTCATTGCGCGGATGATACCACGAGTTGTTTCTGATTCTAATTGGAGCACATCAATGTATTTTGAATAGTAGTCAACTACTAAAATGTACTTCTTGGACTCAAATTCAAATAAGTCACATCCAACCAGACTATACGGCAAGTCTGGTGTCGCGGTTGGATTCAAGGGTTCTGCCCTTTGTTGGTTTTGGTACTCGGCACACTGTGTACAGTTCGTGATCAGCTCCTCAATGCCCGTGTTCATGCATGGCCAATATATGACCTCCCGAGCACGTTGTTTGCACTTCTGCATACCGAGATAAGACTTGTGGATCAACTCCAGCATGTTTTTTCGAAGGCTAGGTGGTATAACTATCCTCAAGCCTTTGTAAATGATCCCATCTAGCACAGATAACTGGTCGCGCGAGTCCCAATAAGGTCTAGTTTCCAGTGGACACTGGTTTCTGATATCTGGCCAACCACCTACTATGACTTCATAGAGTACTTGTAGCTCTCGTTCAGTGTTACTTTTGATTTCAGTGTATTTTGTGGTACTAACAGATAACATGTTGACCATGTCCCTATGATTGTCCAATTCTGAGTCTGATTCTCTGCCGCTGTCAGTTGTGGGAAGAAATGCTCGCGATAGAGCGTCTGAGATGTGCATTTCTTTCCCTTTTCGGTATGTAACTGTAAGATCATACCACTGTAGCCTAAGCATCATCTTTTGTATTCGCATCGGCGCCGACAGTAGCGGTTTTGCGAATATCTGTTCTAACGGTTTATGATCTGAATAGACCGTGGTTGCCTTTCCAAAAATGTATCGATGGAATTTTGTTGCGCTGAACACTATTGATAACATTTCCTTTTTTATTTGTGCGTAGCGCTTTTCAGTTTCAGTTAGCGATCGCGAAGCGTAAGCAATAACGTGGTCATTCTGCGTAAGTACTGCACCAAGCCCGTCTTTGCTAGCATCGCACTCTATCTGTACCGGTTTATTAACATCGAAGTATGCGAGTACCGGACTGGTTGTACATAGATGCTTCAACTCCTGGTAACTGGTTTCCTGTTCGTGCTCCCATGTAAATTCGACATCGGACTTCAGGAGAGTTCTGATTGGCGCATCTACTTGGCTAAGGTTGGGTATAAATTTTGCTAAGTACTGGACAAAGCCTAGCAATCTCCTCACACCATCCTTGTCCCGCGGAGCTGGCATGTTTATAATTGCATTGATCTTTTCAGGGTCAGGTAGTAGTCTTTGCACAGTAATCACGTGACCCATGTATGATACTCTTGGTTGTCGGATACTACACTTTTGAAAGTTCAGTTTCAGATTGTAAGATGTCGCGCGTTGAATTACTTGTTTCAAGATTTGATCATGATGCGCCCTGTTTTTTCCTGCTATCAGGATGTCATCGATTATTGCGTAAGCACCATCGATCCCTTCCAACATCTCGTCCATGATCCTTTGGTATATCTCAGGAGCTGATTTTATACCAAATGGCAGCCGAAGCCATCTGTACCTTCCTATAGGTGTGTTGAAGGTGGTGAGGTAAGACGATTTCTCGTCCAGCTTAATCTGTAGGAATCCGGACTTCGCGTCCAATACAGAGAACACAGTTGAACCCGGAATATTCGATACAACTTCATCAATAGTTCTCATAGGGTGGTGTTCCCTCTTAATTGCTTTGTTAAGGTCCTTAGGATCAATACAGATACGGATCTTGTCATTTCGCAATGATACAACCATGGAACTGACCCATTCCGTGGGTTCAGACGTCTTCGCGATGTACCCGTCTGCTTCCATTTCGCGTAGTTTCTCGATTGCGCGTGGTGTCACTGCTACAGGCAGCTTGCGTAAAGGGTGTACGACTCCCTTTGCATTTTCATCAATTGCAATTTTGTAGTGCCCTGGAAGTGTGCCCGTTGTTTTGACAAGGTCCGGAAATTCGCGTTCAATTTCAAACGGCTCGAGTTTGTTGACACGATGCAGAAGCCCTAGTTGCTCTGCTACATCTCCACTTATGATGTTTTCTTGTGTGATGTTCACAACCTCAAACTCAACCGTCAGCTGATTCCCTTTGTACTCGACTGTTACATCTGTCGCTCCAACTGGAGTAATACGGTGGTTACTGTACGATTTTAATGTTAGTTCCGACTTCTTTAGTTTTGTGCCGTGTAGTCGGTTGAACTCAGTGCTTGTCAAAATGTTACACTTTGCTCCCGTGTCGATTCGGAATGGGACAGACTTTCCACATGCTGTTAGGTTGCATACCCACTTGTCCGAATGTGATGTTACACAGCAGACGACTTTGTACACCTACAGATAGATACACAAAATATGCAGCAGACAACTTTGTACACATACGGATAGATACACAAACTATGTAGCAGACGACTTTGTACACATACAGATACACAACATATGTAGCAGACAACTTTGTAAACATACAGATACACAACATATGTAGCAGAAGACTTTGTAAACATACAGATACACAACATATGTAGCAGACAACTTTGTAAACATACAGATACACAACATATGTAGCAGACAACTTTGTACACATACAGATACACAACATATTTAGCAGACAACTTTGTAAACAAACAGATACACATAATATGCAGCATACGACTTTGTACACATACAGAAACACACAATATACAGCAGTCGACTTTGTAAACAAACAGATACACATAATATGCAGCATACGACTTTGTAAACATACAGATACACAACATATGCAGCAGACAATTGTGTACACATACAGATAGATACACAACATATGTAGCAGACGACTTTGTAAACATACAGATACACAACATATGTAGCAGACAACTTTGTACACATACAGATACACAACATATGTAGCAGACAACTGTGTAAACAAACAGATACACAAAATATGCAGCAGAAAACTTTGGATACACAAAATATGCAGCAGACAACTTTGTAGACATACAGAAACATACAGATACACAAACTATGCAGCAGACGCCTTTATAAAAACAGATACACAAAATATGCAGCAGACGACTTTGTAAACATACAGATACACAAATGGAAATATATATTAACGAAAGAATAATTGATGAATAGAGTAGAGGACATTGTCACTGTATAAACAGTTAAAATGGTAAATTTTGCCACAATGTTTTTTTTTCTCCAAAAATCTTCTGCTGCAGATGCCTTAGATTCCTCCCAACAAGAGCCGTCTGCATCACATTATGTAGTGGATGGGTCAACTATCTCTACGTTAATCCTTTCCAACATACAACACATTTGCAGCAGAGACTTTGAAAACCATCATGCAACAACATGGACAACTATGATCTCTATAAATTAAAGTACAATTACTGTAAACAAATAAGGGAATTTTGAGCAATTTCTCGTACTATCACAATGTTTTCAAAAGTCGTCTGCTGCGGATGCGTCAGAATGCGCCTACAAGTGGGTAAGGGTAAATTAGATACATGTAAATTTTGACTAAGCCTATATAAATAAACGGGTGATTCATCGAAATATAATAATAGTTAAGCCCACGAGCTAATTCTATTCTTTCAGTTTCGATAACATACTGCCGTTAGAAATTGGCGCTATATTTGTTTGTATGGTAATTAAGGCCGCTTTAAAAAAAATATTACAACCAGTTATATGACGGCGTTTCCTGGGTAAGTTACCAGTACTACTGGTCCATTTTTCCTGACACCAGCCATGCAGTCAGTCGAAATGCTTTAAATACTTTGGTAAAACACGGTCTGGGATCAAACCCGCGACCTCCCGTATCCGTGGCGGACTCTCTACAGGAAAGGCGGCTGAATGAAATGGACGCAGATCAGAAGTTCATTGTATACGATAAAGGATGTTTAGCCTATGTGTCATAGTCCTTTAGGAACTTTTGCTAATCATTCTAGAAGTATGAGTTGGTTATCTTCTCTACATGAACCTGATTAAAATATGATGTTTACGTCACCAATATTGTCAACTAGGCTTAATACCACAAGGGCATGTAATCACTTAAGATCGCAATATAAAATCCTACCTGACCCAATTAATCTGTTTACTACGGTGTTCAGTTAGGGCCATCGTTGTTTCGCGGTTTCGACCTAAGGTCGAAAGTACGAAAACAGGATTTGAAAGTGCGAAAACGCGATGCGAAGGCCCGAAGCGCGAAAACACGATGCGAGATATTAATATCGCACTTATAGACTCTTTCTGACGCCTCTGCAGCAGACGACTTTGCTCATGATGAGCAATTTCTCCTTTTTGCCGCAATGTTTTCAACTGTATATAATTCTCATTTTCGGTGTTTTTTTCTGTTATGCCAATATGTTTATATTGAGTCTTCTTCTGGATTTGTTGTATTTAGGAAAGTGTTAATACCCTTCTCTTTTATCAAACGGCGACATAGACCAGGTCGTCATGACTTCACTACAATCTAACAACGACCCGCTTTCTATTTGTGATATGTAAGATTGTAGAAATGTAAAGTACACTGTTCATATTGTTGAAAACATCTCAGGAAGACGGCGGATAAAACATTTTAAATTCGGCAGCTACAGAAGCGTCGACTGTCGTCTGTATTGACATGACATGGTTTGATATATCCGTGGTATCAACTGCCCCGGTAACTTAACTGACGATGTTATCATGTTATACGTGTTTGCGGGTGTGCGTACGAGTCTTTATTTAAAACCCTTACCCACCTATAGACGCGTTTTGACGCATCTGCATCAGACAACTTTTGAAAACATTTTGACAAAAAGGAAAAAATTCTCAAAAAAAGCAATTTCTCCTATTGCTTTCTTTTTTTTTTAAGTAATTATACCTATAAATATAGGTAGTTTCCATGTATTTTGTTCAGTAGAAAAAATTTCAAAGTCGTCTGCTGCAGATTTTCTGTATGTGGGAAAGGGTTAAATATTTAAACTCAATACTTGAGTAACTGACGTTAAGTGACCATACTAATTATGTTGATATAGATATAAAGATATTACTTCCTCTTTTCAAATTATTTAATCATTTCCCACATACAACAAATCGGCAGTATTAAATTTTCGAATTTCTTTAAATTTGGCCATGTATAATAGTTGGATTTTTTTTAAATATTCTTTGCATTAGTCAATATATCAAATGATGCCTTTGAAAACGAGTTCTGACGTTTCAATAGGTCAAACAGAGTAAAAAGTATAAAAGATTGAAGTAAAAAATAGGTATCAATTTCGTAATTTTTTGTAAAGAAAGTCAGGTTTTCTTTCGAATGTTCTTATTGGTTTAGTACTAAACGGAAGTAACAATCAGCCAATGGCTAATGCTTTGACAAACATTTTCTTTGTGACATTCAGGTCTGGTAAATCAGATTACATGGGTTCACCTTGTTGAAATTTCAGCAAAATAAGTCGTTTTTTGACAAAACTTAAAATTTATTCAATAAATGAACTTGTAATCTGGATTAACTAAATAACCATGAATCTAATAGAAATACTAGAGAAAACTACATCTCTTGGTTAGTATCTTTTATAGCTATGTTTTGATTGAAGCTGAACTTGCACTTTCTCTTCTGAATTTAGAACACTCGAAAATCTGTCGTTTGTTATTCTACATTTTTAGATCAGTCGGAGTTGCAGCAAGCGCAGAAGTACAAAGAACAGGCTGTCCAGCAAAATATTGTGAGTATTATTCACTGAAGTTGCCGAAAATGTATAAAGATGTCGATGATCTCCCGATCCAAAATGGCGGATTTCCCAAGGATGAAATATTGTGTTGGTTTCCTGTTTCAGGAACACAATTGGCGTAGCTTTTCGTTTAGTTGATGAGTACTGCAGTTATGCAAGATTTCATTTAATATTATAATTTAAAATGTGACTTTTTCCTAATCTTAGTTGGAGAAAGTGACTGACAAACTTCAGAATTGCTGTATTATTTAAGTTGAGAAAAACTTAAATTTGCTTAGGAATTGAAAACTTTTCCTTATTTTAAGAACAAGATGCAATCTAACGATTACTTACGGTTCCGAGACCGCTGGAAAGCCTACGGCTTCTAATGGTCCATATCTTATGTTTATAACATTTCTTGTATTTGTTGACAAGTGGCAGCGTGGGTTGAATTTAGATGGGTGGTTAATCCAGTGTTTGTTTGGACTATTGTTAAAGGCATTTATGCTAGGTGATATTACGACTACGTCAGGGAGTGAGTTCCAAGGATCCACTATCCTAATGCTAAAGGCATTTTTCCTTAGGTCTGTATTTGATTGTTTTTTGATTAGCTTTAGACTATTTCCTCTTGTTTTTGTGTATTTTGACAGGGTTACGAAGTCCTCTTTTGAAGTTGGATCATATTTGTTGAGAATTTTGAAGACTTGTAACATGTCTGCTCTTAGTCTTCCGTATTCTAATGATGGGCTTCCTAGATGTTTTAGTCTATCAGTATAAGGAATGAATTGTATATTTGATAGCAGTTTTGTTGCTCGTCTTTGGACATTTAGCAATCTGGTGTTTTCTTATATGTGGTGACCATACCGTACTCGCATACTCCAGATGGTGTCTGACTAACGATTTGTATAGATGTAGGAATATAGTTGTGTCCATGTATATGAAGGTTCTGAAGATTATTCCAAGGTTGTGATTTGCAATTTTAATTTTAGAAGTGATATGGGAGTGGAATTTAAGATTTTTATCTACAATAACTCCCAGATCTTCCTGTTCCTCAACATGTATAATTGCTTCTCTGCTTAGATCCCTTCCTTTCATAAAATAGTCTCCTGTTTGCGAGTTGTTTCCTAGATGAAGTATTTTGCATTTTTTTGCGTTGAACTCAATGTCCCATGTATGTGACCAGTCACTAAATTGGTCGGTGGTTCTTTGGAGAAGCTCGTGATCCTCGTGACTGTTAACAATATTGTATGATTTTGTGACATCTGCGAATAATTTTACGATTGGTTCTGAGACCTCAGGGAGGTCATTGATGAAAATTAGAAACAGCGTTGGTCCCAGCGTTGGTCACAGGACGCTCCCTTGGAGTACCCCGCTGAGAACTGGTAGTTCATTGGAGTGTACAGTATTGATGACCACTTCTTGTCTTTTATCCAAGCAAGAAGTTTTCCTTTGATTCCACAGGCTTCTATTTGTTGAAGTAATGTGTTATGTGGTAGGGTATCGAATGCCTTCCCGAAGTCGTAGAATATAATGTCTAATTCATTTCCATTGTCGAGGGCGTCCGTCCAATCTTCTAGTGCCTCTAATAGTTGTAGTGGGCACGATTTCCCTTTCATGAACCCAAATTGGTGTTTTGAGAATAGATTGTTTTTAATCATATGCTCTGTAATGTTATTTTTTACTATTGTTTGCATTATATTTGAGCAAATGGAGATTGTACTTATTGGCCTATAGTTTTAATGTTTGTGTTTATTTCCAGATTTGTAGATTGGTGTAACATTCGCTTTTTTCCATTGTTTAGGTATTTCCCCATTAGTCATTGGTGTGTTAACAATCTGCGTCAGAGGCTTTGACAGTTGGTCTCTGCATTCTACCAATAGTTTTGGGTGGATTTCATCAGGTCCTGGGGATTTGTTGGGGTGGAGTTCTTTGATTGCTTAGAAGACGCTTTCTTTGGTGAAGTTTATTTTGCTTAAGACGGTAACATAGTCCCTTTCTAGAAATGTGGATAATAAAGAGTTCCTATTTGCATTAAAGACACTTGCAAAATAATCGTTAAACAAATTGGCTCGCTCTCGGTCATCGTCTATAATATTATTTTCGGTGTCGTGTAGATTTCCAATAGTTGACGCTGTTTTACTACTATTTCTAACATAGTTCCAAAAGAGTTGATTGTTTAGATTCATTTTTATTGATAGTTCTTTTTCGTAGTTGTATTTGGCTTATTTGATCTCTTCTGTTGCTTTGTTTCTTGCACATTTGAATTTCTCAAAGTTTTCATTAGTTTTGCAGTGAATATATTTTTTCCATGTTCTATGCTTTTCGTTCAATTTTTCTTTGGTTTCTCTGTCAATGAACGGAAGTTTATTAATATGTCTTGGGTTTTCCTTGCACACGGGTATGTGATCATCAATGAATTTGTTAAGTTTATCGGCTAAGGAATCCCATGATTCATTAATAGTTCCGTCAAGGATTAAGTGCCAGTCTGTTGATGAAATCTCTTCACCAATTTCAATATAATTACCTTTATGATAATTTCTCTTATTTGTTAATTTCTTCACCCTTGTTGTATAACACGATAATTTTATCTCTATAATCTCATGGTCGCTTTTGCCTAGACCTGGTCAATGGGTTATTTCGTCTTGCATGTGCTCTTCGTTAGTTAATACTAGGTCTAGTATTGATGGTGTGTTGTTGTCTCTATATCGAGTAGCTTGTTTGACATGTTGTGTCAAGAAGTTGTCTCTGATTAGTTCTAAAAATACATTTGCTGGGTGGGTTTCATTTGTATTGGTATCCCCTTTATGCCAGTTTATTTTTTTGAAGTTGAAATCTCCCATTATATAAAGATGGGAGCAGCCATATGAGCAAGCCTCTTCAAGTAGTTTACCAAGTTCTAAAAAAACAGAGTTGTTTGAAGAATGAGGACTTGTGTAGATACACCCTATAAGCATATTGTCTTGATTGTTTAGTTTTACTTTGGACCATATTGATTCGATTTTATCTCTTTCGAATTCCTCATTAGAACTTTTAAGGCTATTATTGTTTATATAAATGATTACTCCTCTACCAGAGTCTTCCTGGCTCATGTACGTTTGATGTTGAATGTTGAGATGTCAAGTTCAAAAAGTTTCGTTTTTGGATATATTTCTGTTACTGCTACAATGTCAGGTTCTTTTTCTTCGATTATCATTTTAAGTTCGTCTAACTTGTTAGTAAGTGTTTCAGCATTTGTGTAGATAATTTTAAGATTGTTCATATGACTGGTTTCCATTGTTATTATTTACTTTCTTCTGTATATTTACATTTATAAAAAATAAAACTGCCATCCTATGCTCTGTTTATCTCTGGTGATGTAGGTTCTCCTATTATCATTTCAGATCTCATGCCTCCCACAACAGTAGTATCTATGTTTAGCAGCGTTGAGTCCATGTACATTGCTGTAGTTTCACTTAACAAATTTGTCTTTGTAGGTTTTTCTTATTGGACTGGGGTCTGCTAATGTTTTCCTCGTTGAGGATTCAATGTTTATATTCACATTGTCTTAGTCTCTTTAAATGTTGTCTTTTCCTTGTGTGTTTCACTAAAAAACTCCTTTTCCGTCTCTGATGTTGGCATTTTTGTTGGTTAACCTTACTTTGTTTAGTTCTTGCATCAGTTCTTTTCTCTTCCCTTTGTTGTGGGGTTTAGTCAGCAGCTATTATGACATGTTTGAGGTGTTGTGGGGCTTTTGTTCTGATCTGTTTTGCTTCTTTTAGGAAGTTTCGTCTATCTTTCTTGCTGTCTAAAACTAGTTTGTAGGGCCTGATTTTTTCACGTGATCTATTGCTTATTTTAAAACCAGTTTTATAATGACCTGCAACCCTAGAGAAGAGCTTAGTTCTGACATTAGTTGTGTATCTGTTTCTTTTCTGATTTCTGAGCTGTCACTATTTGCTTCTCTTAGATTATAAATCAATACATTTTGGTTCCTAGTTTTCCTATCATCCTGTTCTTTAATTCTCACATAAATTGTGTTATTTAGATCAAAGGTTAATTCTTCTATTATTTCTTCTTTTGTTTGATTCATTTTTTTTTTTTTTTTTTTTTTTTTGCATCTAGTCTGTGTCCTATGCCTTTTACATCGGTTTCCAATTTGAAATGTTGATACATTTTGTACAGAAATGTGACCCACAACGTGAACAGGTCAGTTGAGGAGAGTCTGGTCTTAGTTGCTTTTCACATGATGGACAGACATCAATATATTGATGAATGCCATCTGTCAAAAGTTTATAATTTATTGATTTTCTTGTTGGATTCTATGCGACTAGTTGATATGCGGAACCAGTTCATCCAGGGTACCATTCTCACTTCAAGACGTTTATGGTCAAAGGGAAGCAATTTATTTTACATAGTCGACCATTGTAGTATTATGAGTTATGGTTTTTTACCAACATCTCAATGAATCCACAAACCTGTATTAAATCAAAGTTTATATCAGCACCAAAAACTCAGGGCTCATCTAACCATTTTCCCCCCTGGACAATTTTGTCTGCCCCGCAACCCGATCTGATTTACTTCCCTTTGACCTAAAGAGACGCGAAGAAGTAAAATTAACAACCACAGGATCATACCACAGGGGATTGGCTCATTGTCAAATTTGGTCACTATACATATAATATTATATGTATAGTGACCAAATTTGACAATGAGCCAATCCCCTGTGGATCATACAGGTAACGCACCGTTGAGGTCCACCAATTCACCTAAGACCGTACGGATTACTTCATTGGCGACGAGGATAATTAATTTGGTCAGTTATTTTGCAGTTTTGAGTCTCTGTTCCGTAGTATCTTCGATTTTCGCGGGCCTGCGTCAGTTTTTCAACAAAATTAGTCTTGTGAATTCAAGTTCCTTAAAGAAAACATTTCATTAGATTTAAGCCAGCAATCTTCCATAAGAAAAATACTTTGAGTGTTTGACTTAGGAGATTTCCACGAGCTGAAAACGATATTTTTTTTTCTCGGGGTACTCTGTCGGGTCTAATAAAGTTTTTACCAAGTAGATGTGTTATACCCCCATAGAGTATATACCATGTATATATAGTTTATACTCTATGGGGGTATAACACATCATGAACCTGTGACTCCCTATTATCGGTGTACTTCTTTTAAGAAAAGATAATACAGCAAACTTAACTGTAAATTATATCCAGTGTCACTTGTTTTATATGTCCTTGTTAAATTAACTCGCACAAAATAATCAATCATTTCTGTGCAAAGTTCCAAATATCGAGTCCATCCGCAGCCACTTTGAAATTGACATTCAAGGGAGGCAATCACTCACCGGTGTAATTACAAAAAGCATTAGTATGGTGGTCCTGTTGTATCAACTCTTAACAAGATTGTGACATTTAATGTGAAAATGATTATCCTATAAAACATTTGTCACTAGAACAATTATATTTAATTGAAATGTTAATTTATTAACTGTTCCAAACTATGAACTTATTTACACAATATTTTTTTTTTTTAAAAATTGTAGCATTTGAAAGTCTGGGATAACGGGATTTCCTGATGGTATCATACCACATCAGGTTATGTGCGCGCAACAAATAAGGTGTTTACTTTGGTATTCGTGATAACACGATATTCGTAGAACTTACTATAATATGAAAAAGGCAAAGCTTCATCACAAGCACAGTGTCTATAACGGGTCTCAGCTTTAACCTGTAGGTATGTGACTACCATGATAAAGGAATCTGTTTCAAGCTGTCGGAACTGAAACCGCTGTTGTACACTATAAATCCTGCTTTATCTTTTGGTGCAAAGTCAAATCTTCAACAATTTTAACATTCAATTCATCACATGAACATATATAATCAATACAGACAGGTAAAAAATAACAAGTTTTTCCTTCAATTAGGCTTAGTGACATAGTTTCTGGGTTAAAAGCATTGTTTAAAACATCCATTCTGCCAAAGTTTCAAAATGCTAACATTAAAAGAACAGCTGTCAGCGTGTTAACAAGAATTTCCTTTAATTTGGTCGAGTGACCTTATGTTTGACCCTTGACTTTGAACTTGGCCTAGATATCAATAATCATCAGGACAAAATATTCTGACAAAGTTTCAAGATGCTGAATCAAACCTTGAGGTCAAGCCTGTTTACAAGATTTTTCTCAAATGTTTTTCTTTGGACCTCATTGTTTTTTTTATCCGACATGACCTATATTTTAGTCTAGATTTCACCAAAACAGCAATTCTGACAAAATTTCAACATTTTAAAATCAAAAATGCAGCATTCTAAATGTCTGAGTGTTAACAAAATGTTTTTGATCCACCATGACCCTTATTCTTACTAGGCCTAGATATTGTCAAGAAAACATCAAGCTGCTGAAGGCTAAGTGTGGTTGATCCCAATCCATTTACTGTTCTGATGTGTATGCAGGAAAGAATATTACCCCACAGTCAATTTGAGATGCATGATATTTTCATTGTATAGACAGGTACCAATGACCAAGGGGTAAATCACTAACTGCTTATATGAATTTCCTCTCCAGTAATCGCCATAAGAACTGTAACAGTTATTCCATGATTGTATGGGATGTTCTAAATCCATTCTGTTTTAAAATAAAACTTGATGCAGAATATGATTGACTGCTTTTTAATACATGACATCAGACAATAACTGCAAATAAAAGAGTCTTTATATAATTGAAAATCAAATGATAAATTAAAGAATGGGATTACAAACACTATTTATACCTTTTTTAGATCACCAGAGCCGAAGGCTCAGGTGAGCTATTCCTATCACTTTTTGTCCGTCGTCCTTCCGGCGTTAACTTTTAGCTTTAAACATCATCTCCTCCCAAACTCCAAGGACAATTTCCGTGAAACATCACAGGACTGTTCCTCTGGTTGGCCTCTTTCAAAGTTGTTCAAAGATTTAAATTCCATTGAGAACTTTGGTTGCTGCGGCATCAGAAAGGGGGCAAAAGGTCCAAACTTTAAAAATCTTCTCCTCCGAATCTGCCTGTCAGATTCAAATATAATTTGGTAGAAATGTTCATTGGGTGACCCTCTATAAAAATTGTTCAAGCCATACTGATTGGTCGAAAAACATGGCAGTTAGGCGGCATCAATAAAGGGGCAAAATGACAAAATTTGAAAATTCCATTTTTATGCAAATGCTTGTCTGATTTAAAGAAAATATAATATGAATCTTACTGTAATGATCCTCTTTTTAATTTGTTTAAGCCGTTTTGATTGGTTACACAATCATAGCAACCAGGCGTCATCACAAAAGGGGTAAATTGAACTTTTAGCTACAAATGACAACCATCTCCTACCATTCCAATAGACCAATTACCACAAAACATGACAGGAATGTTCCTTTAGTGGTCCTCTTTCAAAATTGTTCAAAGATTAAAATTCCAATGAGAACTTTGGTTGCTGCGGCATCAGAAAGGGGACAAAATGTCCAAACTTTAAAAATCTTCTCCTCCGAATCTGCCTGTCAGATTCAAATATAATTTGGTAGAAATGTTCCTTGGGTGACCCTCTATAAAAATTGTTCAAGCCATACTGATTGGTCGAAAAACATGGCAGTCAGGCGGCATCAGAAAAGGGGCATAATGACAAAATTTGAAAATTCCATTTTTATGAAAGTGTTTGTCTGATTTTAAGAAAATATAATACGAATCTTACTGTAATGATCCTCTTTTTAATTTGTTTAAGCCGTTTTGATTGGTTACACAATCATATCAACCAGGCGTCATCACAAAAAGGGTAAATTGAACTTTTAGCTACAAATGACAACCAACTCCTACCATTCCAATAGACCAATTTCCACAAAACATCACAAGAATGTTCCTTTGGTGGTCCTCTTTCAAAATTGTTCAAAGATTTAAATTCCATTGAGAACTTTGATTGCTGCGGCATCAGAAAGTGAGAAAAATACCCAAATTTTAAAATCCTTTTCCTACATAATCTACTTGTGCGATTGCAAGATAATTTGGTAGAAATGTTTTTTAAGTGACCCTCTAAATAAACTGTTGAAGCCATATTGATTTCGTTGAAAAACAGGGCAGCAAGGCGGCATCAGGAAAGGTGCAAAATGACAAAAACTTTATAATTCCATTCTTATTAAAGTTCTTGTTAGATTTCAAGATATAAATGGCCTTTACTGATAAGCTGTTTCTTGAGAAGTGTCCACTCCTTTCAGTTTCATTTGCACTCCCTGATAAAAATTTCCAGATATTTGCAGTTAAATATTTGCTACTAATTTACTATCAATTAGGTGATCGATTTAGGGCCATCTTGGCCCTCTTGTCTACTTTTAAATAGCCATATATTTTAAAAATAGACCAGAATTGAAAACAATATATACATGATATTTGTTATGTCAAAAAGCCAAGCTTTGGGCTCTGCAACAAGTTTTGATTTAGACCAGTTTGTACCTCTGTGCAGTCTTATCTGGATTATTCCTTTAAACCAATAACTTTAAACTTATCTTGTTTACATCAATTGTGAAACAAGCTTTAATCTTATTTTAATCACGCTCAATGTCCTGGAGATACAATTATTGTGGAAAATCCCAATCTTCATTGAATTCTGATTGAGATATTTGGGGCATTTTTTTAGAATTTTGTACATTTGGAGGATTCCGGTCTATTTTGGTATTTTTATACATTTTTCATTTGGGCAAAGATGCTTCTATAATGATACAGAAGAATTATATCTATATAAAAAAAAATCTTTTAGTTAAATTTGATACACCAGAAGGTATTGAAACTTACATTTGTGTTTATCTTATGAAGATGACATTTGATCTTACAGCATGTGATTTTTGAAAGCATTGTGATAAACGGTCAAATTGTTGACAATGTGCAATTATACTTCTCACAATGCTTTCGAATTAAAATGAATTGTGCATTTTCCAATTCTTAAGATTTAACTGTTTTGCAAGATGTTTTTATACTTACTTGAATGATGTTTAGCTGCAGGGTGGTTTCTTTTAAAGCATCACAGTGGTCCCGACGGCTTCCAGAATTCTCGACCCCAATTTAGACACCAGTTTATATAGGTGTGAATGGATGATGGTTCTTTTGTTGTATAATCACTACATTTAGAAAATGATTAATGTAATAATGATGTATGTTTTAACATTGTTATAAATTATCCTATATCATGGTTTTCAAAGTATTCTTAAGATTTAAAGTATTGTTTGATAGAGGACATTTCCCCCTTTTCTCACAATTTTCCTAATTCATTAATATAATTATACCTAAGCGAGAAGCCAACCTGTCATAACTATACAGTCATATTCTCCTTTTCTCACCAAATGTTTTCAAAGTCGTCTGCAGCAGAATAACTATTTAGAACACATCAAGATCATTTAAATAATCAATCAACAGGTAATCAAGTATCAATAATCAGTCAAGCATCAAGCTTTTGTTTATGACACTTGTGCCATCCATTCACACCTATATAAACCGATAATGGGGTCGCCTAAAACTGGGGTTGAGATTTCTGGCTACCGTCCTGACATGCAATGTGCCTTGTTAAGATTCATTTTTGATTATCACATCCTTTATCACTTGTAAAAACATTTTTTTAAATTTTGCTCAGAATACACAGCACAAGACATGCCCATATAAATCCCCAAAATCCGTCTCGGCCATGGATATGTCTCCAGTCAAGTCTTTTAGAAAACTTGTTCAAACTTTCTTTTTTGGACACCCGATATGTTTCTTGAATACCCTGGGGACGTTTCTTCTTGGGTTCTTTTAGTCTAAAAAGCTGTTAGCTTTAACTGATTAGCCATTTGTCTTAAATATTCTGTCCGCATTGCAAATGTATTCACCACTAACAAATGCCATGCAGTAGAAACGTAAGATATTATGTCATTAAATGTGTAAACAATCTGCACTCGAGAACTTCGAAGAACACTTCTAAAAATAGATTTACTTTCTTGTGTGCTATTTTAGTGATATTTATGCATAGGGTCATATTTATTTCTTACATCATACAGTTAGCGTGGGAGTTCCGGATCACTAACGAAACAAATAGTGATAAGCTTGAATAAAGGAATTGAGAATTTAAAAGAAACTTTTGCAGTTCAATCGCAAAATATACCTTTCATCTTATATTTGTTGTCTGTCACACACATGAACATTTCTGGTTCTGGACTAACTTTATTTATTTGGGTTATTCAGGGAGTTCCGAATCGAGTGAGTGTGTTTTGTATCACATGATTTATTATTTAATCAAAATAGATTTCTGAAAAGTTGCAGTTCTAAAATGATTACATCTTATCAAGTGTCATTAAACAAATTATAGAGTTTAAGTATAATTCTGATATCATCATTATTTCTGGCTAAGATACTTCAAAACAAAAACTATATGCAGTTTATGATAAATTTACGGACCATTGAAAAGGTAGATCGGCAGATCTATATTATGCCTACACATTGCTCATTACAAACAAGCTTTTTACATTTATTCAAGCGAGAAAACATAAGAAAGTAGTTTTACTGAAAAAAATATATTTAAATATTGCAAAAGATACAATTTGCATTCAGTTCAGTGTGCATGTCGCAGCAATTTTGATATGTTACACATCAAAAACTGGTCCAAAGCTGACATGTATATTATACAGGATGATGCATAATTTTCTCCAGATGATCTCCATCTTAACAAAATCGTTTTCAAAATATTAAAGTAAAAATAGATGAACAAATTCATACTAGTTTAACCGATTTTTAGCTCTACTGGCCAAAGGCCAGAAGGGCTTATGTCGTGGCGATTCGTCTGTCGTGCGTGATTGCGTGCGTCCGTCTGTCCGTCCGTAAACAATTTCTTGTTAACACGATACAGTCTTCACTTTTGATTGTATATCAACCAAACTTATACAGTAGTTAGATATCCATGAGAGCTCGGTTCCTTTCGAAAACCATGCATGACTGGATTATGGCCCTTGAAATGGTCAAAATTGCTATAATAGGGCTTGTTAACATGATACAGTCCTTACTTTTGATTGTATCTCAATCAAACTTATACAGTAGTTAGATATCCATGAGAGTTTGGTTCATTTCTAAAAAACGGCCAGATCTACCCATGCATGGCTGGATTATGGCCCTTGAAATTGTCAAAATTGCTTTAATACAGCTTGTGAACACAATAGAGCTTCCATTTACTATCTGATCTTCACCAAACTTAGATGGTATTTGAATATTGATGACATATTGGTTCCTTTTGAAACAAGACAGAACAATGCCAGTAGAGCATAGGCCCTCATGGGCCTCTTGTTATTGTATAGATACATTTTATAATTGTCTTTGAATTGCAGTCCACGTTTTTGGGTAAACGGTGCATCTGTAAAATATAGCGGGGGTAATTTTATGACTGCATGATTTCAGAGAAAAATAACATCAATTTTGAAAAGGAGAAATCGATTTTCAATTGAAATTGATTGAATTTTCTAAATATATCAGGTATATGTATTTGTAAATATTGTTTTTATGCAGATTTTCTAAAAAACAATGTTCTGATCCGGAACTCACATACTAACTGTACAGGAGCAGTCCCTGTGATTCAACTCTGTTTTGGTGTATTTGGGTAGAGACATAAATACATGTCTCTGATTTGGGTCTCCGGGTGTATGTTCAACCAACTTTTGCATCGATCTTTGACAGTCGGAAGGAGTTTTTGTCAGAAGGACTGACGACTTAAGCAGGTCTGCGAGGCATTGAGAGTGAAACAAATTTACCACGAAGAGCATCTTAGAACTAGATCAGACAGTTAAACAAAAAAAATCCCATCACCAGGAGCATCCGTCAATGAATGCAAAACATTCAGATTTACAATACAGCTAGATTTTATATCTTTAATACAGGTCTACAAAAACACCAAAATGAAATTGTCTGTGTTAATATACGTTACGAAAACGAGAGAGATAAAAATTCTCTTATCTAAAGCAAAGTGACTCGTAGCCGATAGGTTCTGGTTATCAGCCTTTACTGTAAACAAAAAAAGATGTTGGCGTTATCTCGGGAACCAGCTTGATTTGGACGGATGTGACGTCAGCTGGATGTGGATACATGTCGGTCATGATTCCCTGCTTCGTGTTATGTAATTTAACTGGGATTTCATGAGCTGGGCCATAGTAAATCTGCATCCAATTTTTTTCCATACTGAATATAGGAAATTTCCCCTAATTAAGGTAATATCTCAAAATTCGCAAGGAACGAGCTGTGTTTGTAATTAAAGATATTGCAAAGTATTAAGTCTGGTTTTTTTAAGCACGTTTTATTTTTGAGAACAAGTTTCAAAGTATGAAGTCTGCTTTTCAAGCACAGTTTACTTTTCAGAACAACTTTCAAATATTAAGTTTGCTTTTTAAGCACTGTGTTCTTTTCAGAACAAGTTTCAGAGTAATAATAAATTAAGGCTGCTTTTTAAGCATGCATTACTTTACAAGAATCCGGTTGTATTCGGCCCAAAATTTATTCAGTCTGGTCTTTTTCGGCCAAAAACATATTCGGCCAATTTTTTTTTTTAATATATATCTTTTTTCGAAGTTTAGACTCGCAATAGAATTTTTATTGATTATGATTGTGGAAATAATTAAAATTATTATTATTTTTATCTCAGTATTGTATTCAGAGTTTACCAATGTGGCAGTAATTTTTTGGAAAACTCTGAAAACATTATGAATGCGAGTAAGGACGTTATTATGTTGTTATTAATGATATTATTCTAAAACCGACACATAGAGTTCTCAAGAACTGTTTATTTCAGCTAGGGAGAAAAATGGAAAATCATATTTAAAAAAAATATATTATTTATTCAGATTTATATAACAAAACATAACATATTGACATTTATAACTATACATATTTTACATTCTCACTCCGTGATTACCGCAGATAGTGGTCAGAAAATCGGAAGTCCTCATCGTACCCTCCATGTACCGGTTCCAGATTGTCTCAATGGAGCAGTTCAACTGGGAAGTGCGTTTCGTTGTTCCACGGTCCAGGTCTCCGCTTCAATATAATTACTTAATCAAACAAGTTACATAATCAATCATTAACAACCTTCGAACTATCTTAATTACCAGGGTTTAATTTAATACTCTTACAGTTATAATGTGTGAACAACTATATCTGTTTGATCGGCATACCAAAAAATTGTAGGCTAAATAAGACTAGGCCAAAAAAGACCAGGCCTAAGAAAGTTTGGGCAGAATAACACCCGATACCACTTTACTACAGGATTCGCATTTTCGTTGTTTTTTAAACACAATCTTGTATCCAAGTAGATAAAATATTGCCAGATATTCTTTTTAAGTATAATATTGAGTCTTTCATTCCAAAGCTATGGCTCATATCAATATTAATTCTGCGTCGGCTGAGGAACTCCATCTTATCCCAGGAATAGGCACAAAGGAGGCCATTGCCATCAACAATGGGAAAAGTATGGTCAAGTGACCAAACAGGCATTTTCAATTATGCTTATGTGAGAGGTGCCCAATAATGTATAGGCTATGTTGGACTTCAGTGTGCTATCAGCTCAAAGTCCTATATGTAGGAGTCCTCCAGGTCTTTTGTCACCTAGTTCTTCAATGAAGGACTTTTCAATGATTGATTTAGAGGCAGAAATTGAGGACACAAGGAAAACAATACAGAGGATGCTGTCCTACAGTGAACCCAAAACCTCTTATTTAGGAAGTTTGATTTCTTAATTACCTCAAACACCTAGTCTGCCAAAAACCTATCATTTATCGGGCTTTGACCCTTTGGTACAACATAAATGTAAAGCACCAAAAGCACCAAAACATACTAAAGGGACATCTTAATAATGAGACCTAAAATGCCAACCCCCAATCAAAATTCAAAGCATGCTACGTTTAACCCTGATTTGGCTCTTTAGAAGAGTTGCAGCAAAAAACGCAACAGCAAATCAATCAATTGCAACTCATGCTACAGGAGCAGCAGCAAGTACAAATTGCAATTAGAGAAGGTGCGATGAATGGTTTGTTGTCTTTTAGACCCAAATCTGAAAACCAAATGTCTAGAGCTCACCAGTCTTTTAGACAGGATTTGGGCAGGTTGAAAGAGACTATCAGGAACAGTCGGCTGCATCTGTTCAGGGGAGCCCAATTCTAGCTCGTTACATAGCAAGATCTAGGAAATCAATAACTAGTTGAAGAAATTCTTCTAGTTCAAGTTCTAGGTCATGTTCATGTTCATGAGACTGCTGTTCAAAAAATTATTACCATGGTCGTCCTAGAAAGAGTAGTCACTCTTCCCCGAAGTGTGATGTGTCTTTTAGACATAACTTAAACAAACGACGTGGAGATCCAAGGAGATTACCCAAAAATCTCCGTTATAACGGTAAGATGAATTGGCTTTCTTTTAAGTGAATATTTGAAAGCTATATGTCGGTAATAAATTGGGAAGAGCAAGAGTGCCGAGACTATTTGACCTGGAGCCTTGAAGGAAAAGCACTTGATTTCTTTACCATTCCAAATGGGTGAGAATTATTCCTTCAGAAATATAATGAAGAAATAGGAGTTGAGGTTTGGCTCCAGTTAGTTGACTGAACAGGCTCTGCAGACACTGGAAGAGTCTTTGGAAGACTGGGCAGATCGGGTCATGACATTGGCTACATCAGCCAATAGAGATCTCCCGGCAAGCCATAGAGTGCAAGAGGCTGTTTCTAAATTTTGCCAGGGCTGTGTGGATAAAGATGCGGCAAAGCATGCTTGTTTTGAGTCCCCTAAATATCCAAGAAGCCCTGAATGCAGTGATCACTATCAATACATTTCACAGGCTGTGGATGGTCAAATAACTTGTGGTCGCCGCACCAGTTATGACATATCTGTCAACCAAATTACACTTGAAGATGTCAAGAAGATGGTTGAAGATGTCATGAACTCCAAGCGCTCTGATGGTTTAAGCTGGATACGGAGTGGAATGCTTCTTTTGCAAGAGCAAAGGACATTTTAAACGGGATTGCAGAAAATATGCTGATTGGTCAAGAAAGAAAGAAAACCAGGGTGCAGCAGTTAAAGACTCGGATTAGAAGTAACGTAGCCCAGTTTGAGGTTTAGGGAACAACAAGCAGTAGTGTTCAAATGCAGCTGAACTCTTTTGGTGTCAGTGCTATAGAAAGTCATGACCCTGCCCAAAAGGCTTTTAGTCTTTCGGCATGACAAAACAATTTTAACACTTTAAGTGTTTAAACTGGAGAAAAGCATGACTCTGTTATACAGGCTTTTAGTCTTTGAACAGCACATGTTTGCTTACAGGAACAGTCCTTTTCGGAATCAGAAAACTTGGAGACAATTAAGATTCATTTTGTATATGGGGGATCTTCATTCATTAATTTGAAGGTCGGGGGGAAAATGGTTATAGAAAACCTGTAATTGCTAGAGTTTCCCTAACTCTGTCGTAAGTTGTCAGTGCACATAAAGAAGTAGCAATTTTATCCGATGATCAAAGTTATGAGATGGCTTTTAGGCCAACAGAAGATAAAGATCTGGCTTCTAGTCAGCCAGAGCAGGATAAGCATGGTACAGTGGCTGTTCAAAATGACCCCTTCAAATTGGGAAAAGTGAACAGTAAGCTTTTGAAGCAGCAAAAGCTGCATTATTTCGTTTTAGACGCTTCACAAGTAGCTGTAGGTGCAGAAGTTATTCAAGTGCAGGATGGGTAAGAAAGGGTTATTGCTTTTAGTAGTTTCTCCTTAATTCCAGAGCAGAAGAATTACTGCACCACCTGCAAAGAGCTACTTGCCATCGTAACTTTTACTCAACAATTTTGGTATTATATGTTGTGTAAAATGATATGATAGGACAGACCACTCCAGTTTGAATTGGTTGTTGGGGTTTAAAGAACTCTAGGACCAGCTCGCTCGATGGGTGGAGGCATCGCATCGAGCAGGAGCTAAACACGGTCAAGGATTCAAGATCCTTTAAGTCCTGCGGATCTGCCAAAGGGGTACCAAAACGGAGCAGATGCAGGGGACAGTAAACCAGGTTCAGTGGAAATAAATCGCGGGAAGCATAATAGTGAATGCCGCAAGATACTTGAGTAACACTAAATCAGTACAGAGAGATCTTTTAGATTCTCTGCCATAAAGGAGTTGATGTGTGGACGATCTTTTAGATGCCTATGAACACTACATTGAAACTAAAAGTGAGCTTTTAGTTCTATATAGATGAAGCAAACAAGAGCTTTTAGCCTGCTGTTTTGGACAACCTGAGCTTTTAGCTCTTTACAGATCTAGCAAACAGAATGGCTCTTAGCCAACTGTTTACTGGAATCAGCTAACCAAATTGTTTTTAGCCTTCAGGAGAATGAATTCAGACTGAAGGCTTTAAAGTCACCTCAGGTTAAAGGCCTTTCAGATAAAGTTGGGGGGAATGTTTTGACTCGTCATAACGTCTGCACAAACCTCGAACCCATAGTGGTGCGAATAGTTGATATGGGAAACCAGTCCATCCAGGGACCATTCTCACTTCCAGCTGTCCTAGCGAATAGACGTTTATGATTGATACTCACTAAGAAGCGAAGAAGTAAAAGTAACAACCACAGGAGTATACAGGTATAGCACCCTGTTGAGGTCCACCAATTCACTTAAGACCGTACTAATCACTTCAGTTATATCGGTGTCAAGAATATTATAGAATTCATCACATTTTTGTTGGACATCTTTTAATATGGTAAAGAAAATTTGTACTTGCCTTCTATTGTGTTATGGTCATCAGTTGAGTTTAACTTCAGGTTTTTTCCAGAATTTCAATCTATTTAATTGCTACTTTTTTTTTAGATACCACTTATCCGAAATATTGCACACTATTGGTTAATTAGATATTAATATCCCTATTTAAATGAAAACCGTGTATGAAAATGTTAAATTAGAGTAAGGATGGCACAGATTTAAATTAAATTAAATTATCACCCTGACCAGGGTGACTATAATGAAGGGTGAAGTCTCTTGACCAAACTCTCATTTATCCTGTCTCCCGAGAGCGTCCGAGATATTGCGATTTTACAAGTTGGGCGCGATTGTTAAAAATACCGGAGACTGGATCATTTTACACGCTTCGTTATTTCTATTGTTACAGACAATTCAGTTGTAATTCAACCTAAAGAAATATATACGAGGACAAGTAAGTACTTAAATACTTATACAGCTAAACAATTTTAAAATTTTAAAATAATCTGTAATAGTTCGTATTTACACGTTTTAATAATTGTGATGATCAGCGTCTGTAAAATGTCGTCTCTTCGAAACAGCGAATTTCAAGTGAAAATCGCCAATCGTGTGTAGAATTTGTCTAAATATTGACAAAACGGTAATACTGTTTGATTTAAAATTACGATCGATGTAATGTGCATGAATCGTTTGATTATCAGATTATATTTTAAAATTATTTGATTAAATATAAAGTATATTTTTTTGGTCACAAACTTTGCTCTTTTTGAAGATTTTAGTGAAAATTGGTTTATAATTAATTTTCTTCCATATCAAAATGCGAGATTTGCTAATAAAGTTCGGATTTTTAGAAGTTATGTTTAAGCATTTTAGTGTAAATAAACAATTTTGCTAATGACAGAGATATTTTTTTACTTGATAATAAGATTACAGAAGAAGTTACAGACATTTCATTTTGACTAATTTTTTGCCATTTTGGAGAATTACTTTATAATAGTAGAATATTTGTTATATTATCAATATTTTTGTAATGATTTAGGCATGTTTAGTATTGCTCTTGCACTTCAATACATGTTTTTTTATCGGCAAATAGAAAACATGATTTTAATTCCAAAATATAAATGTTTATTTCAATTGTTCATTAGTGCACCTACCCTGATTTCCATGAAAAGGTATTTAAAGCAGCATTTATTAATAAAAGTTCCTATAACAGAAACTTTTTTATAAACTAACCCGCAGGTTTGAACCTCAGTTGTGACATGAGTCATGGTTAAATGCCCTTGCTTAGGTGCCTAGTATTGTTTTTGTTTGTCCCTGAACCTATATTATGTGAAATGTTGCTGTTCTATATATAACTTGAAATTATGTTGAAAAAGCGTAAAACTAATTGTCTTCACTTTATGTTTACAGGGACCATGCAAAATATATAAACATGCCTAGAGTGAGGAACTCGAAAAGAATAGGTCCAAGAAGAAAATCAAAAACAGCTCAGAAAACATAGACTAAAAGACACAAAAATGAAAATGCTTAAAACAAGCAATTACTCATTTTGCCACAATTAGTTCTACCTTAAGTCATAGGTTATCCATTCAATTATAGAAATTTTTCTATTTTGATAAAAAAATATGTAAAAAGTTGTGGGCTGCAGAATTGCCTTATTATGGAAAGTGTTAAGGTTTTCATGTAAACAAATATATATGTTAACTTTCAAAAATAAAGTATTTATAAACTGTATATATCTTTTCTTTCTGGTCCTTAATTTATACTCCGTTGCCTGACCCGTTAGGATTTTTGAAAACATTTAGCATTATATCCTGTGTTTCTATATAGTCATCTGCAGATTGATTGTATGTGGACTGGTATATCAATAAAATCATGGTTAGCATGGATGAATTCTCAACTAGTTTGAACAAAACATCGGCATACAGACTGATCATTCATCCATTATTTAGTGTTGTTTACCCTCTTCGTGCAAAATTAACTGTTTGACGAGTGTTAAATGGCGAAGACGTTGTGATTGATAAATACACGTTGGTGTTTATCCTTAAATCAGGATTTAACACAACAAATGAGTTATTTACGGACAGCGCAGGTCTGCTTATTCTTACCACAAAATACGTTGTATGCCAGGAATACATTTCAATTACGACTTTTTGTTTTTGTAATATGGTAAGATGAAACAAAAAACGATTGCACTATATTTTGAAGAATAAGAAATCATACAATTATTGATTGAAGTCGTCTGCTGCAGATTGATTGTATGAGGAATGGGTTAAGAAATAGGAAGCAACGCATTATTGGTAAGATCAGAGTGAGCGTAATGGCGTATTCACATAATTTAACAAAATAGGAGGCAACGCGGTGTAGACTTAAACCTCTACAGTACACAAAACCTTGTCGAGGTTTACATATCGATTTTTTCCCTCGATAACATGCGTACAGGTATGGTAGACCTCAGGACGACAGGATAATATTGGAAATCTGTCGATTATCATTAAAGAGTCCTCACCCTGTAATATAGTCACCCTGCTCTGACAAATTTCGACCGTCGTCAACCCACGCAAAATCATTTGATTTTGATGTTTTTTATTGCCACATATTTTGTTGTTATTGATGACATTTCATTATTCAGGGGTTGTCAATTGTGTTTTAAATTCTGGTACTGAAGAGCAAAATTTCATTAAAAAAGTAATCTTGCACTTCTTTTGCAGGCTGAGTTTTTGAAATCTCTGTCTGATGTTCTGAAAAATGGAGGTAACAGTGGTGTGGCTCGTATGCAGGCTGGGCTCCAGCTGAAGAATGCTTTGTACTCAAAGGATCAAAATATCAAAGTGGAGTACCAGCAAAGATGGCTGATGTTTCCAGAAGATGTGCGCTTGCATATAAAAAATAATGTAAGTTCCATAATATCAATAACTAGTTTAACCCTTTTCACCTACAGATGTTTTCTGAGGCCTCTTCATCATACTTCTTTTGTCACAATGTTTTCAACTTGATTTGAAATCTCAAATCGCATTTAAGGAGAATTTTCACGTTTTTGCAAATATGTTTTCAAACACAAAAGTCGTCTGCTGATATGTAGGATTGACTTTGAGGTCCAGAATCTTTCAATTGGCGACTCTTAATTATGGTCACTGGACAAATTATTACAAGCTGAACTCTGATACAAATGCCGAGCCCAGGTAGCTCAGTCGGTAGCGACGGGGGCTGTCAATCCAGGGGTTGTGAGTTTGAATCCCGGCTCGGCCAACTTTCTTTCCGATGATTGACAAAAGTCAATGCGACATGCGTCATTCGTCTTCCACCAATGGGCTAGGTCTATGTGGAAAAGCAGCCAGTTGCTTGGGAAGATTGTTGTGTGGAGTACTGGTGATAGAAAACCAGGAAATACATGAGTAGGTGAACTGGCCGCTGTGATATGACTGAGAAATTGGTAAAAATGGCGTTAAACCCCAATCAATCAATCAATTTGTCAGATTCCAAGATAATTTGGCAGAAACGTTTTTAGAGTGACTCTCTACAAAAACTGTTCAAGCCATATTGATTTTGTTGACAGACAGGGCAGCAAAGCGGCATCAGGAAAGGTTCCATTCTTATTAAAGTTCTTGTTAGATTTCTAACTGAGTGTCCACTCCTTGCAGTTTCATTTGAACTCCTGATCAAATTTTCACAGATATTTGCAGTTAAATATTTGCTTCTAATTTACTATCATTCAGGTGATCAATTTAGGGCCATCTTGGCCCTCTTGTTTTTTTTTGAAAATGCAAAAAGTTAAGATTTCGGAATCGTTACTGTCGTACCCCATATAGGAACAAATACGCCCATTATAATAGCACATAAGAAAGGAAATTTATTTTACTTTTTACCGATTTCGTCTAGTCAATTTAACTGAGTGTTGCAAGGAAACAAAAGGGCAAACAATTCAAATTTTTTGCTGATGTGAATTCTGTTTTCCTGTATTAAAGTAGTAAAGAGGAAAGCTGCATATTTTTGAGACTCAATTCAAAGTTAAATATGATATCTTTTTAATTGTTGCAATAGCTGTTGATGATGATGATCGGGGATGTTTTGGGAATATGGCATATACCAAAGGAGTTTTCTTGTCTTTTTTTGTGTGCAAAATTGGGAACTTTTTCATACATATTATGCTACTATGGTACCTGGATTGTATGTCTCTGTAAATAGATGCTTGCATGTAAGGAAAATAACTGCTTTTTATTGAAAAATTGGGGAAAAACATACTTTTTATACGCCTGTTTTGAAAAAACCGGATCGTATTATAGTTTTACCTGCGGCGTACGGGCGGGCGGGCGGGGGGCATCCAGTATGTTGTCAGCTCAATAACTTTAGAAGCCTTTGTCCAATCATCACCAAATTTGGTCAGAATGCAGGGCTCGAATTTAGCCAGGTTTTCTACTTGCATTTTTTCGCAAGTGCTATTTTTTGTTACTTGCTAAATGAATAAACAACTTGCATTTTTGAGAACTTATTAGAACTTTAATATTAAGCAACACAATGCTAACTACAAAAGTGCAGTACGTATACTGCTTTGGTAAATGTAATGTTAACATGACCCAAATTATGCTGTGTAAAGAAACTGCTGAGACTGTCAGATACACAGCATGGTCTAGACACTGTTGCTCTGTTTTGGTCTCCAAATGGCAGAATATCGGGTAATTTCTTAGGCCAGATTACCACCATCTTGTCACAGCAGGTTTTCGGGTTATATTTTCTATAAGGGCAACTTAAATTCTTATCATAATTGATTAATTGATTGATTGGGGTTTAACGCCGTTTTTAACAATTTCTCAGTTATATCACGGTGGCCAGTTCACCTACTCATGCATTTCCTGGTTTTCTATCACCAGTACACCACACAACAATCTTCCAAAGCAACTGGCTGCTTTTCCAAATAGACTTAGCCCATTGGTGGAAGAGGAATGACGCATGTCGCATTGACTTTTGTCAATCCTCGGAAAGAAAGTTGGCCGAGCTGGGATTCGAACTCACAACCCCTGGATTGACAGCCCCGCGTCGCTACCAACTGAGCTACCGGGGCTCGGCTTTCTTATCATTACATCAAGTATTTCAGCACCAAGCCTTAGCCCTTTCCCTCATAGGACAATTCTGCAGCAGGCGTCTTTGAACGTATTTTGTCAAAAAATAGAAAATCTCTATAATTGAATGAATAACCTATGACTAAAAGTGGAAAACATTGTGTCAAAAGGAGAAATTGCTTGTTTTGAGCAATTTCTTTATTTGTCACTATGTTTTCAAAAAGCCATCTGCTGCAGAGGCGTCAGAAAGCGTCTATATGAGGGAAAGGGTTAAATCACCTCCAGTCTGCTTATTGTGGAAAAAGCTCTCTCACGTGATGCCAAAAAGCACACAGAACAAACCCCAATTAATACAGGTTTGCGGATCGATCATAATGTGTTCTGGTGAAGATCGAATCCAACAAAAATGAGAATTAAGATAATGTTCAAAAGTTAAATAAAAAAAATCCAGCCTTGTATTTGTGGGCTTTGTTTATGAAGAAAAGTAATTCATGAAACTTGATGAGCTATTTTTGTACTTAGTTCAAAACAGGAATCAAGAGTATCATTCTCAATTCCTGCTTGGTATCATTCTAAATTATTTTCCTGCTGAGGATCATATGTTTTAAAAATTTATGACATGTACGCTGCAATATTTCAGTGATTGACCTAAATCCGTGAGCTTGTTATTTTGCATAAAAAAAATTATGCTCATCAATTCGAAGAGTTCTATGATATCAATGTTATTTGTGGTCTAAAGTGTAAATATATAAACACAGAAATAGTTTTTGTGTCACCTGCGTAGCATAGTAGGCACTTAGGGATTACTTTTTTTTTGTCCGGCGTCTGTCTGTGTCTGTCTGTCTGTCTGTCGTCACACTTTTTCGTCACGTTTTCAAATAACTTTTTTTCTACTAAAAGGATTACATTGAAACTTCTGACAAATGTTTATATACACGTGCTCCGGGGAGCATTCCATTCTAGTTTAATATGTCATAGCCCCTTTTATCATGTAGAGGGTGTGCTTTAAGTCCAGAAACATCCATTTCTTCGATCCCCGTAGAGAATACAAGTTGGGAAACCCAAATATACACGTGACCATTCCAGCCAATCGTATTTGTGATATGTAAACTTAAACTAATTTTAGACTTCCAAAAGTCCAAATGTATGTGGTAAACGTCGTCAATATTGGGGCCGTTGAATAGGCATGCGCACGAGACATGCGATTGTAAACTTCCGCTAATATTGCAAAACTGAAAGTATTCTCGGTAGATCTCGAAAATTCACTGCAATTACCGCGAATTGTCAAAGAAAAAACTCTGTAAAAGATCGACAGTTAGAAATGCATATTATTCGTCAAAAACTTCACTTGCAAAAAAAAGCTGGTGCCTGAAATCTCACCTCGCAAATTGAAATTTCCACTCGCAATTCGCGAGTATGCGAGCTTAAATTCGAGCCCTGGAATGTGTATTGGCATAATATCTCGGACAAGTTTGATAACTAGCCATTATTAGTTATTGGGTTTGTTACTGACCCACTACGGAAATATAGGGGGTCTGTAGGATTAATAGGGGGCGAGGCGATAGCCGAGTCCCCCTATTTATCCTACAGACCCCCCTATATTTCCGTAGTGGGTCAGTAACAAACCCAATAATTGATTTATTTCATCGACCACCTTTCATGAGCAAAGAAAATTGATATTCTTTCATTAACATTAACGTTTACAATATGTCTAGATGAAATTTACGGGTTTTGGCGCCAAATGACTAGCGTTATGACGTCAAAAACCGCTGACGTGACGTCATTTTCCTAGTATTCGGTCCCAATATTTTTAAAATTCCTAGTATTAAACCCACTTTAATAATGAAATGAAACTGGTCATGAAAGGTGGTTGATGAAATAAATCAGTTATATTGTGTTCATTTTCATAAAAACAATTTACAGTTGTAATATTGTTAGTGATTTCTGTGATTTTGGGATAGAAAAAGGTGATTTTAAAGGAAGAATCGATGAATGGCGGCCATTTTGTCGACTACTGACCCACTATAGAAATTTACTGACCCACTATAGAAAAATAGTGGGTCACCACGTGACTTCTCTTGTCCAATGAAAAGGCCAGTTTCTAGTGGGAGGTGAAATAAATAGCTTTAGTCAATCGAGAGTTATCGCTCTTTAATTATAGAAATTACCTAAAATTGGTCTTGTCAGCTCAATAACTTTAGAAGCCTTTGTCCAATCATCACCAAATTTGGTCAGAATGTGTATTGGCATAATATCGCGGACAAGTTCGATAACTAGCCATATCGCTTTATTTTGCCTCCCACGAAATTCTAGCAATTTCATTGGTTAAAGCCTGTCACGTGCACACCCCCTATATTTCTATAGGGGGTGAGTAAATTCAATATGGCATCTATTCCTAGATCAAGCTGACTGGAAGTTTTTTTCAGTTGCCTATGTTAAAATAGATCTAAACACTGTATAATATCTTGATATTTTTAACTACGAAGTTGACTATCATGCAAAGTGACTTCCCTTTCCATTGAAAAAAAAAAAGCTATGAATGTATAAATATAATGCATGTCTTACGCTTGTCAATCCCGATGTCACAGGTTCGAGTCCCATGAGTGGATATTTTTTTTTCTTCTATCTTTTTCATTATATTAAAACAATATGATATATGCATATGTTATGATGAAAAGTTACCACTTTTAACATGTGAAAACATTTTAGGACTTTGAAAATGCAATCCCCTCCAAAAAATGAAAATGACCTTACGTCATAACATAGTCACTTTGGCGCCAAAACCTATAATTATGATGTCATATTATGCTACCACCAAAATTAATATCAACAAGTTACAATATAGTTCAGTTTTAAGTGGTCGACGAAATAATAATAGTCATTTGGTCTGTTACTGACCCACTACGGAAAAATAGGCTAACGCCTCGCCCCCTATACATTCTACAGACCCCCTATTTTTCCGTAGTGGGTCAGTAACAGACCAAATAACTTATATTAGTCAATCAACAGTTATTGCCCTTTTATAAAAGAAATTACCTAAAATTGGGAATGTCAGCTCAATAACTTTAGTAGTCTTTGTCCAATCTTCACCAAATTTGGTCAGAATGTGTATTGGCATAATATCTCTAGCCTTATTGCTTTAGTCAATCAAGAGTTATCACCCTTTAATTATAGAAATTACCTAAAATTGGTCTTGTCAGCTCAATAACTTTAGAAGCCTTTGTCCAATTATCACCAAATTTGGTCAGAATGTGTACTGGCATAATATCTTGGACAAGTTTGATAACTTACCACGTTATCTTAGTCACTACACACTTATTTCCCTCGAAATGGCCAAAACTGTACTAACAGTGTCTGCTCTCTAAATTTGCCTGATGTACAACCAATTATCACTATACTTAATTGGTCTCAAAAAAAACAGGACGGGTGTATTTTGTGACATTTGGCGCTCTTTTTGCCATTGGGAACATGATCGACTACCTGCTTTAAAAATGACAATAAAAAACCTGGATGTAAAAGTCAATCATAACGTTGATCGCACCAGTTGGATAAATGTGAAAGGAAAATAAATAACATGATCCTAGGAGCAACTCTGTTTAGCATTGGGAGGGGTCCAATAGTCGTCCAATCTATTGGTGGATGAATTCACTTCAGTGATGCGACTGAAATACTTATGATACTCTATCGTTCTGATCAGCCCTTTTTATCGCAAGCTTTTATGCAGACATGTTTTGAAGGGTTTAACTCTTCAACAATATTTCAGTTGCAGCTTGGCAAAGGTTTACTTATAATATCTATTATCAATTAGTGACTTACAAACACCTGGCTTTGTAAGGTCCATTGGAGATCCTTGGGCAAGTCCTTAAGGAGGGGTTTACTGCTCTTTTCACAGCAATTTCTTATTATTCAACAAATCCTATGATATGGGCAATCAAATGAGACGATTCTTTTGAGTATCCACAACATAGGGTTACTGGATAGGTGTAAACAGTGAATGTTGTAGTAAGACGGATTTGGTTTAAACTTATGTCTTTTACATCAATTGCGAAACAAGCTTACAACTTATATTAATCACACTCTATGTCTGTATCCATGAAACTTACCCAGTACTTGCACTGTTTGTGTGAAACAATTCCAAAGGCAGAACAGCTCATCATGGGATTTGTTGGTTTTCAGGTAGTGGAGACGCTTGGTACGGAATCATTACGTCCAAGAACAGCTGCCCAGTGTGTTGCTAATATAGCATGTACAGAGCTACCCCAGGGATTATGGCCGGATTTAATTGTAACCCTCTGTCAGAATGTGGTGGGTGCCGGAAGCACAGAGATGATGAAAGTATCCAGCCTCGAGGCCATGGGATACATATGTCAGGATATTGTGAGTTATTTTTACATGCTCAGGGGTCTAAATTAGTGGGGGGGTCACTGAATTAACTTGAACTTTTCCTTGAAATATCTCTAAAATGACAAATAAAACCACAGAGAAACTAAGTGAAAATGCGAAAAAAAAATCAAAGTGGCGAATGAAAAAAAAAAAATTGCGAAAAAAAAATCTTGGCAAATTCAGCTGCCATTTCGTTTATATTAATGCTCTAAGCGACATGATTTTTCAACATCGCAAGCAACTTTCGATTTTTATCTCTGTGTATAGATTATCGCGATAACTTTAACAGGTAACCAGTCTTGATAAATATATTTGAGAATGTGAAGGTCAAGTTATTGTGTGATCGGAGGTTTTTCACACATTTAATCAGGTTTATTGGACGAATTAGTGTCAGGACCGATTAACTGATTTTGTTATTGTCAATTAAAGAGACACGCGGTAAACAGTTTGCTCTTTGATTGGACATATTTTTTAGCTCACCTGAGCTTTGCTCAAGGTGAGTTATTGTGATCGCCTTTTGTCCGTCGTGCGTCGTCCGTCGTGCGTCAACTTCTTCTCCTCAGTAACCAGTGGGTCAATTGGGATGAAACTTCACAGAAAGCATCCTCTCAATGACCTCACCAGATTTCCTTCAAATTTTTGGGATCCATGCAGAATTCTGGTTTCCATGGCAACGAAATGAAAAAAAATTCAAAATTCTTCTTCTCCCAAACTGGTTGGCAGATTTTCAAATAATTTTGTAGAAATGTTTCTTGGATGACCCTCTATAAGATTCCTTCAAGCCATGTTGATTGGTCAAAAAACATGGCCGCCAGGGGGGGCGGGGCTATTTTGCCTTATATGGCTATAGTGAAAACTTAAAAAATCTTCTTCTCCAAAAGTGTCTGGCCGATTTTCAAATAATTTTGTAGAAATGTTCCTTGGATGACCCTCTATCAGATTCCTTCAAGCCATGTTGATTGGTCAAAAAACATGGCCGTCAGGGGGCGGGGCTATTTTGCCTTATATGGCTATAGTGAAAACTTAAAAAATCTTCTCCTCCGAAAGTGTCTGACCGATTTTCAAATAATTTTGTAGAAATGTTCCTTGGTTGACCCTCTATCAGATTCCTTCAAGCCATGTTGATTGGTTGAAAAACATGGCCGCCAGGGGGGGCAGGGCTATTTTGCCTTATATGGCTATAGTGAAAACTTAAAAAATCTTCTTCTCCGAAAGTGTCAGGCCAATTTTCAAATAATTTTGTAGAAATGTTCCTTAAGTGACCCACTTTCAGATTCCTTCAAGCCATGTTGATTGGTAAAAAAACATGGCCACCAGGGGGGCAGGGCTATTTTGCCTTATATGGCTATAGTGAAAACTTAAAAAATCTTCTCCTCCGAAAGTGTCGGGCTGATTTTCAAATAATTTTGTAGAAATGTTCCTAGTGTGACCCTCTATCAGATTCCTTCAAGCCATGTTGATTGGTCGAAAAACATGGCCGCCAGGGGGTGGGGGGGGGGGGGGGGGGGGTCGGGGCTATTTTGCCTTATATGGCTATAGTGAAAACTTAAAAAATCTTCTTCTCCGAAAGTGTGTGGCCGATTTTCAAATAATTTTGTAGAAATGTTCCTTAAGTGATCCATTTTCAGATTCCTTCAAGCCATGTTGATTGGTCAAAAAACATGGCCGCCAGTGGACAGGGCTATTTTGCCTTATATGGCTATAGTGAAAACTTAAAAAATCTTCTCCTCCAAAAGTGTCAGGCTGATTTTCAAATAATTTTGTAGAAATGTTCCTAGGGTGAACCTCTATCAGATTCCTTCAAGCCAAGTTGATTGGTCGGAAACTATGGCCGCCAGGGGGCCGGGCTTATATAGTTAAATTGAAAAAAAAAAATCAGGTGAGCGATCCAGGGCCATCATGGCCCTCTTGTTAAATTGAACATGTTTTCAACCGTAATCAAGATTATGTTTGACCAAACACTTTCAGGTGCGGACAATTTAAGAAGTGAAAAACAAAAGTAATTGATTTAAAGAACTATAGCCTATATAAACTGAATGAAAATGGCATCAGCACCATAAGCTCGCCAAATAGTTAACTCTGCACAGCGAGAGTAAACAAAATCAAATAATTCAATCAGTACCATTCATAAAATGGCTTCTAAGTGTAAACTAGATTGTCTCCATTCTGTACCACCTGTCAAAATACAAAAATACTCGAGCTAATGCTAGAAACTTTCATGGAAAGTTGGAAATGACTGACTTAGTAATGATACAGTCTTAGAGAAAGAAAATGACAACTGTGTACTTCGCTGCAAAGCAAATCTTGTTATGATAGTAACTAAAATAGCTATTGGTAAATGAAATAAAAGAAGAAACAATGTATTTGATCTTACTGTCCCTTTTTAGCTCACCTGAGCTTTGCTCAAGGTGAGTTATTGTGATCGCCTTTTGTCCGGCGTCCGTCGTGCGTCAACTTCTTCTCCTCAGTAACCAGTGGGTCAATTTGGATGAAACTTCACAGAAAGCATCCTCTCAATGACCTCACCAGAATTCCTTCAAATTTTTGGGATCCATGCAAAATTCTGGTTTCCATGGCAACGAAACCGAAAAAACTTCAAAATTCTTCTTCTCCCAAATTGTTTGGCAGATTTTCAAATAATTTTGTAGAAATGTTCCTTGGATGACCCTCTATCAGATTCCTTCAAGCCGTGTTGATTGGTCGAAAAACATGGCCGCCAGGGGGGGGCGGGGCTATTTTGCCTTATATGGCTATAGTGAAAACTTAAAAAATCTTCTCCTCCGAAAGTGTAAGGCCGATTTTCAAATAATTTTGTAGAAATGTTCCTTGGGTGACCCTCTATCAGATTCCTTCAAGCCATGTTGATTGGTCGAAAAACATGGCCGCCAGGGGGGGCGGGGCTATTTTGCTTTATATGGCTATAGTGCAAACTTAAAAAATCTTCTCCTCCAAAAGTGTCAGGCCTATTTTCAAATAATTTTGTAGAAATGTTCCTTGGATGACCCACTTTCAGATTCCTTCAAGCCATGTTGATTGGTCAAAAAACATGGCCGCCAGTAGGCAGGGCTATTTTGCATTATATGGCTATAGTGAAAACTTAAAAAATCTTCTCCTCCAAAAGTATCTGGCCGATTTTCAAATAATTTTGTAGAAATGTTTCTAGGGTGACCCTCTATCAGATTCCTTCAAGCCAAGTTGATTGGTCGGAAACTATGGCTGCCAGGGGGCGAGGCTTATATAGCTAAAGTGAAAATAGAATAAAAAATCAGGTGAGCGATTCAAGGGCCATCATGGCCCTTTTGTTTAAAAACCCTTTGTTCATTAATTTGTTTCCATTTAGAAAAAAAATGGCACCAAAATTGGCTCCAACTTTAGCTAATTTGGCTCAAACTTTTTATTTTAGCCCCTTTTCTATATGGCAAATGTGTTGGCGAAAACAATTTTTTGTCCAGGGGAGGCCCTGTGATCTTTATCTTTGCTGATTGTCAAGTCTTGAAAGCTTGAGTGTTGGATTTGACTCGTTCATATATTCTTTTCAAGTTTTGCTCTTCCATGATATCTTGCAGGTCCATTGCTATTGATAGATATTTTTTTTTAAGTTGTTGAATTTATTTGCTCCTCATCCTGTTGATTTTCTATAATTTTTTACAAAAGTTTGACATCCGGAGGTCAGCTGTTTAATTTAATTACAAAAAAATAATTAAAAGGCTTACTCAGAGCTCTTGATTTACACCTGAGCCGAAGGCTCAAGGTGATCTATTCTGATCGCTCTCTGTCCGTTGTCCATCATTAACTTTTAGCTTTAAACATCATCTCCTCCTAAACCACCGTACCAATTTCAACCAAACTTCACATGAATGTTCCTTTGGTGGTCCTCTTTTAAAATTGTTCAAAGATTTAAATTCCATAAAGAACTTTGGTAGCTGCGGCATCAGAAAGAGGGCAAAATGTCCAAACTTTTAAATTCTACTCCTCTGACTCTGCCTGTCAGATTCAAATATAATTTGGTAGAAATGTTCCTTAGGTGACCCTCTACAAAAATTGTTCAAGCCATATTGATTGGTTGAAAAACATGGCAACCAGGCTGCATCAGAAAAGGGGCAAAATGACAGAACTTTAATTTCCATCCTTATGAAAATGCTTGTCTAGTAATGCTGTTTCGACCTAGAAATAAGCAGACAAGCTCTACGTCCCTGCTTTAATTAAGCATGTTATTTGTAATTATTTCCATATTTAGCTTGTCTGTTTTCATAGAAAAAAAGTCTGGGTATTGTGATACCCTTGGCGTCGTCAAAAAACTTTAACCTTACCTCATAACTCAAAAACTATTCAACATTTTCAAATGAGATTTGGTATACATGTTCCCAATAGGCATGTCTATACCAAGTCACACAACTCTGGCTTTAATAACTATTAAGTTACAGTAATGCCCCTGCTAGGCCTTCTCACAAACAGCAGATGCTATTCAAACAAGACTTATCCAACTTGATTTATAGTTCTATACTATCAAGCCACTATCTCAGTAACAGCTGTTGTCTATAGTATCAAATGGCCAAAAAGTCGAGCATGCTGTCTTGCGGACAGCTCTTGTTTAATTTACAGTTTAGAAACTATTCGGTTTTTTAACGATTGTTGTTTGGGGTTGTTTACCCTTGCACTCGGCAATAATGCCATTTGGCGAGCAGAACGAAGTTTTATAATACGTTGAGTGAAAGAGGTGCATAGCTGCATATCTTAAGATACCAACTCAGGAGGAAATGTGTTAAATCTTCAAACTACTCTTTAAATCTTCTAATCATGTTGGTAAATTATTTACTATTACAATAATTTGAATTTATCACATCCATTCGAAGTATTTGTATTTATAAAAAAACAAATGCTGAATTAAATTAATAAGTCATTATCATAATTATAATTCCAGCCTTGTTTAAGATATCAAAGATTTTTTTAAAGAAACAAACTGTCCTTTAATTAATCGTTAGATCAGCCACAATTATTCGATAAACACTACACAAACATACGGTAATCAATAAAATCGAGTGTGGCCGTTTTCACAGTTATGTAAACACTCCCGATCGAGGTGTGAATAAGTTACCTCTGGTCAGTTACGTGTGACAAATTGAACAGAGAAAAAGGTGAAACACAACTGTGTATATATTTTATCCATTTTTCCCGAGTTCTCAGATACTTGAATTACTTACCGATTAATTGAATAACATACGATTAACCGAGTAACCGATTAATCGCTGACATCCCTACTAAAACCATCAATTTTGATGTATTTTGGCTGATTTTGAGAATTGGCGGTATTGCAATGGTTACGTTTTCCATTTAGGTCACATGGAAACTATCAAACCTATTGTATGACAAAGATGCCGAGTGGGCCTGGTTTTTTGGGGTGGAAAACATTAATTTTGATATATTTTGGTCGATTTTGAGAATTGGACATAGTTGGTTAAATTTTGTGTTTTGGTCTCTTACATGGATACTATCAAACCTATTACTTTAAAATTTGGAAAACTTGTTCATCTAATAACCTTCTTCACATTGAGTGATAAAAATGCTGAGCGGGCCTGTTTTTGGGGGTAAAAAACATCAATTTTGATGTATTTTGGTCATTTATGAGAATTGGAAATTATAGTTGCTTCATACATGTAGCAGCCACTTTTCCGGCGACGGCAGCCACTCTTTACAAATAACTATATCTCAGCAACCCCTTCTGGAATTTTTCTTAAAACTTTTGTCAGATGTATTGTATAGTCATGGGACATCATTCAACTTCAAAACTTTCATGGTCAAGGTCATAAATTGGCAGAACTTGCACTTGGTTAGGTAACTTAACCTCAAACTTAACCTTGGTTATATCTTGGCAACCCCTGCTGGATTTTTTCTGAAACTATGTCAGATGTATTGTTGAGTCATGGAACATCATTCAACATCAAAATGATCAAGGTCAAGGTCATAATTTTCCAGAACTTGACCTTGGTTAGGTAACTTAACCTCAAAACTTAACCTTGGTTATATCTCAGCAACCCCATCTGGAATTTTTCTAAAACTTTGTCAGATGCATTGTTTGGTCATGCAATATCATCCATGGTCAAGGTCATAATTTAGCAGAATTTGACATTGGTTATATCAGCAACCCTTCTTGGAACTTTTCTGAAACTTTGTCAGATATATTGTTGGGTCATGGGACATCATTCAACATCTAATTAAATGTTCAAGGTGAAGGTCATAATTTGACCTTGGTCAGGTAACTTATCCTCAAAACTTAACCTCAGTTATATCTCAGCACCCCTGCTGGAATTTTTCGGAAACTGTGTCAGATGTATTGTTTGGTCATGGAACATCATTCAAGATCAAGGTCATAATTTGGCAGAACTTGCTTGACATTGGTTATATCTCAGCTATGCTTCCTGGAATTTTTCTGTCAGATGTATTGTTGGGTCATTGGACATCATTCAACGTCAACATTTTCAAGGTGACTGTCATAATATGGTAACTTAACCTCAAAACTTAACCTTGGTTAATTTTGACTGTCGAAGCCACATTTTTCATTCATTGTTCATGAAAGTTTATCAGAACATTTATCTCCATCATATCTCGGTCAAATTCAAAACTAGGTCACAAGGTCAAATGTTAGAATAACCTTGTGAACACTCTAGAATTCACTTTTGATATGCAATCTTCATGAAATTTAATCTCACAATTGTCTCCATCAAATCTCGGTCAAGTTTTAAACTGGTTCATGGTGTTTCAGGAACTAGGTCACTAGGTCAAATGTTGGAATAATCTTCTGAACACTCTAGAAGTCTCTTTCTTAAATCAATCTTCACGAAATCTTCAAGTTCACAAATAGGTCATATGTTAGATTAACCTTGTGAACATTCGAGAAATCACATTTTTATTTAATCTTCATGAAAAGTTTTTAGATCACATCTTGATCAAGTTCAAAACTGGGAAATGAATAAAAAGAATAAAAAACATAATTAATGTATTATAATATGTAAATATTCATTCCGAATTTGAATATTTTTTATATTAAATAAATAAACCGTAAAAGGATAATATCAGACGAGCATCAGGCACCCGCAGGCCGTGCTCTTGTTCTGTAAGCAATTTCAAGCATTTTTTTTCATTGAAAAATTATTCGAAGTTGTTTGACCAATTATGGTATTATAATGTTTATTTATTTACAGAGTGTATTATGCAAAATAAATGCGGAAGACGCTGCACAGATATCTGACCAGATAATGAGTGCTTTGTTACGCATGTTCCAATCCTCGATTGGGAAATCAGATGGTGTACAGAAAGATGCCATTCTAGCTGTGTCCACTCTTATAGAAGGTAAAATGAGCCGTCCCACGAACAAAACAACATAATGACCTCTGCCTAATGTATTGACCCAGATCAGCCTGCGCAGACTGATCTCGGCCGACACATTCCGTCTCCACAGGCGGCGAAAAGTGTCTATCCTGCTAAGCCTGTGCGGCAAGCTTAGGCTGATCCGGGTTGATACTTAATGCAAAGTCCACAATGTTGGTTTTCTCGCGGGACGGCTCAAATGTCCTTAGATGAGCTCCTACTGAATTGTTGAGTAACCTGTAAAATAAAATTGTGTCAAGCTTCAGAAGTGATACAAATTGCCTTAATTGGTTTAAGGGGGTCAAGATATTTCTTCCTTTATCAAACATAGAGCAAATCTGCCACAGACAACTTTGAAACCATCTGTGAAGATATGGACATTCTCTATTTATGAGTGATTCTTGGAAAAAAGTTGTAAGCAAGCATTGTGGCAAACGGAGAAATTGCACATTGTGAGCAATTTCTTTTTTTGCAACAATGTTTTCAAGATATTAGCTATAGATTAACCTAAATGTATTTACATGTGGGAAGGTACAGTACAGCTCAAGGGGGTTTTCCCAAAAACCCTCACCCCGGGGTTGAGGGAGGTATCGATAAAATGATAAACCGCCGGCGTTAAGTCGCTCCCCCGGCTTAACCCTGCGTTTTCCAGGTATTTCAGATATGTGCCCGCTGGAGAGGGATTGCAGACTTCCCTCCGCAGAAAATGTTAAATAGGAGTGGCCTATATTTCTTCCGCGGAGCCCCTGCGGAGCCGCCGCGAATCCCCCGCAGAAAAATGCGAATGAGTGTGTTTTAATTTTATCCGATTATACATTATGTCAACTATTCTATATTGTTTACTCTGCTTCCCAAATAGTTAATTTTGCAGCCATATGCATCACGAGCGATTGTTTACTTTTCAAAATAATTGCTCGCCAGATTGATTATTCTGCATGGCGAGTGTTAATAAAAAAAATATCAATATATTGCAATTTAGTTTCAATAATAATTACCTTCTTTCTCAAGCTTCTCGAGATTAAATGTTTTAGATGACGTTCCCTCTTTTCATTGGCTTTTAATTTGTGTTACTATATTTCATATTGTAACCCATTTCCATTAATCCGAACCAGAAGTCTGTAAACGCATCTGCAGGAGTCGATTTATGATGTAATTACGGACGGAAGAGAGAACACTGAAAAGGGACTTCTACGTCTCTTAAAATATGACCCCTTACTCAAATCTACATGTATACTGCTAATTTTCAGGTCATTACAATCATGTTTCCTCGGATATTAGCAAACCAATGGCTAAATCAAATAATGGCAATTGAGTCAGATCAGATAAATCACTGTTACTACATGTACCATGTACACTTTAGACCTGGATTTGTATGCGCATATATGTGCAAACTTGACTCATCATGTATATATATGTTTTATATGCTTAAACAAAGATCAAAACAAAGAAACACTGGAACAGTCGCTAAAATACCTTACTTGAATACTTTGAACATCGAGTTGTCTGAGCTCTATTGCGATGAAATCTGCATGTGCATATTACAAACATTTATAATCAAATTCATTGTTCTACAGCATAATTTAGAAATAAAGCCTTACCTTTGAGAATGATAATCCTATTTTTACATTCATTTACTATTAAGATCAACACGATTATGATAAATCCATTAACAAATTTATATTCGTTTATCAAATCAAACAAAAATCACTTTGTATACGACACTACATTGAAGACAAATGAATCGCAAAACAAATTTCTTTTCAATATAAACATTATTTTTTGCGAGTAAAGGGTGTAGCACTTTATAAAGCACGTGACAGATGAAAAACGTGGGATATATTTTGTGTTGGTTGTCAGGCTGATTGAAAGACGGTGACTTGCATATAGATCACAGGGCATTGTTTTTATTGACCCGACTAACCAGCTGGTAATCTGACAGTTTGTTTCGTCGTTTAAATAACATCGTTTTTTGCAAGCAAATTACATACATATATACATACATTTTATAAGATTCGGCTTAAAACCTGCATTTTGCTATTTTCAATAGAAATATGTAAAAGAAATTTATCTATGTCCCCTAAAAAACACAAAAGATATTAGAACAATGTAAAACAACAACATAACGTATATATGATCGAAGTTCTATATAATTTGTTTTTAGCGTAGGCAGTGAAGTGTAGATCGAAACCACTATGCATATTCACGCAGGCAAATCTAGAAATTCCTTCGAACTATGTACATTGGATAGCATGAATGTGCGTGCTGATCTCTATATATACATTTAGCAAATGCCATAACGTTGGGTGCCCTTAATCATGATTGTCTGCAGTGTTGAGATATGTGAATTGGCCGCCGTAATTTGACTGAACAATTGTTGAAAACGACGTTTTATCCCAATTAATCAACATTGAGCATTGTTAAAAGCATATGATGAAATGCTCATTTTAAAAATAAACAGAAACTTTTATGAAATCATTTAATTCGGAGTAGAGATTTCAAATATATTCCAATAGTCTGCATGTTTAAACTAATTGTATCGGAGCAAAATATAGGTCCTGTTTCTGGTTTATATTTATTTACGTTTACCAATATACATGCCTGTATTATAAGCCTCGAACATCGGACCTGTCCCGAAGAAAGCTAGGAAACACATAAGTATCTGAACTGGCCGCCGTGATATGACTGAATAGTGTACAAACGGCGTTAAGGTAGAACGCGCCTCTAAAAAAATATTCGAATTTCCTCACGAAATTTTGCATCACCATAATACAGCATATGCCCAATAAGATTCTGTTCTTACTTTTTTCGTATCTAAAACAGTTTTTAAACTACGAGTCCTCAAAGTATACCACTGACGTCACTTTTTAGACGTCTCTCAAATGTCCCTCGTTAAAACAACAACAGCTGATAGTTTGGTCAGTTTTAGGTTGATAGCTGCGAAATTATATCACAATTTGCATCTTAAGAATACCTTCACGTACATGTAATTTTCTTCTTTGTGACGTACGTTTAAAAAGAATAACGCGTCTATAACGTCACTTTTCAGGAGCGAAATGCCGTCGCGTCGCGTAAAAATAGGCGACTTTCTTTCATTTTAAAAAAATCTGTACATTTAATTTTTGATTTTTTTTAAACTATTCATTTATAATTTTATTACAAATCGTTTGATATCAAGAAAAGTATACCTTACCGAGTTCGTTTTTTCACAATATCAATTTATCTTACCCCTAATGTAGTGCATAATGGAGCGTGAAATGCATTAGAACGACAGGTTTGCCTCGAAAGCTACTCATCAGAGATCACTTTACTTGAAGAAAGTTACCGAGAATCATCAAGCAAATAGAGAACTAGATCATTTACCAAGAAAACGTATTGTGGACATGCAACATTTTGTCCAAAATTTTGCAAAAAGCTGTCAAAGTTGTGAAAATCATTTGAATATCGTAGATTTTGTAAAGGATTACAAATTTAGACTTTTTAACTAAGTTATAATTTCGCTGCCGGCATTGCCACGCTGTGTCTGCAATACATACATGAAACCTATAGAAAGGAAGGAAGGGGTCCTTTACAAATAACATCAAGGCGTCCTTCAGCAAGGTAAAGTTTTGTTTATTATTTTACTTTATACAGTTTTAGATAAGGATAGATGTGCATATAACACACTCTTTATGAGAGAAAAATAATAATTTTCGTTGCACATGCACTTTCCCGGGTATCGCGGGAGGACATTCCCGAACAGCCTTCTCTCAAATTTAATCATGACTGTCTCTCCTGTTTGTTAACCATTTCCAACATACAGCAGATAACTTTTGAAAATATCGTGGCAAAAGGTGAAATTGCTCATTATGAAATATTTCTATATTTCTCACAATAGTTTCGCAATATTAAATAGTTATTCTTTGTTCTTTGAGTATTTAAATGTTCTATTGTTTTAAAAATGTTTTGAAAGTTTTAAGCATCCTATAAGTTACTTAATTAAAGTCCCAATTGTATCGCCTCGGTACATTGCGCCCGGTAAAATGCAAACTAACATAATTATCCGTTATAGGTCTCTTTACCTGCTGTAATAAAACTCTTACCACCTTTCAGGAATGTTGACCTACTCACGCGAATGGTTTCCACCAAATAACTTTTAAAAGAATGAAGCAAATAGTAGGGCCGATTGTAGAGACAAAGGCACGTGAATCTTGTGAAAGGACGTGCGCTCGAAAACACTTTGATGAGATCGGCTACCCTTTCTACATTTCCAGCGGTAGACGATTCACGTTGTTTCTATTATCATTATGTTTTATTATTATTATGATTCAGGTCAAACGAAACTTAAAAACAGACATGTGTCACTTGCATTACCCCTACCACGGATATGGGCCATGTCCGATATATGTAACATGTTGAGGCGTATTAATGCATTAATTGTGTTAAAAAATTAGGGTAAAGTATAAACCCTTTCCCATTGTAGACGCATTCTGAAGCAGACGAATATTAAAACATTGCAACAAAAGAATAAATTGCACATCTTCTACTTTTGCCACAACCTTTTTAATTATATTCAATAATGAGACTTACATTTATAGAGAATATCCATATATTTTACTAAATTTTTCATAGTCGTCTGCTGCAGACATTTTGAACTGAACACTTGCATAATAATGTAAAATTGCCTTCACTGTGTTGGCTCAAAAATGTTTTATTCGAACGGTTACCAATAGAGATCCCACTAATTACGTTCTACTTATTCTGTTTTTAGGGATTTCAAAGGAATGGGGATATTTCTTAAATCACTTCTATTTCCGTCGTTGAATAAGTAAACAGTAATTTATCTCTTGATTAAAAAATAATGGTGTAATAAGATATACTGAAAAGAGGCTTTTTTAACAGATGAAGTTGACTTTCTGTACCAGAAAAAAGAAAAACTTTCAAAGGATACCATTTTAATTGTCAATGTTCTTCATTTTCCAGCATTAATATAATTTATTGAAATAATATCTCTTTATTAATTAGTTAGCATCGGATGAAAAACGCAACATTATGTGAGTTATTATTTCAAATAGTTAGTATAACATTTGAAGCCATTATAGACCCATATATTATTATTTGTCCATCAATATTAAAATCTGAATAATTGGAATATAATATATTATTAAATTGTACTGCCGACTGAATAACATAACTGCAACAAGGACCATTTATCAGCTTACACATAATGTATACATAAAATACAACTTTTTAACGTCATAACTGAATAGGTAAAGGGGTGAGATAAACTGATATTGTGCAAAAACGAACTCGGTAAGGTATACTTTTCTTGATATCAAACCATTTGTAATAAGATTATAAAAAAGAAGATTTAACAAAATCAAAAATTAAATGTACAGATTTTTTTTAAATGAAAGAAAGGCGCCTTTTTTTACGCGTAACGCGACGGCATTTCGCTCCTGAAAAGTGACGTTATAGACGCGTTATTCTTTTTAAACGTACGTCACAAAGAAAAAAATTACATGTACGTGAAGTTATTCTTAAGATGCAAATCGTGATACAATTTCTCAGCTATCAACCTAAAATTGACCAAACTATCAGCTGTTGTTGTTTTAACGAGGGACATTCGAGAGACGTCTAAAAAATGACGTCAGTGGTATACTTTGAGGACTCGTAATTTAAAAACTGTTTTAGATACGAAAAAAGTAAGAACAGAATGTTATTGGGCATATGCTGTATTATGGTGATGCAAAATTTCGTGAGGAAATTCGATTATTTTTTTAGAGGCGCGTTCTACCTTAAGCTTTTCTTACTGTAATGCGATTAATTAAATCCTGCACAGGCAAGAACAAATAAAACATGCACAAAGCAACCGCTGTACACTAGTTCAGAGCGAGTGTATGAGAAAAGGAACAAGCTATTTTAAGTGTATGTTCAGATTGTCTTGTGAACCTGGTCAGTGTAATCAGAATCTACAAAAGTTGACAGTTTCGTCTAACAATCTTGTAAGTTATATATGAGCAGTGTGCATCCCTGTTCTGGATCTAAACTTTTCACAAAAGCCAACTTTTAACTTGTGACATGCACAAGCTCATAATATCCTCATCTTTTAGTAGTGTCTAGTGTCTTTGGGTATTGTTGCTTTGACATCAAAGTTATTTTTGCATTAAATAAGGAATCAACGTTTCTGTTAATGTCGTGTTTTTGCCATTTATGACTGTATAACAGGTTGCTGGTGTACATACACTATACTGTTCGAAGTGGCATCATTATCCCCTAACACGCCTCATTTATAGGTTATATTTTGTACCTGTGCATAGTGGACGTTTAGATATGCATACAGTTAAATAAAACATCATGGAAAAAGCTGGTGTATCTTAAAATTGCCATCTGATACGTTGACTATCGTAAACAGATCCAAGTTACATCATAAACCGGTGCGTGATCGCCCCGCCCAATGAATATGTATACTTTATATACATGTATGCAGCAGACGACATATAAAATATCTACGCAAAACTAATTAGTGATATTACAATAAATAGAAGCTTAATTATTGAGCCCCGATAACTCAGTCGGTAGCGACGCAGGCTGTAAATCCAAGGGTTGTGAGTTTGAATACCAGCTCCGCCAACATTTTTGAAGTTTGACGAAACGTCACTCGTGTTTCACCAGTCAATTTGGAAAAGCAGCCAGCTACTTTTGATGTATGTTTTAAGTAGAACTGGTAGCTTAAGTACGTGAACTGGCACGCGTGATATACTGAACAATAGTTGAAAACCGCGTTAAGCCCCAATGAATGAATCAATATTGAATAAAGTTGAAAACATTAGAAATTTTACATTTTGTCACAATGTTTTCATAAGTCATCTGCTGTAGAGGCGTCGACAGCGTCTGTATGTGGTAAAAGGGCACAATAGGTTCCCGACATACCAAACACTTTAAAAAAAGTATTAATGGGTTCTATCCTACGCGCTAATAGATACGGTAAAATATATGTTATCGTGTCAGGGTAAATAAAATCGTGAGTATTGGTAACTTAACAATACAATACCATGATCTAACTGAAATACAGTTGAAAGTCATCTACAGAAAGTCCGGGTAAAGGGTTGACATGTGTTGTAATAAACAGCCACTTTATCTTAATCCGTATTAAAGAGTGGTATATCTCATAAGTAGGTTGGTTAGTCAGCGTGACAATATTATATGTATAAAGATAATTCCTGAAAAACAAGTGCATTTTTATTAACTGTGCATCATTAAACATCGTGTAAAAGAGTGACTTAAAATAAATGATTTTTAAAATATCTACCGTTCTGAACTATATTTACATTTCATTTTCAATTCATAGATTGCCTCATTCGTCTTCCACCAGTGGGCTAAGTCTATGTGGGGAAAAGCAGCCAGTTGTTTGGGAAGATTGTTGTGTGAGAAAACCAGGAAATGCATGAGTAGGAGAACTGGCCGCCGTGATATAACGGAGAAATTGTTAAAAATGGCGTTAAACCCCAATCAATCAATCAATTCATAGATCATTGTCCTGTAATATGGTCACATCATGGTCCTATCTACTTAACTGTTTACAACCTATTTAAAAAGGCTAATACAAAACAGAAGGTGACTTCGGAAGCTAAGGGATGATTCCATCGGCATAGGGCATGTGGGACTAACCGTAACACAACTTTTTTTCGGTTTCGGTCCGGGAAATATAAGATGGGAGAGTAGTTGGTTCGGTGGCGGGGTGAAGATTAAGGAGGAACTAGACTCGGTAAGGAAAGACATCAGCAGAAGATATGTCAAAGCCTTTTACCCCGCTGCAGGTAAAACATTTGTTTGAGAAGACACCATCGTGAGCCGCACAAACTAGGGACTAAGACGAAAAGATGACAAAGAAGGTGCTTATAAGAAAAGACCAGAGGAGGAAAAAATAAGTGTAATTCCACTCTTTAGCACTTTGTGCTACTGAATCAAGTGGCGGACGGGACTTAAGGAGTTAACTTGATGAGATCATTACACGATCAGCTAACAAGCGCTCATCTTTTTATTTTTTCTTTAACCCCCCTTTCCAATATATGATAAATCCGCAGCAGACGACATTCAAAACGTCTACATATAATACAGAAACATATATCAAAAACTTAAAGATCTATTATGGACTAGAGATGAAAACATTTGACCAATTGAGAACTTGATCATGACGGTTTTGTTAATACATGTTTCACGTCACGCCAAAACCGACCTTCGGATATATTGACATAAATAGAATTTGCAATAAAAAACGTACGTTTATAGTGTTTGGTCATAACCGTTCTCGTGAGGCTTGTAAGCCTAGATGCATGTAGTAAGACGGTTACATCATGATTTTATTGCGTGTATGCGAATGGTGATATTTTTTTCTGAATTACATTACATGCACATCCTTTACAACTAAGTTGTATTATGCCACTGAGAGGAAGGCTATTCTTATTAACCATTTTCCACATGCAACAAATCAGCAGTAGTCAATTTGCAAACTTATAGGCAAACATATGGAAACTTTATAAACGAAAGTACAATTATTGAATAAGATTGAAACTATAGCGACAATTTTGTCTTTTGTCACAATGTTTCCAAATCGTCTTCTGTAGCTGCGTAAGAAAGCGTCTGCAAGTGAGTAAGGGAAAATATATAGACGACAACACAGAATTGAACTTCCTCATCTTTCCAGTCAATGTTGGGTATAAGTTTCCATATTCAAAACCGCACCAAATGCAGTGTATATAACATGTATCCTCATGGGCTGGAAGCCTTAAGAAATTTGAATGAATAAACTTATCAAACTTCATAAAGCCGACAGCATATGTGATTAACCATAACATAATAATACCAAACAACTCAGATTGTCGACATGTTTTTAACACCTATTAATTGAAAGTAATAATTGACGTTCACTTGTTTTGATCGCATTACAGATGGGCTAATGTTACATGTCGCGTCTGGCTTACTGAATAGGATATCCCCATTGATTTAAAAACATTTTACTCCAATAGTGTGATGTTGTGTATTAACTACCGTTTGATAAATGATGAAATTCCGCGGGACCGCGGGGTTATTGTAGGGGTAACCCCGCATACAGATGAGCGGGAACGCCGTGGGACTGACTTAATCACAGCTGTCAATCATCGTGACGTCATAAATCGTTATCGGATTTCCCTCCGCGGACTTAATAGTTGAATGATCAAACCCTGCGTACAGGTGAGCGGTAACGCGGTGGGGCTGCCTTATCAGCCCGCGGGGTGAGGGTTTTTGGGAAAACCCCCTTGAGCTGTACTGTATAAGAAGCCACTAGTATTTGGTCATATTTGAACAATTTAATAGATATTTAATTTTGTTTTAAATTTATTTCAGTGCTTGGAGAGAATTTCCTGAAGTACATGGATGCATTTAAACCATTCCTGTTTCTTGCTTTGAAGAATCATTCGGAACATCAGGTACTTCAATCGGTCCTTACACTACACAAAAGAGTTTAAAGACTAACTATTTACTAATGGTAGTAATGATCAGTCATACCTCCCCACCCTTTCCCATATGCAAATTTCTTCCTATGGCTGTAATCGTGTTTTCATTGTAGTAGAGATTTTCCATATTTTTGTCAAGAGGTGTTCACAGATGGCTGTTGCACAGTGAACTAACTAAAGATTTGCTCCTTATCCGCCCGCCCGTCTCTCCAGCAATCTTGTCCAGGTCATATCTCTTTTACCATAATACTTAGAGTTACAGAATTTGGTATGCACATGCTTCTTTTCAAGAGGCATTTGATTTGCACCACACATGTTTTACGAGCCAATAGAACAGCCTTAGAAGAGCAATGTAAGATGTCGATCGTTTTTGCCTTTTCAAAATTTATTTCAACAATATTTGGTTTTTGGCCGGTTTTGAAGCCCAACTGATATAACAGTCTTTTGACTGCTGTTTCCGCTTTCTGATCTGTTTGTTTCACTTTGACTTAATTGATAATGGTTATTGACAGGTCACATGTATACATATACATGTATAACGCACCATTTTCCTTGGATGTAGACAGCTATTAATTTAAATTACAAGTGCAACTTGATAAATGTATTAAACTTTATTGTTTAGGTGTGTATAGCCGCTGTGGGTCTTGTTGGAGATTTAAGTCGATCTCTTAGACAAAAAGTGTTGCCTTTTTGTTATGAAATTATGATGCTCTTGTTGGAAATTTTAGGGGTAAGTACTCTTATGACCTTCATTCTTTTTTCTTTAATAGTAGAGTTGCTTAGAGCCTATTCTTAACCAGTTCCCAAATTCTGACGCTTTCTGAAGCCTCCGCAGCCGATGCCTTTTTAAATTCATTACAGCAAAAGGAGATTTTGCTCATAAGCAATTTCTCCTTTTACCACGATGTTATCAACTTTATTCATTAAATGTTCCTGTAATTTATCTTGTTTTCAATATTGTCTGCTGCAATTTTCTTGTATGTGGAAATATATATATATATTTTTTCTTAAAAAATTGATGAAACATTTATATAAAGGTTAATGGTCCAAATAGTCTGGAACAGCATGTTTATAGATCTGGACTGATATTCAACATCATCTCTTTTTGAAATTTCTCAGAGAAACAACATTTTGACAAAACCACATGGATGCGCCAATCCGAAAACATTTATTTTGTTAACAGTCAAATTGATGTTAGCGACCACTTGTTCAATAGCCACTTGAAGATTGACCAGAACAACATATTCTTCTATATTTGACCTGTATCAAGCAGCCACCTGTGTTCAACAGCCATTTTTTTAACTCACCCGTGTGGCTGCTTAAGACAAGTGTGACAAACAGGGCTGAATTACATTAATGTACTACAATACAATAAAATAATAATAGTTGCAAAAAGTGCTGTTGTCCTTAAATGTTTTTAATAGTGAACAGAAGACATTAATCGAATTATATAGGATAATATGTGAATGTACGGAGCCCCTAAAGTGACATTCAATATATTGTCTTAGTATGCAAATAAAAAAGCTAATTTGTATATTAAAAAAAAGTATCGGATTTTTATTTCGTTTTAGTTTTTTTTAATATGCAAATAAGCCAATTTATCTCGTATTAACGAAATAATAATTTCGTTTAAACGAAATACTTATTTCGTAAAACCAAAATAAAAATTCGATACTTCTTTTTAATATGCAAATTAGCTATTTTATTTCGTTAAAACGAAATGATAATTCGGTACTTTTTTTTAATATGCAAATTAGCAGTTTTATTTCGTATTTACCATAACACATGACATTTCATAAACTTTATAAGTGCACATGTTACCGAGCTACCACATGGTTGTCTGATGGTTTTGATTGATTGTGGTTTAACGCCGTTTTCAACAATCAACTTTTCAGTCATATCACGCCAGCCAGTTCACCTAATCATATGTTTCCTGTTTTTATGCCCCCACGGAATCTCCGATTCGGGGGGCATATAGTTTTTGGCCTGTCTGTCTGTCTGTCTGTTGGTCTGCACGTCTGTCTGCACAAAAAAAACATTTTTGACCTTGCGACCTTGACCTTTGACCTAGATGTTGCCATTCTCGAAAAAAACTTTAACCTTGGCCATTACTTTTGAACCATAACAGATACGGCTACCATATTTCACATGTTTCACATGTGTATTTCTTGTGACATGACCTTTCTGTCAGTACCAACATTTTTGACCTTGCGACCTTGACCTTTGACCTAGATGTTGCCATACTAAAAAAAAACTTTAACCTTGGCCATTTCTTTTGAACCATAACAGGTACAGCTACCATATTTCACATGTGTATTCCTTGTGACATGACCTTTCTGTCAGTACCAACATTTTTGACCTTGCGACCTTGACCTTTGACCTAGATGTTGCCATTCTCAAAAAAACCTTTAACCTTGGCCATTTCTTTTGAACCATAACAGGTACGGCTACCATATTTCACATGTGTATTCCTTGTGACATGACCTTTCTGTCAGTACCAAAATTGTTGACCTTGCGACCTTGACCTTTGACCTAGATGTAGTTTTTGGCCTGTCTGCACGACAAAAACTTTAACCTTGACCACTTCTTTTGAACCATAACAGGTACGGCTACCATATTTCACATGTGTATTCCTTGTGACATTACCTTTCTGTCAGTACCAAAATGTTTGACCTTGCGACCTTGACCTTTGACCTAGATGTAGTTTTTGGCCTGTCTGCACGAAAAAAACTTTAACCTTGGCCATTACTTTTGAACCATAACAGGTACGGCTACCATATTTCACATGTGTATTCCTTGTGACATGACCTTTCTGTCAGTACCAACATTTTTGACCTTGCGACCTTGACCTTTGACCTAGATGTTGCCATTCTCGAAAAAAACTTTAACCTTGGCCATTACTTTTGAACCATAACAGATACGGCTACCATATTTCACATGTGTATTCCTTGTGACATGACCTTTCTGTCAATACCAACATTTTTGACATTGCGACCTTGACCTTTGACCTAGATGTTGCCATTCTCAGTTTTTTTTTAAACCTTCCCCACTACTTTTGAACCATAACAGGTAAAGCTACCATATTTCACATGTGTATACCTTGTGACATGACCTTTCTGTCAGTACCAACATTTTTCACCTTGACCTTTGACCTAGATGTTGCCATTCTCGATAAAAACTTTAACCTTGACGACTTCTTTTGAACCATAACGGGTACGGCTACCATATTTCACATGTGTATATTTTGTGACATGACCTTTCTGTCAGTACCAACATTTTTCACCTTGCAACCTTGACCTTTGACCTAGATGTTGCCATTCTCGAAAAAAACTTTAACCTTGACCACTACCTTTGAACCATAACAGGTACGGCTACCATATTTCACATGTGTATTCCTTGTGACATGACCTTTCTGTCAGTACCAACATTTTTGACCTGGCGACCTTGACCTTTGACCTAGATGTTGCCATTGGGGGGCATCAGTGTTTCACAAACACATCTTGTTTTCACACCAATAACACAACATACTTTGCCGAGCCCCGGTAGCTCAGTCGGTAGCGATGCGGGCTTTCAATCCAGGGGTCTGTTAGTTCGAATCCCGGCTCGGCCAACTTTTTTACCGACGATTGACAAAAGTCAATGTGACATGCGTCATTCGTCTTCCACCAATGGGCTCAGTCTATGTGGTAAAGTAGCCAGTTGCTTGGAAAGATTGTTGTGTGGAGTACTGGTGTGAGAAAATCAGGAAATGCATGAGTAGGTAAACTGGCCGCCGTGATATAACTGAAAAATTGTTAAAAACGGCGTTAAACCCCAATCAATCAACAACATACTTTCCACGCAACTGACTGCTTTTCCACATCGACTGTTAGCCCATTGTTGAAAGACGAATGACGCTTGTTGCAGTGGTTTTTTTCCAACATCGTAAAGAATGTTTGCTGAGCTGGGGTTCAAACTCACAACCCCTAGATTGACAGCCTGCGTCCTTATCGACTGAGCTACCGGTGCTCGGCTGATGGTAGACTCGAGATATTTATTTTAATTTATTAATTTACTTAATAAAACAACGCAAATTTGTATATTAAAAAAGTGTTGAATACTAACTATTATTCTATACCTAATTTATACGTCCAATCGTAGACGCTCATTCGAATCATGTGACCGTACAATATATTTCTGTATCGGGACGCACGCGCATACAAAATAACCCGTATTTTTTTCGTATTGTACGATTCACAGGTCCCATGTTAAACCTATGATAAAGACCGAAACACGTGAAAAGGTTCCGAATGAAAGTCTGAATCGACAGGCGCTCTAGATAAAGCGTTACGATAAAGCTCCTGTTGTCACCGGATCATTATTGTCGTTTGCAAACAAGGAGTAACACTGAAACTAAAATGTTATCCGATTCTGAAATAGATGACTTTGTAATTATTTGAAGGTATAAAATAAAAAGGTCATTTAACATTATTCTGCACAATACAAAATATATTTTGGGGAAAAAGTCGAGGTATAGAATAAAAAGATCATTTAACAGTATTCTGTACAATACGGAATATATTTGGACTCGTACACAGCTTGGAAAATCATATTGGACTCGCCTAGCGGCTCGTCCAATATGATTTTCCAAGCTGTGTACTCGTCCAAATATATATCCGTATTGTACAGAACACTGTTAAATAACATATAATTATTTCGTAAATACGAAATAAAACGGCTAATTTGCATATTAACAAAAAAGTGTCGATAATAATTATTTCGTAAATATGAAATAAAGCGGGCTTCTTTGCATATTAAACAAAAGTATCGAATTTTTATTTTGTTTAAACGAAAGGATTATTTCGTTAATAGGAGATAAATTGGCTTATTTGCATATTAAAAAAATGTTATCAAATTATTATTTCGTTAAAACGAAATAAAAATCCGATCCTTTTTTTTAATATGCAAATTAGCTGTTTTATTTGCATACTAAAACAATATATTGAATGTCACTTTAGGGGCTCCGTATGAATGCAACATGTTATTTTTTGTTTCAGAATGCCGATGTGCACAAATCTGTCAAACTCCATATTTTACTAACTACATTACAACAAGCCACACAAGCTGACAAGGTATGTTTCACATTTATGTAAATCTGCAATCTAATATTGGAATATTTGTTCCCTGTTTGAAAATTCTCCTTTTCCCATGAATACTTCCTTATCTAAAAAAGAAAATATTCCAAACAATCTGAATGCCAAAAATCAAAGTACAGTGGTACATGTGATCATTCAAATATATATTGATTTACTTGAATCATTTTCTAGAATGAATCTCGTCTTTTAAAAACAGCGGATCAACAGAACATCTGCACCGTTTCTTGTCATGATTTTAATAATGAATTTTGAATCTAAAAATACACAAGTGAAGCCAGGAATCCGACAAACTTGACTATAACTCAGTAATTTATGAGTCCCTATCAAGTATGTTGAGTTGTGGGGAATCCACTGTTTTGTAATGATATATATTACAGACTGACTATGACATGATAGACTATTTGAATGAATTACAGGAAGGATTTTTGGAGGCCTACACTGATATGATACAAGGACTGAAAGGAGAGAGCGAGACACCCTGTGGTAGGTATACATGTACTTGGTCTGTCAGTATGACAAACAAGCTTTGTTACAGTGGTATGTATACCAAGTTTGTTGGCATATATGTGAATGACAGCATCGATTAATTGGTCTGTCAGTATGACATACAAGCTTTGTTACATTGGTATGTATACCAAGTTTGTTGGCATATATGTGAATGACAGCCTCGATTAATTGGTCTGTCAGTATGACATACAAGCTTTGTCACAGAGAGGCAGGATAATTATTGAAAGTTAACGGGGGTCAGGGGGTCCTCCCCCAGTAGGGGTATAGGAAATTCATTTAAAAGTAGCCGGGTAAAGTGGCTTTAGTAGGCAGGTAATTTACCCGGCTACCCGGTTCATTTTGGAACCCCTTATAGAAGCTTTGTTGAGGTGGTGATGACACATTGATTTTCCTATTGTTAGAAATGCCCCTTATTAGCTCACCTGAGCTTTGCTCAAGGTGAGTTATTGTGATCGCCTTTTGTCCGTCGTGCGTCGTCCGTCAACTTCTTCTCCTCAGTAACCAGTGGGTCAATTTGGATGAAACTTCACAGAAAGCATCCTCTCAATGACCTCACCAGAATTCCTTCAAATTTTTGGGATCCATGCAAAATTCTGGTTTCCATGGCAACGAAACCGAAAAAACTTCAAAATTCTTCTTCTCCCAAACTGGTTGGCAGATTTTCAAATAATTTTGTAGAAATGTTCCTTAGATGACCCTCTATCAGATTCCTTCAAGCCATGTTGATTGGTCGAAAAACATGGCCGCCAGGGGGGGGCGGGGCTATTTTGCCTTTTATGGCTATAGTGAAAACTTAAAAAATCTTCTCCTCCGAAAGTGTCAGGCCGATTTTCAAATAATTTTGTAGAAATGTTCCTTGGGTGACCCTCTATCAGATTCCTTCAAGCCATGTTGATTGGTCGAAAAACATGGCCGCCAGGGGGGGGCGGGGCTATTTTGCCTTATTAGGCCTTTTGTCACAATGTTTTCAAATGTGGTCTCCTGAAAATGCTGTAAATGGTTAAAAGCTGAATGTGATGAAAAATATGTCAAATATATGCACACCTAGTATATCAAAATCAGATCCACAAAATGATGCCAATATGTTTAAAGGATAAAGTGCTCACAACAGCAATTCCTCATTTTTGATACCCTAGTATCTTACTGGATTATCAAAAGTCGTATGCAACAGGGGAATGTTAAGTCGTCTGTTACAGGGTTATCAAAAATCTTCTGCTAGATGGCTATCAAAAGTTATTTCAGTTCTATAGCAGTATTACATGTCCAATGTTTTACTCAGATATGGCATAGTAAACTAGTTTAATAGAAATTGTACATTTACTTATGAAATCTTCTGGATTGAAAACAAAATTAGAAAACACTGGCAAAATGAGAATTTGCACATCATGAGCAGTTTCTCCTTTTCCTATAGTGCTTTCAAAAGTTGTCTGCTGTGCATACCTCAAATCTGCTTACAAAAAAAACAACACTTCTTTAAATAAATACAGACAACCAACAAAAGAAGTATTCAATAAAGCTAAAGTAAGTCTCAAAGTAAGTCAGGTTTGTTTAAGTATTGTTAGTAGTATTCTTGACATTCTCATCAAAAACCGTTTTTGAACTTATTGTTGTTAGTCCCCTACCAAGTTACTGGGCATACATGTTCACCATGAGGAGGTTACATGTGGTGTACAAGACCCAGGCCTGTACCTCAAAGGTCAAGGTCACACTTGGTCGAAATGAGAAATGTTTGATTGGCCTACCTTGTCTGGCCCACATCTCAACTATGCATCATAAGATTCCCACGTAACTCAGTACACATGTACATGATGAGGCAGCATGTCGCGAAGAAATCCCAGGCCTGTTCCTCAAAAGTCACACTTAGAGGTCAAATGTCAAAATGAATGCTGTTGGATAGGACTACCTTGTCCGACCCGCATCTCAACCATGCATCTTGTGATTCTCAAGTTACTGGACACACATGTTCACCATGATGAGGTGGCTTGTACCTCAAAGGTAAAGGTCACACTCAAAGTCAAAGGTCAAAATGAATACTGTTTAATAGGACTACCTTGTCCGCCCCGCATCTCAACCATGCATCATAGGATTCTCAAGTTACTTGGCACACATGTTCACCATGGTAAGGTGGCGTGTCGCGCACAATTCCCAGTCATGTGCCTCAAATATCAAGGTCACACATGGTTGAATGGATTTTGATATAACTTCACACAATTATTCTCCATAACAAGATGATGTCTTCCGGTAGGGGACTTTTGTATTGCTTGCAATACAACATTTACTTGTTTTTACTGTTTCCTACTTACAACAAATCAACAGCAGGTGACTTTTAAAGGAAGTTTGCAAGAATACGGAAAATCTATGTATATGAAAGTATTATTTCTGAAAACAGTTGAAAAAGTTGTGGCAATAAGTGAAATTGATCATTATTTTGTCCCAATGTTTTCAAAAGCTGTCTTCTGTATTTGCGTCAAATGCAAAAAGAGATAAAAATAATGGAAGTAATTTATGTATCCAAAGCAATTGACTTCTGTAGAAAATGTTAAACTATCTAAATTATTGCAGGAGAAGCTCTGAATCCCTTCATCCTTCTTGATCCACTACCAGAATCACAAAACGAGAGTGCCAGCTGTAAGTAGTTTATATACTGGATACCGCGTTAGCCTATCTAACAGTGGTCAATTTTGAAAATATCTTGGCAAAAAGTTGATAATTCTCTATAAATGAGAGTTGAAAACAGTTTGGCAAATGGAGAACATTAAGCATTTTGCAACAATGTTTTCAAAAGTCGTTTACTGCAGATACATCCGATTAATTCTACACGATGCAAAGGGTTAACTCTTTCCAAAATAAGACAATTCTGCAGTAGGAAGCTTTCAAACCTTTTTGCAAAATTATGAAAATATTTATAAATGAGTATAACCAATCAAAAGAATTTTAACTATTCTGGCAAAAGTAGAAATTGATGATTACAAAAGTTGAACTCTTTCCCACATACAACACATTTACAGCAAACAACTTTTTGGAAAATATTTTTAAATACTTTTAAATTCAAGAAAAAAGTGGACGTTTGAAATCGAATTGGTTAATGGTGAAAATGATCATAATGAGCAATTTGTATTTTTCCCGCAATGTTTTTAATTCTAATCCAATATTTGCACTTTCATTTTGCATTAATGTTTGAAGTCTCAACCTTTGGAATGATTACCCCCTTCATTACTAACAAACCTATGGTGGATAGACAATAAACCCTTTCTCACATTTAGCAAATCTGCAGCAGACAACTATTAATACATCTAGACAGACATAGGAAAAATCTCTATAAATCAAAGTATCATGCTTGAAAAATGCCTAAAAACCATTGTGAAAAAAAAGAAAACAAATGCTCTTTCTCAGCTTAAGCTCATTTTGCCATAATGTTCTCAACTCCATTCAATAATTTTACTTTTATTTACATGTATAAACATTTTCCATATTTTTGACTAAATGTTTTGAAATTCGTCTGCTGCAGATTTGTTGATTTTGGGAAAGGGTTAAATTACACTTGTGCATAGTTGGAGTTTGTGAAAGTTGATTTTCGAGAGACATGCACAACAATTCAAACAGTTATCCTAGGTAAAATTTCAAATAAGAATTGATTATAAAAAAGCAATGATCATTTACAAATCATTAAATGAACAATGTCCCGAATATCTCAGAGACAAATTCAAATACTCCCAAAATAAGGGTCTAAGATCCTTTAACAAGCTGTTACAATTACCAATACCAAACCTAGAATTCTTCAGAAAATCCCTTACCTATTCAGGACCAAAATATGGAATGATACTCCCTTTCAAATTAGAACTGAAAATGCATTAAATTCTTTCAAGAAATTTTATTTAGCATGGATGTTTTCAGGTAATTCTTTAAATTAAGTAATCTTTTATTTTGTAAACAATTTGCTTTTATTTTGAATTGTCTATATGTATAATATTGTGTATATAATGTATTGCTAGCTCTGAGGCCCTCATGGAAGAATGGGACAGCCCAAATGTGTAGCCTCATAAAATACAGTTGTAATTATTATTATTATTATTACTACATTCTGAACACAAACAAAAATCTGGATTAGACTGTAGAGAGTCCTATGATGATCTGGATCTTGAACTATGATTGTTACCCTTTCCCACATACAAAAGACCGGCAGCAGACGACTTTGAAAACATTTGGTCAACAATATGGAAACTGTCTGTAAATTAAATAACAATTATTGAATAAATATGGAAGCATAAGGAAGTACCAAAAAAAGGTGGTTTGCGTCAAAAGTATCAGAAAGTGTTGTGTTACCTTCTAGCTCACTTAAATTGCAGTTGAATCAGTGCAGCCTATTCAGCAGAATAACCATCAGGGAAGTGACCTGACTTCCAATGATGTACAATTCCATGATATCCAAACTGGAATGAATGCAATGAATAGCGGACAGAATGAGATTGTATTGAATCGAAAGGCTTTACCACTTCAAAACAGAACCAAGTCACAGGCTATCCTAACTGCTGGTAATTATATATTATATGTAGATAACTTTTAACGTTTTCCCTAATACAACAAACCTGCATTCTGTAATAAAAAATATAGTATAAGAAAAGAGTATAGAGGAATTGAGTGACATGGACAGTTCCTTGTTTCCAAAAGTTGTTTGATGAAAATGCATCAAAATGTGGCTGCATGATGAAAAGGGTTAACCATTTCCAGATACACATGCCTATTGATGAGGCTGAAACAGACAACTTTTGATACCCAAATAGCAAATGACCTTTGATACCCCAGAATCAGACGAATTGACTTATGATACCTTAGTAGCAGGTAACCTTTGATAACCCTGTAATACACGATTTTTGATACTCTAGTAGCATACAACTTTTGATGCCCAAGAAGTAGACAACTTTTGATAACTGAGTAGCGGACAACTTTTGATACCCCTAAAGCAGACTTGTTTTGATACCCTTGAAGAAGATGATACCAATATGTTAAAGGAGAAAGTGCTCACAAGGATCAATTTCATTTTTGATACCCTAGTATCCTACTGGATTATCAAAAGGTTTATGCAACAGGGGTATGTTAAGTTGTCTGTGACAGGGTTATCAAAAGTCTTCTGCTAGAGGGATATCAAAAGCAATTTCAGTTCTATAGCAGTATTATATGTCCAATGTTTTACTCAGATATGGCATAGTAAACTAGTTTAATAGAAATTGTACATTTACTTATGAACTCTTTTGGATTAAAAACAAAATTAGAAAACACTGTGACAAAATGAGAGTTATTGTTGTTAGTCCTCTACCGATCGGAGACCGGTTTGGGTACTATAGGTTTTGTCTTTCCGTCCGTCTGTCGATCTATCTGTCTGTTTGTCTGTCAGTCCAACCTAACCTTGTCCGGCATCTATGCATCATAGGATTTGAAAGAAACTTGGTACAAACGTTCACCATGATGAGGCGGCGCGTCGCGCACAAGACTGAGGCCTGTACCTCACCTCAAATATAAAGGTCACACTAAGAGGTCAAAGTTCAAAATGAGAACTATTTGATAGGACTACCTTGTACGGCCCACATTTCAACCATGCATCATAGGATTTCTAAGAAACTTGGCACAAACGTTCACCATGATAATGGCAGTGTAACACGTACAAGACCCATGCCTGTACTGCAAATGTCAAGGTCACACTTAGAGGTCAAATGTCAAAATAAGTACTGTTTGATAGGAATACCTTGTCCGGCCCGCATCTCCGTCAAGCATCATAGGATTTCCAAGAAACTTGGCACAAACGTTCACCATGATGTGTCGGCGTGTCCTGCTCAAGATACTGGCCTGTACCTAAAATATCAAGGTCACACTTAGAGGTCAAAGGTCAAAATGAGTACTGTTTGATAAGACTACCTTGTCCAGCTCACATCTCAACCATGCATCATAGGATTCCCAAGTTACTTGGCACACAGGTTCACCTCAAATGTCAAGGTCACACTTATGGATCAAAGGTCAAAATGAGTAATGTTTGATAGGACTGTACCTTGTCCAACCGGCATCTCAACCATGCATCACAGGATTTCCGTGGAACTTGACACAAACGTTCACCATGATGAGGCGGTGTGTCATGCTCAAGATACTGGCCTGTACCTAAAATGTCAAGGTCACAATTAGAGGTAAAATGTCAAATTGAGTACTATTTGATAGAACTGTACCTTGTCCAGCCCACATTTCAACCATGCATCATAGGTTTTCAAAGAAACTTGGCACATACGTTCACCATGAAGGAGTGGCGTGTCACACACAAGACCCAGGCCTGTACCTAAAATTTCAAGGTCACACTTAAAGGTCAAAGGTCAAAATGAGTACTGTTTGATAGGACTACCTTGTCAAGCTCACATCTCAATCATGCATCATAGGATTTCCAAGTTACTTGGCACACAGGTTCAACTCAAATGTCAAGGTCACACTTAGAGATCATCGTTCAAAATGAGTAACGTTCGACAGGACTACCTTGTCCAACCGGCATCTCAATCATGCATCATAGGATTTCCATGGAACTTGGCACAAACGTTCTCTATGATGAGGCAGTGTGTCGCTCTCAAGACCCAGGCCTGTACCTCAAATGTCAAGGTCACACTTAGAGGTCAAAATGTGTACTGTTTGATAGAACTGTACCTTGTCTGGCCCGCATCTCAATCATGCATCGTAGGATTTCCAAGTTACTAGGCACACTGGTTGACCATCAAAAGGTGGCGTATCCCTCACAAGACCCAGGCATTTACCTCAAATGTCAAGGTCACACTTAGATGTCAAACATACAAAGGATAACTGTTTGATAGGATTGTACCTTGTATGGCCCATATCTCAACCATGCATAATAGGATTTCCAAGTTACTAGGCACACATGTTCACAATGATAAGGTGGCGTGTTGCGCACAATACCCAGGCCTGTACCTCAAATGTCAAGGTCACACTTAGAGGTCAAAAGACAAAATGAGAAACCATGCATCATAGGATTCCCATGTTACTGGGCATACATGTTCACCATGATGAGTTTACATGTGGTGTACAAGACCCAGGCCTTTACCTCAAAGGTCAAGGTCACACTTGGTTGAAATGAGAAATGTTTGATTGGCCAACCTTGTCTAACCCACATCTCAACCATGCATCATAAGATTCCCAAGTAACTCAGTACACATGTACATGATGAGGCAGCATGTCGCGAAGAAAATCACAGGCCTGTACCTCAAAGGTCAAGGTCACACTTAGAGGTCAAATGTCAAAACGAATACTGTTTGATAGGACTACCTTGTCCGACCCGCATCTCAACCATGCATCTTAGGATTCTCAAGTTACTGGACACACATGTTTACCATGATGAGGTGGCTTGTACCTCAAAGGTAAAGGTCACACACAGAGGTCAAAGGTCAAAATGAGTACTGTTTAATAGGACTACCTTGTCCGCCCCACATCTCAACCATGCATCATAGGATTCTCAAGTTACTTGGCACACATGTTCACCATGGTAAGTTGGCGTGTCGCGCACAATTCCCAGGCATGTGCCTCAAATGTCAAGGTCACACATGGTTGAATGGATTTTGATATAATTTCACACAATTATTCTCCATAACAAGATGATGTCTTCTGGTAGAGGACTTTTGTATAGCTTGCAATACAACATTTACTTGTTAGCTCACCAGAGCACAAAGTGCTCAAGGTGAGTTTTTTTGATCGCCTTTTGTCTGTCGTCCGTCGTCAACATTTGCTTGTTAACACTCTAGAGGCAACAATTTTTATCCAATCTACATGACAGTTTATCAGAACATATATCTCCATCAGATCTAGGCCAAGTTTGAAACTGGGTCATATCGGGTCAAAAACTAGGTCACTAGGCCATATTGAAGGAACATCTTGTTAACACTCTGTAAAACTCTTATTTTTGGCTTGAGCTTGAGACTTTGTCAGAAAGTTTGTCTTAATGATATCTAGGCAAAGTTCGATTATGGGTCATGTCCGGTTAAAAGCTAGGTCACAAGGCCAAATTTAAGGAAAATCTTGTTAACACTCTTGATGCCGCATTTTAAACTTGAGCATGTTGAAACTTTATCAGAAAGTTTGTCCTGATGATATCTAGGCCAAGTTCGAATATGGGCCATGTCATGTCAAAAACTACGTTACTAGGCCAAATTTAAAGGAAATCTTGTTAACACTCTGGAAGTCACATGTTTGGCTTGAGCATGTTGATACTTTGTCAGAATATTTGTCTTGATGATATCTATGGTAAGTTCGAATATGGGTCAGGTCAGGTCAACAACGAAGTTACTAGGCCAAATTATAGAACAATCTAGTTAACACTATAGAGATCGCATTTTTGACTTGAGCAGCTTGAAATTTTATCAGAAAGTTTGTCTTGGTGATATTGCCCTTGGCGCTGAAAGAGTTATGTCTTAAATAGCCCATTCTCAGGTGAGCGATTCCGGGGCCTCATGGCCCTCTTGTTCTTTACTGTTTCCTACTTACAACAAATCAATATCAGGTGACTTTTAAAGGAAGTTTGCAAGAATACGGAAATTCTATGTATATGAAAGTATTATTTCTGAAAACATTTGAAAAAGTTGTGGCAATAAGTGAAATTAATCATTATTTTGTCCCAATGTTTTCAAAAGCTGTCTTCTGTATTTGCGTCAAATGGAAAAAGAGATAAAAATAATGGAAGTAATTTATGTATCCAAAGCAATTGACTTCTGTAGCAAATGTTAAACTATCAAAACTATTGCAGGAGAAGCTCTGAATCCCTTCATCCTTGTTGGTCCACTACCAGAATCACAAAACGAGAGTGCCAGCTGTAAGTAGTTTATATACTGGATACCGATCTAACAGTGGTCAATTTTGGAAACATCTTGGCAAAAAGTTGATAATTCTTTATAAATGAGAGTTGAAAACAGTTTGGCAAGTGGAGAACATTAAGCATCAAAAGTTTTTTTACTGCAGATACATCCGAATGTGTCTACACGAGGCAAAGGGTTAACTCTATCCAAAATAGTACAATTCTGCAGTAGGAAGCTTTCAAACCTTTTTGCAAAATTATGAAAATATTTATAAATTAGTATAACCAATCAAAAGAATTTTAACTATTTTACAAAAGTTTAACTCTTTCCCTCATACAACAAATTTACAGCAAACAACTTTTTGGAAAATATTTTTAAATACTTTTAAATTCAAGAAAAAAGAGGACTTTTGAAATCAAATTGGTTAAAGGTGAAAATAATTATAATGAGCAATTTGTATTTTTTCCCGCAATGTTTTAATTTCTAATCCAATATTTGCACTTTCATTTTGCATTAATGTTTGAAGTCTCAACCTTTGGAATGATTGTCCCCTTCATTACTAACAAACCTATGGTGGATAGACAATTAACCCTTTCCAACATCTAGCAAATCTGCAGCAGACAACTATTAAAACATCTAGACAGACATAGGAAAAATCTCTATATATCAAAGTATAATGCTTGAAAAAAGCCTGAAAACCATTGTGGAAAAAGGAAAATAAATGCTCTTTCTGAGCTAAAGCTCATTTTGCCACAATGTTTTCAACTCCATTCAATAATTTTTCTTTTATTTACATGTAAAAACATTTTCAATATTTTTGCCTAAATGTTTTGAAAGTTGTCTGCTGCAGATTTTTTGATTTTTGTGAAAGGGTTAAATTACACTTGTGCATAGTTGGATTTTGTGAAAGTTGATTTTCCAGAGACATGCATAATAATTCAAAGAATTATCCTGGGTAAAATTTCAAATATGAATTGATTATAAAAAAAGCAATGATCATCTACAAATCATTAAATGAACAATGTCCCTATTCAGGACCAAAATATGGAATGATACTCCCTTTCAAATTAGAACTGAAAATTAATTAAATTCTTTCAAGAAATTTTATTTAGCATGGACGTTTTCAGGTTATTCTTTAAATTGAGTAATCTTTTATTTTGTAAACAATTTGCTTTTATTTTGAATTGTCTATATGTATAATATTGTGTATATAATGTATTGTTAGCTCTGAGGCCCTCATGGAAGATTAGGACAGCCCAAATGTGTAGCCTCATAAAATATAGTTGTTATTATTATTATTATTATTACTACATTCTGAACACCAAAAAAAAGATATGAATTAGACTGTAGAGAGGCCCATAATGATCTGGATTTTGTACTATGATTGTTACCCTTTCCCACATACAAAAGACCGGCAGCAGACGACTTTGAAAACATTTGGTCAACAATATGGAAACTGTCTGTAAATTAAATAACAATTATTGAATAAATATGGAAGCATAAGGAAGTACCAAAAAAAGGTGGTTTGCGTCAAAAGTATCAGAAAGTGTTGTGTTACCTTCTAGCTCACTTAAATTGCAGTTGAATCAGTGCAGCCTATTCAGCAGAATAACCATCAGGGAAGTGACCTGACTTCCAATGATGTACAATTCCATGATATCCAAACTGGAATGAATGCAATGAATAGCGGACAGAATGAGATTGTATTGAATCGAAAGGCTTTACCACTTCAAAACAGAACCAAGTCACAGGCTATCCTAACTGCTGGTAATTATATATTATATGTAGATATTTTTTTTTAATGTTTTCCCTAATACAACAAACCTGCATTCTGTAATAAAAAATATAGTATAAGAAAAGAGTATAGAGGAATTAAGTGACATGGACAGTTCCTTGTTTCCAAAAGTTGTTTGATGAAAATGCATCAAAATGTGGCTGCATGATGAAAAGGGTTAACCATTTCCAGATACACATGCCTATTGATGAGGCTGAAACAGACAACTTTTGATACCCAAATAGCAAATGACCTTTGATACCCCAGAATCAGACGAATTGACTTATGATACCTTAGTAGCAAGTAACCTTTGATAACCCTGTAGTACACGATTTTTGATACCCTAGTAGCATACAACTTTTGATGCCCAAGAAGTAGACAACTTTTGATAACTCAGTAGCAGACAACTTTTTATACCCCTTATGCAGACTTGTTTTGATACCCTTGTAGCAAATGATGCCAATATGTTAAAAGGAAAAAGTGCTCACAAGGATCAATCTCATTTTTGATACCCTAGTAGCGGACAACTTTTGATACCCCTAAAGCAGACTTGTTTTGATAACCTTGAAGAAGGTGACCCAATATGTTAAAGGAGAAAGTGCTGACAAGGATCAATTTCATTTTTGATACCCTAGTATCCTACTGGATTATCAAAAGGTTTATGCAACAGGGGTATGTTAAGTTGTCTGTTACAGGGTTATCAAAAGTCTTCTGCTAGAGGGATATCAAAAGTAATTTCAGTTCTATAGCAGTATTACATGTTCAATGTTTTACTCAGATATGGAACTAGTTTAATAGAAATTGTACATTTACTTATGAACTCTTCTGGATTGAAAACAAAATTAGAAAACACTGTGGCAAAATGAGAATTTGCACATCATGAGCAGTTTCTCCTTTTCCTATAGTGTTTTCAAAAGTTGTCTGCTGTGCATACCTCAAATCTGCTTACAAAAAAAGAAACACTTCTTTAAGTGAATACAGACAACCAACAAAAGAAGTATTCAATAAAACTAAAGTAAGTCTAAAAGAAGTCAGGTTTGTTTAAGTATCGTTAGTAGTATTCTTGACATTCTCATAAAAAACAGTTTTCAACTTATTGTTGTTAGTCCCCTACCGATCGGAGACCGGTTTGGGTACTATAGGTTTTGTCTTTCTGTCCGTCTGTCGATCTGTCTGTCTGTTTGTCTGTCAGTCCCACCTTACCTTGTCCGGACCGCATCTTAACTATGCATCATAGGATTTGAAAGAAACTTGGTACAAACGTTCACCATGATGAGGCGGCGTGTCGCGCACAATACTGAGGCCTGTACCTCACCTCAAATGTAAAGGTCACACTTAGAGGTCAAAGTTCAAAATGAGTACTATTTGATAGGACTACCTTGTATGGCCCACATTTCAACCATGCATCATAGGATTTCCAAGAAACTTGGCACAAACATTCACCATGATAATGGCGGTGTAACACGTACAAGACCCATGCCTGTACTGCAAATGTCAAGGTCACATTTAGAGGTCAAAGGTCAAAATAAGTACTGTTTGATAGGAATACCTTGTCCGGCCCGCATCTCCATCAAGCATCATAGGATTTCCAAGAAACTTGGCACAAACGTTCACCATGATGAGGCGGCGTGTCATGCTCAAGATACTGGCATGTACCTAAAACGTCAAGGTCACAATTAGAGGTCAAAGGTCAAATTGAGTACTATTTGATAGAACTGTACCTTGTCCAGCCCACATTTCAACCATGCATCATAGGTTTTCAAAGAAACTTGGTACATACGTTCACCATGAAGGAGTGGCGTGTCACACACAAGACCCAGGCCTGTACCTAAAATTTCAAGGTCACACTAAGAGGTCAAAGGTCAAAATGAGTACTGTTTGATAGGACTACCTTGTCCAGCTCACATCTCAACCATGCATCATAGGATTTCCAAGTTACTTGGCACACAGGTTTACCTCAAATGTCAAGGTCACACTTAGAGATCATCGTTCAAAATGAGTAACGTTCGACAGGACTACCTTGTCCAACCGGCATCTCAATCATGCATCATAGGATTTCCATGGAACTTGGCACAAACGTTCACTATGATGAGGCAGTGTGTCGCTCTCAAGACCCAGGCCTGTACCTCAAATGTCAAGGTCACGATTAGAGGTCAAAATGTGTACTGTTTGATAGAACTGTACCTTGTCTGGCCCGCATCTCAACCATGCATCATAGGATTTCCAAGTTACTAGGCACACTGGTTGACCATCAAAAGGTGGCGTATCCCTCACAAGAACCAGGCCTTTACTTCAAATGTCAAGGTCACACTTAGAGGTCAAACGTACATAGGATAACTGTTTGATAGGACTGTACCTTGTGTGGCCCGTATCTCAACCATGCATAATAGGATTCCCAAGTTACTAAGCACACATGTTTACCATGATAAAGTGGCGTGTTGCGCACAATACCCAGGCCTGTACCTCAAGTGTCAAGGTCACACTTAGAGGTCAAAAGACAAAATGAGAAACCATGCATCATAGGATTCCCATGTTACTGGGCATACATGTTCACCATGATGAGGTTACATGTGGTGTACAAGACCCAGGCCTTTACCTCAAAGGTCAAGGTCACATTTGGTTGAAATGAGAAATGTTTGATTGGCCTACCTTGTCTAACCCACATCTCAACCATGCATCATAAGATTCCCAAGTAACTCAGTACACATGTACATGACGAGGCAGCATGTCGCGAAGAAAATACCAGGCCTGTACCTCAAAGGTCAAGGTCACACTTAGAGGTCAAAGGTCAAGATGAGTACTGTTTAATAGGACTACCTTGTCCGCCCCACATCTCAACCATGCATCATAGGATTCTCAAGTTACTTAGCACACATGTTCACCATGGTAAGGTGGCGTGTCGCGCACAATTCCCAGGCATGTGCCTCAAATGTCAAGGTCACACATGGTTGAATGGATTTTGATATAATTTCACACAATTATTCTCCATAACAAGATGATGTCTTCTGGTAGGGGACTTTTGTATTGCTTGCAATACAACATTTACTTGTTAGCTCACCAGAGCACAAAGTTCTCAAGGTGAGTTTTTGTGATCACCTTTTGTCCGTCGTCAACATTTGCTTGTTAACACTCTAGAGGCAACAATTTTCATCCAATCTTCATGACAGTTTATCAAAACATATATCTCCATCAAATCTAGGCCAAGTTCGAAACTGGGTCATGTCGGGTCAAAAACTAGGTCACTAGGCCATATTGAAGGAACATCTTGTTAACACTCTGTAAAAGTCGTATTTTTGGCTTGAGCTTGAAACTTTGTCAGAAAGTTTGTCTTGATGATATCTAGGCCAAGTTCGAATATGGGTCATGTCCGGTTAAAAGCTAGGTCACAAGGCCAAATTTAAGGAAAATCTTGTTAACACTCTTGATGCCGCATTTTAAACTTGAGCATGTTGAAACTTTATTAGAAAGTTTGTCCTGATATCTAGGCCAAGTTCGAATATGGGTCATGTCATGTCAAAAACTATGTCACTAGGCCAAATTTAAGGGAAATATTGTTAACACTCTGGAAGCCACATGTCTGGCTTGAGCATGTTGAAACTTTGTCAGAATATTTGTCTTGATGATATCTATGGTAAGTTCGAATATGGGTCAGGTCAGGTCAACAACTAAGTTACTAGGCCAAATTGTAGAACAATCTAGTTAACACTATAGAGATCGCATTTTTGACTTGAGCAGCTTGAAATTTTATCAGAAAGTTTGTCTTGATGATATTGCCATTGGCGCTGAAAGAGTTATGTCTCAAATAGCCCATTCTCAGGTGAGCGATTCCGGGGCCTCATGGCCTTCTTGTTTTTAGCTCACCAGAGCACGTAGTGCTCAAGGTGAGTTATTGTGATCGCCTTTTGTCCGTCGTTCGTCGTCCGTCGTCAACATTTGCTTGTTAATTCACTAGAGGCAACATTTTGCATCCAATCTTTATAAAAGTTTATCAGAACATATATCTCGATCAACTCTAGGCCAAGTTCGAAACTGGGTCATGTGGGGTCAAAATCTAGGTCACTAGGTCAAATTTAAGTAAAATTTTGTTAACACTCCTGAAGCCGCATTTTTGGCTTGAGCATCTTGAAACTTTGTCAGAATGTTTGTCTTAATGATATCTAGGCCAAGTTCGAAAATAGGTCATGTCAGGTTAAAAGCTAGGTCACTAGGTCAAATTTAAGGAAAATCTTGTTAACACTCCTGAAGCCGCATTTTTGGCTTGAGCATGTTGAAACTTTGTCAGAATGTTTGTCATAGTGATATCCAGGCCAGGTTCGAATATAGGTCATGTCGGGTCAAAAACTAGGTCACTAGCCCAAATTGAAGGAAAATCTTGTTAACACTCTGGAAGCCACATTTTAAACTTGACCATGTTGAAACTTTGTCGGAAAGTTTGTCTTGATGATATCTAGGCCATGTTCGAATATGGGTCATGTCCGGTCAAAAAGTAGGTCACTAGGCCAAATTTAAGGAAAATCTTGTTAACACTCTGGAAGCCACATTTTAAACTTGAGCATTTTGAAACTTTATTAGAAAGTTTGTCTTTTGATATCTAGGCCAAGTTCGAATATGGGTCATGTCCGGTCAAAAACTAGGTCACTAGGCCAAATTTAAGGAAAATCTTGATTACACTCTAGAAGCCACATTTCTGGCTTGAGCATGTTGAAACTTTGTCAGAATATTTGTCTAAGTAATAGCTAGGCCAAGTTCGAATATGAGTCATGTCGGGTCAAAAACTTGAGCATGTTGAAACTTTATCAGAAAGTTTGTCCTGATGATATCTAGGCCAAGTTCGAATATGGGTCATGTCATGTCAAAAACTAGGTCACTAGACCAAATTTAAGGGAAATCTTGTTAACACTCTGGAAGCCACATGTTTGGCTTGAGCATGAGAGAGTTATGTCTTAAATAGCCCATTCTCAGGTGAGCGATTCCAGGGCCTCATGGCCCTCTTGTTTACTGTTTCCTACTTACAACAAATCAACAGCAGATGACTTTTAAAGGAAATTGGCAAGAATACGGAAAATCTATGTATATGAAAGTATTATTTCTGAAAACATTTGAAAAAGTTGTGGCAATAAGTGAAATAAATCATTATTTTGTCCCAATGTTTTAAAAAGCTGTCTTCTGTATTTGCGTCAAATGGAAAAAGAGATAAAAATAATGGAAGTAATTTATGTATCCAAAGCAATTGACTTCTGTAGCAAATGTTAAACTATCTAAAATATTGCAGGAGAATCTCTGAATCCCTTCATCCCTGTTGGTCCACCACCAGAATCACAAAACGAGAGTGCCAGCTGTAAGTAGTTTATATACTGGATACCGCGTTGCTCTATCCAACAGTGGTCAATTTTGGAAACATCTTGTCAAAAAGTTGATAATTCTCTATAAATGAGAGTTGAAAACAGTTTGGCAAGTGGAGAACATTAAGCATCAAAAGTTGTTTACTGCAGATACATCCGAATGCGTCTACACGAGGCAAAGGGTTAACTCTACCCAAACTAGGACAAGTCCGCAGCAGAAAGCTCTTGAACCTTTTTGCAAAATAATGAAAATATTTATAAATGAGTATAACCAATCAAAAAAGAATTTTAACTATTTTGGCAAAAGTAGAAATTGATAATTGCAAAAGTTTAACTCTTTCCCACATACAACAAATTTACAGCAGACAACTTTTTATAATTTTTTTTTAGATACTTTTAAAAGCAAGAGAAAGAGGACTTTTGAAATTGCATTGGTTAATGGTGAAAATGATCATAATGAGCAATTTGTATTTTTTCAGCAATGTTTTTAATTCTAACTCAATATTTTCACTTTCATTTTGCATTGATGTTTAGTCTCAACCTTTGGAATGATTGCCCCCTTCATTACTAACAAACCTATGGTGGATAGACAATTAACCCTTTCCAACATTTAGCAAATCTGCAGCAGACAACTATTAAAACATCTAGACAGACATAGGAAAAATCTCTATATATCAAAGTATAATGCTTGAAAAATGCCTAAAAACCATTGTGGAAAAAGGAAAACAAATGGTCTTTCTGAGCTTAAGCTCATTTTGTCACCATGTTCTCAACTCCATTCAATAATTATACCCCCCGGCAAACAAAGTTTGGGGGGGTATATAGGAATCACCCTGTCTGTCCGTCCGTCCGTCTGTCTGTCCGTATGTCCACATTTCTTGTAAGCACTACTCCTCCTAAACGGCTCAATGGATTTGGTTCAAACTTTACATGAAGGTTACACATCGTATGTAGATATGCATGAAGGAAGATCATATGACTCGGATTCTTCCAAATGTGAAGCCTCTTAAAATAAAGTCGTTATTATTAGCTCCACTGGCTGAAAGCCAGTCGAGCTTATGTCATGGCGAATTGTCCGTCGTGCGTCTGTGCGTGCGTGCGTGCGTGCGTAAACTTTTTCCTTTAAACGACTTCTTCTCACTAACCACTTGGCCAATTTGGTTGAAACTTCATAGGAAGCATCCTCTCAATGTCCTCTCTTAAATTCCTTCAATTTTTTTTGATCCATCCATAATTCTGGTTTCCATGGCAACCAAAAGCAAAAAATAGTTAAAACTTAAAAAATCTTCTTCTCTGAAAGTGTAAGGCCGATTTTCAAATAATTTTGTAGAAATGTTCCTTGGGTGACCCTTTATTAGATTCCTTCAAGAAATGTTGATTGGTCGAAAAACATGGTCGCCAGAGGGCGGGGCTATTTTGCCTTATATGACCATAGTGAAAACTTAAAAAATCTTCTTCTCCGAAAGTGTTCAGCCGACTTTCAAATAATTTTACAGAAATGTTCATTGGGTGACCCTCTATCAGATTCCTTCAAGCCATGTTGATTGGTCGAAAAATATGGCCACCAGAGGGCGGGGCTATTTTGCTCTATATGACCATAGTGAAAATTTAAAAAATCTTCTTTTCCGAAAGTGTTGAGCAGATTTTCAAATAATTTTGTAGAAATGTTCTTTGGGTGACCCTCTTATCAGATTCCTTCAAGCCATGTTGATTGGTTCAAAAATATGGCCGCCATGGGGTGGGGCTATTTTGCCTTATATGGCTATTGTGAAAACTTAAAAAATCTTTTCCTCCGAAAGTGTCAGGCCGATTTTCAAATAATTTTGCAGAAACATTCCTTGGGTGACACTCTACAAGATTCCTTTAAGCCATGGTGGTTGGTAAAAAATATGGCCACTAGGGGGCAGGGCTGTTTGGAGATTTGATTTTTGCCTTATGGCCGTGGAGCGATACTGGCCCTCTTGGGCCTCTTGTTATTATTATTATACCCCCCGGCAAACAAAGTTTGGGGGGGTATATAGGAATCACCCTGTCTGTCCGTCTGTCCATCTGTCTGTCTGTCTGTCTGTCTGTCTGTCTGTCTGTCTGTCCGTATGTCCACATTTCTTGTAAGCACTACTCCTCCTAAACGGCTCAATGGATTTGGTTCAAACTTTACATGAAGGTTACACATCATATGTAGATATGCATGAAGGAAGATCACACGCCTCGGACTCTTCCAAGGGGAGATAATTTAACTTAGAGGTTATCTGCGAGGGACTCCTGTGCACATACCTCCACATTTCTTGTAAGCACTACTCCTCCTAAACGGCTCAATGGATTTGGTTCAAACTTTACATGAAGGTTACACATCATATGTAGATATGCATGAAGGAAGATCACACGCCTCGGACTCTTCCAAGGGGAGATGATTTAACTTAGAGGTTATCTGCGAGGGACTCCTGTGCACATACCTCCACATTTCTTGTAAGCACTACTCCTCCTAAACGGCTCAATGGATTTGGTTCAAATTTTACATGAAGGTTACACATCATATGTAGATATGCATGACGGAAGATCATACACCTCGGATTCTTCCAAGGGCAGATAATTCAACTTAGAGGTTACCTGCGAGGGACTCTTGTGCACATACCTCCACATTTCTTGTAAGCACTACTCCTCCTAAACGGCTCCATGGATTTGGTTCAAACTTTACATGAAGGTTACACATCATATGTAGATATGCATGAAGGAAGATCATACGCCTCGGATTTTTCCAAGGGCAGATAATTCAACTTAGAGGTTACCTGCGAGGGACTCCTGTGCACATACCATTCACATTTCTTGTAAGCACTACTCCTCCTAAACGGCTCCATGGATTTGGTTCAAACTTTACATGAAGGTTACACATCATATGTAGATATGCATGAAGGAAGATCATACACCTCGGATTCTTCCAAGGGGAGATAATTCAACTTAGAGGTTATCTGCGAGGGACTCCTGTGCACATACCTCCACATTTCTTGTAAGCACTACTCCTCCTAAACGGCTCAATGGATTTGGTTCAAATTTTACATGAAGGTTACACATCATATGTAGATATGCATGACGGAAGATCATACACCTCAGATTCTTCCATGGGCAGATAATTCAACTTAGAGGTAACCTGCGAGGGACTCCTGTGCACATACCTCCACATTTCTTGTAAGCACTACTCCTCCTAAACGGCTCAATGGATTTGGTTCAAACTTTACATGAAGGTTACACATCATATGTAGATATGCATGAAGGAAGATCATACGCCTCGGATTCTTCCAAGGGCAGATAATTCAACTTAGAGGTTACCTGCGAGGGACTCTTGTGCACATACCTCCACATTTCTTGTAAGCACTACTCCTCCTAAACGGCTCCATGGATTTGGTTCAAACTTTACATGAAGGTTACACATCATATGTAGATATGCATGAAGGAAGATCATACGCCTCGGATTTTTCCAAGGGCAGATAATTCAACTTAGAGGTTACCTGCGAGGGACTCCTGTGCACATACCATTCACATTTCTTGTAAGCACTACTCCTCCTAAACGGCTCAATGGATTTGATTCAAACTGTATATGAAGGCTACACATTATATGTACATATGCATGAAGGAAGATTTTTCTCCTCAGATTCTTCCAAGGGAAGATAAGCAAAGTAGAAACTTTACCATTGTATCTGATGCTTTGGGAGGGGAGCGGGGGGTATTCTTCAGTGAGCTTTGCTCACAGTATTTCTAGTTATTACTACATTCTGAAAACACAAAAAAAGATCGGGATTAGACTGTAGAGAGGCCCATGATGATCTGGATCTTGTACTATGATTGTTACCCTTTCCCACTTACAAAATATCTGCAGCAGACGACTTTGAAAACATTTAGTCAATAATATGGAAACTGTCTGTAAATTAAATAACAACTATTGAATAAAATATGAAAGCATATGGAAGTAACAAAGAAAGGTGGTCTGCGTCAAAAGCATCAGTAAGTGTTTTGTGACGTTCTAGCTCACATAAATTGCAGTTGGATCAGTGCAGCTTATTCAGCAGAACAACCATCAGGGAAGTGGCCTGGCCGCCAATGATGTACAATTCCATGATATCCAAACTGGAATGAATGTAATGAATAGCGGACAGAATGAGATTGTATTGAATCGAAAGGCTTTACCACTTCAAAACAAAACCAATTCACAGGCTAGTCTATCTGCGGGTAATTATATGTAGATAACTTTAACGTTTTCCCAAATACAACAAACCTGCATTCTTTAATAACAAAATACAATATAAGAAGAGAGTAGTGAGGAATTGAGTGACATGGACAATTTCTTGTTTCCAAAAGTTGTTTGATGAAAATGCATCAAAATGTGGCTGCATGCTGGAAAGGGTTAACCATTCTAACAGACAACTTTTGATACCCAAATAGCAAATGACCTTTGATACCCCAAAATCAGACGACTTGCTACCCGTGTAGCAGATGACTTTTGATACCCTAGTAGCAAGTAACCTTTGATAACCCTGTAGCAGACGATTTTTGATACCCTAGTAGCCTACAACTTTTGATACCTAAGAAGTAGACAACTTTTGAGAACTCGGTAGCAGCAACTTTTGATACACCTAAAGCAGACTTGTTTTGATACCCTTGCAGCAGATGATACCAATATGTTAAAAGGAGAAAGTGCTCACAAAGATCAATCTCATCTTTGATACCCTAGTATCCTACTGGATTATCAAAAGTCGTATGCAACAGGGGTATGTTAAGTCTTCTGTTACAGGGTTATCAAAAATTAACAACATTAACTTGTTTTTGCTGTTTCCTACTGACAACAAATCAACAGCAGAACACTTTTAAAACAAGTTTGCAAGAATACGGAAAATTTGTATATGAAAGTATTATTTCTGAAAACAGATGAAAAAGTTGTGGCAATAAGTGAAATTGATCATTATTTTGTCCCAATGTTTTCAAAAGCTGTCTTCTGTATTTTCGTCAAATGGAAAAAAGAGTTAAAAATAATGGAAGTAATTTATGTATCCAAAGCAATTGACTTCTGTAGTAAATGTTAAACTATCTAAAATATTGCAGGAGAAGCTCTGAATCTCTTCATCCCTGTTGGTCCACCAACAGAATCACAAAAGGAGAGTGCCAGCTGTAAGTAGTTTATATACTGGATACCGCGTTGGCCTATCCAACAGTGGTCAATTTTGGAAATATCTTGTCAAAAAGTTGATAATTCTCTATAAATGAGAGTTGAAAACAGTTTGGCAAGTGGAGAACATTAAGCATCAAAAGTTGTTTACTGCAGATACATCCGAATGCGTCTACACGAGGCAAAGGGTTTACTCTACCCAAACTAGGACAAGTCCGCAGCAGAAAGCTATCGAACCTTTTTACAAAATGATGAAAATATTTATAAATGAGTATAACCAATCAAAAAAGAATTTTAACCATTTTGGCAAAAGTAAAATTGATAATTGCAAAAGTTAAACTCTTTTCCACATACAACAAATTTACAGCAGACAATTTTTTAGATTTTTTTTTAGATACTTTTAAAAGCAAGAGAAAGAGTACTTTTGAAATTGAATTGGTTATTAATGGTGAAAATGATCATAATGAGCAATTTGTATTTTTTCCGCAATGTTTTTAATTCTAACTCAATAGTTGCACTTTCATTTTGCTTTAATGTTTAAAGTCTCAACCTTTGGAATGGTTGCCAACTTCATTACTAACAAACCTATGGTGGATAGACAATTAACCCTTTCCAACATTTAGCAAATCTGCAGCAGACAACTATTAAAACATCTAGACAGACGTAGGAAAAATCTCTATATATCAAAGTATAATGCTTGAAAAATGCCTAAAAACCATTGTGGAAAAAGGAAAACAAATGGTCTTTCTGAGCTTTAGCTCATTTTGCCACAATGTTCTCAACTCCATTCAATAATTTTATTTTTATTTACATGTATAAACATTTTCCATATTTTTGCCTAGATGTTTTGAAAGTCGTCTGCTGCAGATTTGTTGATTTTGGAGAGAGGGTTAAATTACACTTGTGCATAGTTAGATTATGTGAAAGTTGATTTTCCGGAGACGAGACATGCACAACAATTCAAACAAGAATAGATTATAAAAAAGCAATGATCATCTACAAATCATTAAATGAACAATGTCCCTAATACCTCAGAGACAAATTCAAATACTCCCAAAATAAAGGTCTTGGATCCTTTGATAACAAGCTGTTACAATAACCGAAACCAAAGCTGGAGAATGCTTCAGAAAATCCCATAGGGCTGTTCCAGGGAAAAATGTCTAGGGGCGGGGGCTGCGTGAGGAACTACAAGCTATTTTTAGTTGGTGGGTGAGGGGTATTTTCTAATTAAGATTAAAATTAGTGCCCAACATATAATTAAAATTTGATGGGTGGTACCCTAAAAATTAGTGGTCGTTCCTCCCCCGCTAGCCATATTTTTCCTGGAACAGCCCTAACCTATTCAGGACCAAAATATGGAATGATATTCCCTTTCAAATTAGAACTGCAAATTCATTAAATTATTTTAAGAAATTATATTTAGAATAGACGTTTTCAGGTAATTCTTTAAATTAAGTTATCTTTTATTTTGTAACCAAATTGCTTTTATTAGTCCCCTACCGGCGTGCCGAAGGGGACTATTAGGTTTGCACTCCGTCCGTCAGTCAGTCAGTCAGTCAGTCAGTCCGGCAAATCAGTTTTCCGCACTTTTTTTCTACATGCTTTGAGGTATTGAGCTGAAATTTTGTATATGCCTTTGTAATCATGTGTCACAGATCAAGTTCGCGTTTCCTGGGATTTCGTCAATTTTTTAATGAGTTATGCCCCTTTTTGGACTTAGAATATTCGTTTTCCGCATTTTTCTTCTACATGCTTTGAGGTATTGAGCTGAAATTTTGTATATGCCTCTGTAATTATGTGTCACAGATCAAGTTCGCGTTTCATGGGATTTCGTCAATTTTTTTATGAGTTATGCCCCTTTTTGGACTTAGAATATTAATCGGTAGGGGATTATGGTATTGCTTGCAATCCTACAGTTACTTGTTTTAAATTGTTTATATGTATAATATTGTGTTTATAATGTATTGCTAGCTCTGAGGCCCTCATGGAAGATTGGGACAACCCAAATGTGAAGCCTCATAAAATAAAGTCGTTATTATTATTATTATTATTACTACATTCTGAACACACAAAAAAAGATCGGGATTAGACTGTAGAGAGGCCCATGATGATCTGGATCTTGTACTATGATTGTTACCCTTTCCCACTTACAAAATATCTGCAGCAGACGACTTTGAAAACATTTAGTCAATAATATGGAAACTGTCTGTAAATTAAATAACAACTATTGAATAAAATATGAAAGCATATGGAAGTAACAAAGAAAGGTGGTCTGCGTCAAAAGCATCAGTAAGTGTTTTGTGACGTTCTAGCTCACATAAATTGCAGTTGGATCAGTGCAGCTTATTCAGCAGAACAACCATCAGGGAAGTGGCCTGGCCGCCAATGATGTACAATTCCATGATATCCAAACTGGAATGAATGTAATGAATAGCGGACAGAATGAGATTGTATTGAATCGAAAGGCTTTACCACTTCAAAACAAAACCAATTCACAGGCTAGTCTATCTGCGGGTAATTATATGTAGATAACTTTAACGTTTTCCCAAATACAACAAACCTGCATTCTTTAATAACAAAATACAATATAAGAAGAGAGTAGTGAGGAATTGAGTGACATGGACAATTTCTTGTTTCCAAAAGTTGTTTGATGAAAATGCATCAAAATGTGGCTGCATGCTGGAAAGGGTTAACCATTCCAACAGACAACTTTTGATACCCAAATAGCAAATGACCTTTGATACCCCAAAATCAGACGACTTGCTACCCGTGTAGCAGATGACTTCTGATACCCTAGTAGCAAGTAACCTTTGATAACCCTGTAGCAGACGATTTGTGATACCCTAGTAGCCTACAACTTTTGATACCTAAGAAGTAGACAACTTTTGAGAACTCGGTAGCAGCAACTTTTGATACACCTAAAGCAGACTTGTTTTGATACCCTTGCAGCAGATGATACCAATATGTTAAAAGGAGAAAGTGCTCACAAGGATCAATCTCATCTTTGATACCCTAGTATCCTACTGGATTATCAAAAGTCGTATGCAACAGGGGTATGTTAAGTCTTCTGTTACAGGGTTATCAAAAATTAACAACATTAACTTGTTTTTGCTGTTTCCTACTGACAACAAATCAACATCAGAACACTTTTAAAACAAGTTTGCAAGAATACTGAAAATTTGTATATGAAAGTATTATTTCTGAAAACAGATGAAAAAGTTGTGGCAATAAGTGAAATTGATCATTATTTTTTCCCAATGTTTTCAAAAGCTGTCTTCTTTTTTTTCGTCAAATGGAAAAAAGAGTTAAAAATAATGGAAGTAATTTATGTATCCAAAGCAATTGACTTCTGTAGTAAATGTTAAACTATCTAAAATATTGCAGGAGAAGCTCTGAATCCCTTCATCCCTGTTGGTCCACCAACAGAATCACAAAAGGAGAGTGCCAGCTGTAAGTAGTTTATATACTGGATACCGCGTTGGCCTATCCAACAGTGGTCAATTTTGGAAATATCTTGTCAAAAAGTTGATAATTCTCTATAAATGAGAGTTGAAAACAGTTTGGCAAGTGGAGAACATTAAGCATCAAAAGTAGTTTACTGCAGATACATCCGAATGCGTCTACACGAGGCAAAGGGTTAACTCTACCCAAACTAGGACAAGTCCACAGCAGAAAGCTCTTGAACCTTTTTGCAAAATGATGAAAATATTTATAAATGAGTATAACCAATCAAAAAAGAATTTTAACCATTTTGGCAAAAGTAAAATTGATAATTGCAAAAGTTTAACTCTTTCCCACATACAACAAATTTACAGCAGACAACTTTTTAGATTTTTTAGCTCACCTATGCACGAAGTGCAAGGTGAGCTATTGTGATCACATTTTGTAAGGCGTCCGTCCGTCGTCCGTCGTCTGTCGTCCGTCGTCTGTCGTCCGTCGTCCATCGTCAACATTTGAGCTTGTTAACACTCTACGGGCTACATTTTGCATCCAATCTTCATGAAAGTTTATCAGAACGTTCATCTCCATAAAATCTTGGACAAGTTCGAAACTGGGCGATATGAGGTCAAAAACTAGGTCACTAGGTCGAATTGAAGGAAAATCTTGTTAACACTCTGCAGGCCACATTTTCAACTTGAGCATATTGAAACTTTATCAGAATGTTTGTCTTGATGATATGTAGGTCAAGTTCGAACATGGGTCACGTTGGGTCAAAAAGTAGGTCACTAGGTCAAATTGAAGGAAAATCTTGTTAACACTCCAGAGGCCGCAATTTTTGCTTCAGCAGTTTGAAATTTTGTCAAAATGTTTGTCTTAAAAATATCTAGGTCAAGTTCGAATATGGGTTATGCCGGGTCAAAAACTAGGTCACTAGGTCAAATTGAAAGAAAATCTTGTTAACACTTTTGATGCCGTATTTTTTGCTGCAGCAGCTTGAAATTTGGTCAGAATGTTTGTCTTAAATATATCTAGGTCAAGTTCAAATATGGGTCATATTGGGTCAGAAACTAGGTCACCAGGCCAAATTGAGGGAAAATCTTGTTAACTCTGTAGAAGCCGCATGTTTTGCTTCAGCGGCTTGAAATTTGAGCTGAATGATATCTAGGCCAAGTTCGAATATGGGTCATGTCGGGTCAAAAACTAGGTCACTAGCCCAAATTGAAAGAAAATCTTTTTTACACTTTGGATGCCGCATTTTTTGCTTCAGCAGCTTGAAATTTTGTCAGAATGTTTGTCTTAAAGACATCTAGTTCAAGTTCAAATATGGGTCATATTGGATCAGAAACTAGGTCACTAGGCCAAATTGAGGGAAAATCTTGTTAACTCTGTAAAAGCTGCATTTTTTGCTTCAGCAATTTGAAATTTGGTCAGAATGTTTGTATAAATGATATCTAGGCCAAGTTCGGATATGGGTCATGCCGGGTTAAAAACTAGGTCACAAGACCAAATTGAAGGGTAATCATGTTAACACTCTGGATACTGCATTTTTAATTTCAGCATGATAAAACTTTATCAGAATGTTTTTCTTGATGATATGTAGGCCAAGTTTGAATATGGGTCATGCTGGATCAAAAACTAGGTCACTAGATCAAATTGAAGGAAAATCTTGTGAACACTTTGGATGCCGCATTGTTTGCTTCAGCAGCTTGAAATTTGGTCAGAATGTTTGTCTGAATTATATCTAGGTCAAGTTCAAATATGGGTCATATTGGATCAGAAACTAGGTCAATAAAGGAAAATATTGTTCAAACTCCGGAGGCCGCATTTTTACTTTGAGCAAGTTGAAACTTAGTCAGAATGTTGTCTTGATGATATCTAGTCCATGTTGGAATATGGGTCATATCAGGTAAAAAATATAGATCACTAGGCCAAATGATGGAAAATATTGTTAACACTGTGGAGGTTGCATTCAGAATAATTGTCTTGATGTGTTTTGCATTGCAGTACATTGTATAATTAAGGTGAGCGATCCAGGGCCATCATGGCCCTCTTGTTTTTTAGATACTTTTAAAAGCAAGAGAAAGAGGACTTTTGAAATTGAATTGGTTAATGGTGAAAATGATCATAATGAGCAATTTGTATTTTTTCCGCAATGTTTTTAATTCTAACTCAATATTTGCACTTTCATTTTGCTTTTATGTTTGAAGTCTCAACCTTTGGAATGATTGCCCCCTTCATTACTAACAAACCTATGGTGGATAGACAATTAACCCTTTCCAACATTTAGCAAATCTGCAGCAGACAACTATTAAAACATCTAGACAGACATAGGAAAAATCTCTATATATCAAAGTATAATGCTTGGAAAATGCCTAAAAACCATTGTGGAAAAAGGAAAACAAATGGTCTTTCTGAGCTTTTGCTCATTTTGCCACAATGTTCTCAACTCCATTCAATAATTTTATTTTTATTTACATGTATAAACATTTTCCATATTTTTGCCTAGATGTTTTGAAAGTCGTCTGCTGCAGATTTGTTGATTTTGGGAGAGGGTTAAATTACACTTGCGCATAGTTAGATTATGTGAAAGTTGATTTTCCGGAGACATGCACAACAATTCAAACAAGAATAGATTACAAAAAAGCAATGATCATCTACAAATCATTAAATGAACAATGTCCCTAATACCTCAGAGACAAATTCAAATACTCCCAAAATAAAGGTCTTAGATCCTTTGATAACAAGCTGTTACAATAACCGAAACCAAAGCTAGAGAATGCTTCAGAAAAGCCCATAGGGCTGTTCCAGGGAAAAATGTCTAGGGGCGGGGGCAGGGGCGGCGTGAGGAACTACAAGCTATTTTTAGTTGGTGGGTGAGGGGTATTTTCTAATTAAGATTAAAATTTGATGGGTGGTACCCTAAAAATTAGTGGTCGTTCCTCCCCCGCTAGCTATATTTTCCTGAACAGCCCTTACCTATTCAGGACCAAAATATGGAATGATATTCCCTTTCAAATTAGAACTGCAAATTCATTAAATTATTTTAAGAAATTATATTTAGAATAGACGTTTTCAGGTAATTATGTCTCCCCCATACATGGGGGTGACATATTGTTTTTGACCGTTACGTCCTTCCGTCTGTCACTCTTGTTTCCGCTCAATAACTGAAGAACACTTGGATGTAGGAACTTCATACTTGGTATGCAGGTTGGTCATGACCAGTAGATGACCCCTATTGATTTTGATGTGTCAAGGTCATGGTGACCTTGTTAGGTAAAATATGGTTTCCGCTCAATAACTGAAGAACGCTTAAGCCGAATAACTCCTTACTTAGTATGAAGGTTTGCCATGCCCAGTAGAAGACCCCTATTCATTTTGAGGTCAGTACATCTAAAGTCAAGGTCACAGTGACCTTGAGCTGAAAGGTCAGAGTGACAATGAGCTGAAAAATTGTTTTTATGCCCCCACGGAATCTCCGATTCGGGGGGCATATAGTTTTTGGCCTGTCTGTTGGTCTGTCTGTCTGCACAAAAAAAACTTTAACCTTGGCCATTACTTTTGAACCATAACAGGTACGGCTACCATATTTCACATGTGTATTCCTTGTGACATGACCTTTCTGTCAGTACCAACATTTTTGACCTTGCGACCTTGACCTTTGACCTAGAGGTTGCCATTCTCGAAAAAAACTTTAACCTTGGCCATTACTTTTGAACCATAACAGATACGGCTACCATATTTCACATGTGTATTCCTTGTGACAAGACCTTTCTGTCAGTACCAACATTTTTGACCTTGCGACCTTGACCTTTGACCTAGATGTTGCCATACTAAAAAAAACTTTAACCTTGGCCATTTCTTTTGAACCATAACAGGTACGGCTACCATATTTCACATGTGTATTCCTTGTGACATGACCTTTCTGTCAGTACCAACATTTTTCACCATGCGACCTTGACCTTGACCTAGATGTTGCCATTCTCGAAAAAAACTTTAACCTTGGCCATTTCTTTTGAACCATAACAGGTATGGCTACCATATTTCACATGTGTATTCCTTGTGACATGACCTTTCTGTCAGTACCTTGCGACCTTGACCTAGATGTTGCCATTCTCGAAAAAAACTTTAACCTTGGCCATTACTTTTGAACCATAACAGGTATGGCTACCATATTTCACATGTCAGTACCAACATTTTTGACCTTGCGACCTTGACCTTTGACCTAGATGTTGCCATTCTCGAAAAAAACTTTAACCTTGGCCATTACTTTTGAACCATAACAGATACGGCTACCATATTTCACATGTGTATTCCTTGTGACATGACCTTTCTGTCAGTACCAACATTTTTCACCTTGCGACCTTGACCTTGACCTAGATGTTGCCATTCTCGAAAAAAACTTTAACCTTGGCCATTTCTTTTGAACCATAACAGGTATGGCTACCATATTTCACATGTGTATTCCTTGTGACATGACCTTTCTGTCAGTACCTTGCGACCTTGACCTTGACCTAGATGTTGCCATTCTCGAAAAAAACTTTAACCTTGGCCATTACTTTTGAACCATAACAGGTATGGCTACCATATTTCACATGTCAGTACCAACATTTTTGACCTTGCGACCTTGACCTTTGACCTAGATGTTGCCATTCTCGAAAAAACTTTAACCTTGGCCATTACTTTTGAACCATAACAGATACGGCTACCATATTTCACATGTGTATTCCTTGTGACATGACCTTTCTGTCAGTACCAACATTTTTGACCTTGCGACCTTTACCTTTGACCTAGATGTTGCCATTCTCAATTTTTTTTTTAACCTTCCCCACTTCTTTTGAACAATAACAGGTAATGCTACCATATTTCACATGTGTATACCTTGCGACCTTGACCTTTGACCTAGATGTTGCCATTGGGGGGCATCAGTGTTTCACAAACACATCTTGTTGCTTAATGGCTTTGGCCATGGAAGTTAATACTTGGTTTGCAGGATGGTCACCACAAGCAAGTGACCTATATTGATTTTGAGGTCAAAGGTCAGGGTCATGGTAACCTTCAGCTGAAAAATGGTTTCTGCTCAATAACTAAAGAATGATTATGTCGAGGAACTTCATACTTGGTTTCACATGTTGGTCCTAACCAGTAGATGACCCCTATTGATTTTGTTTGATTTTGAATTCACAAGGTCAAAGGTCAAGGCCACAGTAACATTCACCAGAACAATTTTTTTTTTACTCAATAACTCATACTTAGTGTGCAAGTTGGTCCTAATTAGTACATGACCCCTTTTGATTTTGTTTGATTTTGAGATCACAAGGTCAAGGTCACGGTAACCTTCAGCTGTAAAATCGTTTTTACTCAATTACTCAAGAACGCTTATGCCCTGGAACTTCATAATTGGTGTGCAGGTTGGTCCTAACTTGTAGATGACCCCTATTGATTTTGACTCCATCATTTCTTTTCCTCCCCTACGACCACACAAATGGGGAGACAAACACTTTTTCAAAAAAGCAATCTCTAGTTCTTTAAATTAAGTTATATTTTATTTTGTAACCAAATTGCTTTTTTTTTAAATGTTATATGTGTAATATTGTGTTTATAATGTATTGCTAGCTCTGAGGCCCTCATGGAAGATTGGGACAACCCAAATGTGAAGCCTCATAAAATAAAGTTGTTGTTATTATTATTATTATTAGCTCCACTGGCTGAAAGCCAGTCGAGCTTATGTCATGGCGAATTGTCCGTCGTGCGTCTGTGCGTGCGTGCGTAAATTTTTCCTTTAAACGACTTCTTCTCACTAACCACTTGGCCAATTTGGTTGAAACTTCATAGGAAGCATCCTCTCAATGTCCTCTCTTAAATTCCTTCAATTTTTTTTGATCCATCCATAATTCTGGTTTCCATGGCAACCAAAAGAAAAAAATAGTGAAATCTTAAAAAATCTTCTTCTCTGAAGGTGTCAGGCCGATTTTCAAATAATTTTGTAGAAATGTTCCTTGGGTGACCCTTTATTAGATTCCTTCAAGAAATGTTGATTGGTCGAAAAACATGGTCGCCAGAGGGCGGGGCTATTTTGCCTTATATGACCATAGTGAAAACTTAAAAAATCTTCTTCTCCGAAAGTGTTCAGCCGATTTTCAAATAATTTTGTAGAAATGTTCATTGGGTGACCCTCTATCAGATTCCTTCAAGCCATGTTGATTGGTCGAAAAATATGGCCGCCAGAGGGCGGGGCTATTTTGCTCTATATGGCCATAGTGAAAATTTAAAAAATCTTCTTCTCCGAAAGTGTTGAGCAGATTTTCAAATAATTTTGTAGAAATGTTCTTTGGGTGACCCTCTATCAGATTCCTTCAAGCCATGTTGATTGGTTGAAAAATATGGCCGCCATGGGGTGGGGCTATTTTGCATTATATGGCTATTGTGAAAATTTAAAAAATCTTCTCCTCCGAAAGTGTCAGGCCGATTTTCAAATAATTTTGCAGAAGCATTCCTTGGGTGACACTCTACAAGATTCCTTTAAGCCATAGTGGTTGGTAAAAAATATGGCCACTAGGGGGCAGGGCTGTTTGGAGATTTGATTTTTGCCTTATGGCCGTGGAGCGATACTGGCCCTCTTGGGCCTCTTGTTACTACATTCTGAACACAATAAAAAGATCTGGATTAGACTGTAGAGAGGCCCATGATGATCTGGATATTGTACTATGATTGTTACCCTTTCCCACATACAAAATATCTGCAGCAGACGACTTTGAAAACATTTAGTCAATAATATGGAAACTGTCTGTAAATTAAATAACAATTATTGAATAAATATGAAAGCATATGGAAGTACCAAAACAAAGGTGGTCTGCGTCAAAAGCATCATAAAATGTTTTGTGATGTTCTAGCTCACTTAAATTGCAGTTGGATCAGTGCAGCCTATTCAACAGAATAACCATCAGGGAAGTGACCTGACCGCCAATGATGTACAAGTCCATGATATCCAAACTGGAGTGAATGCAATGAATAGCGGACAGAATGAGATTGTATTGAATCGAAAGGCTTTACCACTTCAAAACAAAACCAATTCACAGGCTAGTCTATCTGCGGGTAATTATATGTAGATAACTTTAACGTTTTCCCAAATACAACAAACCTGCATTCTTTAATAAAAAATACAATATAAGAAAAGATTAGTGAGGAATTGCGTGACATGGACAATTTCTTGTTTCCAAAAGTTGTTTGATGAAAATGCATCAAAATGTGGCTGCATGATGGAAAGGGTTAACCATTCCAGCAGACAACTTTTGATACCCAAATAGCAAATGACCTTTGATACCCCAAAATCAGACGACTTGCTACCCCTGTAGCAGATGACTTTCGATACCCTAGTAGCAAGTAACCTTTGATAACCCTGTAGCAGACGATTTTTGATACCCTAGTAGCCTACAACTTTTGATACCTAAGAAGTAGACAACTTTTGAGAACTCGGTAGCAGACAACTTTTGATACACCTAAAGCAGACTTGTTTTGATACCCTTGCAGCAGATGATACCAATATGTTAAAAGGAGAAAGTGCTCACAAGGATCAATCTCATCTTTGATACCCTAGTATCCTACTGGATTATCAAAAGTCGTATGCAACATGGGTATGTTAAGTCTTCTGTTACATGGTTATCAAAAATTAACAACATTAACTTGTTATACCCCCCGGCAAACAAAGTTTGGGGGGGTATATAGGAATCACCCTGTCTGTCCGTCCGTCTGTCTGTCTGTCTGTCTGTCCGTATGTCCACATTTCTTGTAAGCACTACTCCTCCTAAACGGCTCAATGGATTTGGTTCAAACTTTACATGAAGGTTACACATCATATGTAGATATGCATGAAGGAAGATCACACGCCTCGGACTCTTCCAAGGGGAGATAATTTAACTTAGAGGTTATCTGCGAGGGACTCCTGTGCACATACCTCCACATTTCTTGTAAGCACTACTCCTCCTAAACAGCTCAATGGATTTGGTTCAAACTTTACATGAAGGTTACACATCATATGTAGATATGCATGAAGGAAGATCATATGCCTCAGATTTTTCCAAGGGGAGATAATTCAACTTAGAGGTTACTTGTGAGGGACTCCTGTGCACATACCTCCACATTTCTTGTAAGCACTACTCCTCCTAAACGGTTCAATGGATTTGGTTCAAACTTTACATGAAGGTTACACATCATATGTAGATATGCATGAAGGAAGATCGTATGCCTCAGATTCTTACAAGGGGAGATAATTCAACTTAGAGGTTACCTCCGAGGGACTCCTGTTCACATACCTCCACATTTCTTGTAAGCACTACTCCTCCTAAACGGCTCAGTGGATTTGGTTCAAACTTTACATGAAGGTTACACATCATATGTAGATATGCATGAAGGAAGATCATAGGCCTCGAATTCTTCCAAGGGGAGATAATTCAACTTAGAGGTTACCTGTGAGGGACTCCTGTGCACATACCTCCACATTTCTTGTAAGCACTACTCCTCCTAAACGGCTCAATGGATTTGGTTCAAACTTTACATGAAGGTTACACATCATATGTAGATATGCATGGAGGAAGATCATACGCCTCGGATTCTTCCAAGGGGAGATAATTCAACTTAGAGGTTACCTGCGAGGGACTCCTGTGCACATACCTTGTAAGCACTACTCCTCCTAAAGGGCTCAGTTGATTTGATTCAAACTATATATGAAGGCTACACATCATATGTAGATATGCATGAAGGAAGATCATACGCCTCAGATTCTTCCAAGGGGAGATAATTCAACTTAGAGGTTACCTGCGAGGGACTCCTGTGCACATACCTTGTAAGCGCTACTCCTCCTAAAGGGCTCAGTTGATTTGATTCAAACTGTATATGAAGGAAGATGTTTCTCCTCAGATTCTTCCAAGGGAAGATAATTCAACTAAGAGGTTACGAGGAACTCCTGTGATACCTTGTAAGCGCAACTCCTCCTTAACCGTAGAAACTTTACCATTGTATCTGATGCTTTGGGAGGGGAGCGGGGGGTATTCTTCAGTGAGCTTTGCTCACAGTATTTCTAGTTTTTGCTATTTCCTACTGACAACAAATCAACAGCAGAACACTTTTAAAACAAGTTTGCAAGAATACGGAAAATTTGTATATGAAAGTATTATTTCTGAAAACAGATGAAAAAGTTGTGGCAATAAGTGAAATTGATCATTATTTTGTCCCAATGTTTTCAAAAGCTGTCTTCTGTATTTTCGTCAAATGGAAAAAAGAGTTAAAAATAATGGAAGTAATTTATGTATCCAAAGCAATTGACTTCTGTAGCAAATGTTAAACTATCTAAAATATTGCAGGAGAAGCTCTGAATCCCTTCATCCCTGTTGGTCCACCAACAGAATCACAAAAGGAGAGTGCCAGCTGTAAGTAGTTTATATACTGGATACCGCGTTGGCCTATCCAACAGTGGTCAATTTTGGAAATATCTTGTCAAAAAGTTGATAATTCTCTATAAATGAGAGTTGAAAACAGTTTGGCAAGTGGAGAACATTAAGCATCAAAAGTAGTTTACTGCAGATACATCCGAATGCGTCTACACGAGGCAAAGGGTTAACTCTACCCAAACTAGGACAAGTCCACAGCAGAAAGCTCTTGATCCTTTTTGCAAAATGATGAAAATATTTATAAATGAGTATAACCAATCAAAAAAGAATTTTAACCATTTTGGCAAAAGTAAAATTGATAATTGCAAAAGTTTAACTCTTTCCCACATACAACAAATTTACAGCAGAAAACTTTTTAGATTTTTTTTTTAGATACTTTTAAAAGCAAGAGAAAGAGGACTTTTGAAATTGAATTGGTTAATGGTGAAAATGATCATAATGAGCAATTTGTATTTTTTCCGCAATGTTTTTAATTCTAACTCAATATTTGCAATTTCATTTTGCTTTAATGTTTGAAGTCTCAACCTTTGGAATGATTGCCCCCTTCATTACTAACAAACCTATGGTGGATAGACAATTAACCCTTTCCAACATTTAGCAAATCTGCAGCAGACAACTATTAAAACATCTAGACAGACATAGGAAAAATCTCTACATATCAAAGTATAATGCTTGGAAAATGCCTAAAAACCATTGTGGAAAAAGGAAAACAAATGGTCTTTCTGAGCTTTTGCTAATTTTGCCACAATGTTCTCAACTCCATTCAATAATTTTATTTTTATTTACATGTATAAACATTTTCCATATTTTTGCCTAGATGTTTTGAAAGTCGTCTGCTGCAGATTTGTTGATTTTGGGAGAGGGTTAAATTACACTTGCGCATAGTTAGATTATGTGAAAGTTGATTTTCCGGAGACATGCACAACAATTCAAACAAGAATAGATTATAAAAAAGCAATGATCATCTACAAATCATTAAATGAACAATGTCCCTAATACCTCAGAGACAAATTCAAATACTCCCAAAATAAAGGTCTTAGATCCTTTGATAACAAGCTGTTACAATAACCGAAACCAAAGCTAGAGAATGCTTCAGAAAAGCCCATAGGGCTGTTCCAGGGAAAAATGTCTAGGGGCGGGGGCAGGGGCGGCGTGAGGAACTACAAGCTATTTTTAGTTGGTGGGTGAGGGGTATTTTCTAATTAAGATTAAAATTAGTGCCCAGCATGTAATTAAAATTTGATGGGTGGTACCCTAAAAATTAGTGGTCGTTCCTCCCCCGCTAGCTATATTTTCCTGAACAGCCCTTACCTATTCAGGACCAAAATATGGAATGATATTCCCTTTCAAATTAGAACTGCAAATTCATTAAATTATTTTAAGAAATTTTATTTAGAATAGACGTTTTCAGGTAATTATGTCTCCCCCATACATGGGGGTGACATATTGTTTTTGACCGTTACGTCCTTCCGTCTGTCACTCTTGTTTCCGCTCAATAACTGAAGAACACTTGGATGTAGGAACTTCATACTTGGTATGCAGGTTGGTCATGACCAGTAGATGACCCCTATTGATTTTGATGTGTCAAGGTCATGGTGACCTTGTTAGGTAAAATATGGTTTCCGCTCAATAACTGAAGAACGCTTAAGCCGAATAACTCCTTACTTAGTATGAAGGTTTGCCATGCCCAGTAGAAGACCCCTATTCATTTTGAGGTCGGTACATCTAAAGTCAAGGTCACAGTGACCTTGAGCTGAAAGGTCAGAGTGACAACGAGCTGAAAAATTGTTTTTGCTTAATGGCTTTGGCCATGGAAGTTAATACTTGGTTTGCAGGATGGTCACCACAAGCAAGTGACCTATATTGATTTTGAGGTCAAAGGTCAGGGTCATGGTAACCTTCAGCTGAAAAATGGTTTCTGCTCAATAACTAAAGAATGATTATGTCGAGGAACTTCATACTTGGTTTCACATGTTGGTCCTAACCAGTAGATGACCCCTATTGATTTTGTTTGATTTTGAATTCACAAGGTCAAAGGTCAAGGCCACAGTAACATTCACCAGAACAATTTTTTTTTTACTCAATAACTCATACTTAGTGTGCAAGTTGGTCCTAATTAGTACATGACCCCTTTTGATTTTGTTTGATCTTGAGATCACAAGGTCAAGGTCACGGTAACCTTCAGCTGTAAAATCGTTTTTACTCAATTACTCAAGAACGCTTATGCCCTGGAACTTCATAATTGGTGTGCAGGTTGGTCCTAACTTGTAGATGACCCCTATTGATTTTGACTCCATCATTTCTTTTCCTCCCCTACGACCACACAAATGGGGAGACAAACACTTTTTCAAAAAAGCAATCTCTAGTTCTTTAAATTAAGTTATATTTTATTTTGTAACCAAATTGCTTTTTTTTTTAAATGTTATATGTGTAATATTGTGTTTATAATGTATTGCTAGGTCTGAGGCCCTCATGGAAGATTGGGACAACCCAAATGTGAAGCCTCATAAAATAAAGTTGTTGTTATTATTATTATTATTAGCTCCACTGGCTGAAAGCCAGTCGAGCTTATGTCATGGCGAATTGTCCGTCGTGCGTCTGTGCGTGCGTGCTTAAACTTTTTCCTTTAAACGACTTCTTCTCACTAACCACTTGGCCAATTTGGTTGAAACTTCATAGGAAGCATCCTCTCAATGTCCTCTCTTAAATTCCTTCAATTTTTTTTGATCCATCCATAATTCTGGTTTCCATGGCAACCAAAAGAAAAAAATAGTGAAAACTTAAAAAATCTTCTTCTCTGAAGGTGTCATGCCGATTTTCAAATAATTTTGTAGAAATGTTCCTTGGGTGACCCTTTATTAGATTCCTTCAAGAAATGTTGATTGGTCGAAAAACATGGTCGCCAGAGGGCGGGGCTATTTTGCCTTATATGACCATAGTGAAAACTTAAAAAATCTTCTTCTCCGAAAGTGTTCAGCCGATTTTCAAATAATTTTGTAGAAATGTTCATTGGGTGACCCTCTATCAGATTCCTTCAAGCCATGTTGATTGGTCGAAAAATATGGCCGCCAGAGGGCGGGGCTATTTTGCTCTATATGGCCATAGTGAAAATTTAAAAAATCTTCTTCTCCGAAAGTGTTGAGCAGATTTTCAAATAATTTTGTAGAAATGTTCTTTGGGTGAACCTCTATCAGATTCCTTCAAGCCATGTTGATTGGTTGAAAAATATGGCCGCCATGGGGTGGGGCTATTTTGCATTATATGGCTATTGTGAAAATTTAAAAAATCTTCTCCTCCGAAAGTGTCGGGCCGATTTTCAAATAATTTTGCAGAAGCATTCCTTGGGTGACACTCTACAAGATTCCTTTAAGCCATAGTGGTTGGTAAAAAATATGGCCACTAGGGGGCAGGGCTGTTTGGAGATTTGATTTTTGCCTTATGGCCGTGGAGCGATACTGGCCCTCTTGGGCCTCTTGTTACTACATTCTGAACACAATAAAAAGATCTGGATTAGACTGTAGAGAGGCCCATGATGATCTGGATATTGTACTATGATTGTTACCCTTTCCCACATACAAAATATCTGCAGCAGACGACTTTGAAAACATTTAGTCAATAATATGGAAACTGTCTGTAAATTAAATAACAATTATTGAATAAATATGAAAGCATATGGAAGTACCAAAAAAAGGTGGTCTGCGTCAAAAGCATCATAAAATGTTTTGTGACGTTCTAGCTCACTTAAATTGCAGTTGGATCAGTGCAGCCTATTCAACAGAATAACCATCAGGGAAGTGACCTGACCGCCAATGATGTACAAGTCCATGATATCCAAACTGGAGTGAATGCAATGAATAGCGGACAGAATGAGATTGTATTGAATCGAAAGGCTTTACCACTTCAAAACAGAACCAATTCACAGGCTTTTCTATCTGCGGGTAATTATATGTAGATAACTTTAACGTTTTCCCAAATACAACAAACCTGCATTCTTTAATAAAAAATACAATATAAGAAAAGATTAGTGAGGAATTGCGTGACATGGACAATTACTTGTTTCCAAAAGTTGTTTGATGAAAATGCATCAAAATGTGGCTGCATGATGGAAAGGGTTAACCATTCCAGCAGACAACTTTTGATACCCAAATAGCAAATGACCTTTGATACCCCAAAATCAGACGACTTGCTACCCCTGTAGCAGATGACTTTTGATACCCTAGTAGCATGTAACCTTTGATAAACCTGTAGCAGACGATTTTTGATACCCTAGTAGCCTACAACTTTTGATACCTAAGAAGTAGACAACTTTTGATAACTCGGTAGCAGACAACTTTTGATACCCCTAAAGCAGACTTGTTTTGCTACCCTTGCAGCAGATGATGCCAATATGCTAAAAGGAGAAAGAGCTCACAAGGATCAATCTCATTTTTGATACCCCTAAAGCAGACTTGTTTTGATACCCTTGAAGCAGATGATACCATTATGTTAAAAAGAGAAAGTGCTCACAAAGATCAATCTCATCTTTGATACCCTAGTATCCTACTGCATTATCAAAAGTCGTATGCAACAGGGGTATGTTAAGTCGTCCGTTACAGGGTTATCAAAAGTTTTCTGCTAGAGGGCTATCCAAAATTATTTCAGTTCTATAGCAGTATTACATGTCCAATGTTTTACTCAGATATGGCATGGTAAACTAGTTTAATAGAAATTGTACATTTACTTCTGGATTGAAAAAAAAAATAGAAAACACTGACAAAATGAGAATGTTCTCATCATGAGCAGTTTCTCCTTTTCCTATAGTGTTTTCAAAAGTTGTCTGCTGTGCATACTACAAATCTGCTTACAAAAAAAAGGAACATTTCTTTAAGTGAATACAGACAACCAACAAAAGAAGTATTCAATAAAGTCAAAGTAAGTCTAAACTATTGAACAAATATGGAAGCATATGGAAGTGCCAAGAAAAGGTCAAAGCATCAGAAAGGGTTTGGTGACGTTCTAACTCAATTAAATTACAGTTGGATCAATGCAGCCTATTCAACAAAACAACCGTCAGGGAAGTGACCTGACCGCCAATGATGTACAAGTCCATGATATCCAAACCGGACTAAATGCAATGAATATCGGACAACCTCATCCTGGATATAGGGTTCCACAGTTACAATTTGCACAGCAAGAAGGTGTTAACCAGAATCAAAGAGACAATACTACTCCAGCAACCAATAGCAGTCAGCTGCCTGTGTATGACATGTCTAAAAAAACAAGAGGTAATAATATGTTTTTAATTTTTAACATTTTCCAAAATACAAAAAAACAGCTTTCTTTAATTAAAATACAATTTGAGAAAAAAAGAAGATAGAAAACATAGTGAGAAAATGAGAAATTTTGACATTAACAATTTTTTGTTTCCAAAAGTTGTTTGATGAAAATGCATCAAAATGTGGCTGCATGAACAAAAGGGTTAACCATTTCCAGTTAAACAGGCCTATTGATGAGTCTGAAGCAGACAACTTTTGATACCCATTATGGCCAAATAGCAAATGGCCTTTGATAACCAAGAATCGGATGACTTGCTACACCTGTTGCAGATGACTTTTGATACCTGTGTAGCAGACGAATTTTGATACCCTGGTAGCATACGACTTGATACCCAAGAAGTTGACAACTTTTGATAACTCAGTAACAGACACCCCTAAAGCAGACTTGTTTCGATAACCTTGCAGCAGATGATGCCAATATGTTAAAAGGAGAAAGTGCTCACAAGGATTATCCTACTGGATAACCAAAAGTCGTATGCAACAGGGGTATCTAAAGTCGTTTATTACAGGGTTATCAAAAACCTTCTACTAGAGGGCTATCAAAGGTTGTTTCAGTTCTATAGCAGTATTACATGTCCAAGGCTTTACTCAGATATTTTCCAAACAGACGAAGAAAGCATAGCATTGTAAACTAGTTAAATATAAGTGGTACGTATGAATTCTTCCAGATTGAAATCAAAATTAGAAAACACTGTGACCAAATGATAATTAAAATGCTCATCATGAGCAGTTTCTCCTTTTCCTATATTGTTTTCAAAAGTTGTCTGCTTTGCATACAACAAATATGCGTACAAAAAAAGGAACACTTCTTTAAGTGAATGCAGAATTATTGAATAAAGTAGAAAACACTCAGAAAACACTAGAGCAAAATGAGAGGTTGCTCATGAGCAGTTTTCCAACTGTAGACTATATGTGCATCAACATATGATGTAAACAGACAATCACTTTGTTTTTCACTACAGGTTGGTGTGTGATCATAAACAACCGAGATTTCCATGCTATTGATAATGAAAGTAAAGAGATGCCAAAGAGGTCAGGAACAGACGTAGATGCAGGTTGGTAAAACCACTTTACTTTTTAGCTCACCTGTGGACGAAGTGCAAGGTGAGCTATTGTGATCACATTTTATCAGAACATTCCTCTCCATCAAATCTTAGACAAGTTCGAAACTCCGCCAAATGAGGTCAAAAACTAGGTCACTAGGCCAAATTGAAGGGAAATCTTGTTAACAATCTAGAGGTCACATTTTCAACTTCAGCATGCTTAAACTTTATCAGAATGTTTGTCTTGATGATATGTAGGTCAAGTTCGAACATGGGTCATGTTGGGTCAAAAAGTAGGTCACAAGGTCAAATTGAAGGAAAATCTTGTTAACACCCTAGAAGCCGCATTGAAATTTTGAAAGTTCGAAACTCCGCCAAATGAGGTCAAAAACTAGGTCACTAGGCCAAATTGAAGGGAAATCTGGTCAACACTCTGGATACTGCATTTTTAACTTGAGCATGTTGAAACTGTATCAGAATGTTTGTCTTGATGATATGTAAGTCAAGTTCACTAGGTCAAACTGAAGGAAAATCTTAACACACTAGAGTCCGCATTTTTTGCTTCAGCAGTTTGAAATTTTGTCAGAATGTTTGTCTAAAAGATATCTATGTCAAGTTCGAATATGGGTCAGAAACTAGGTCACTATTTCAAATTGAAGGAAAATCTTGTTAACTCTGTAGAAGCCACTTTTTTGGATACAGCAGCTTGACATTATCAGAATGTTATCTAAATGATATCTAAGCCAAGTTTGAATATGAGTCATGTAGGATCAAAAACTAGGTCACTAGGCCAAATTGAAGGAAAATCTTGTTAACACTTTGGATGCCGCATTTTTATGCCCCCGGAATCACCGATTCGGTTGGCATCTAGTTTTTGGCCTGTCTGTCTGTCTGTCAAAAAAACCTTTAACCTTGACCACTACTTTTGAACCATAACAGGTACAGCTACCATATTTCACATGTGTATTCCTTGTGACATGACCTTTCTGTCAGTACCAAAATTTTTTACCTCGGATCATTAAAAAGACTAAGGATTCTCATATTGATCGGATTTGACATGACTCGCAATGATACTCGCTCCAGCCAATCCGCAGCGATTGATAAAATGACTCCTAATCAAGATTTGACACTTGTAGACTTAAATTGTACCTTTTTAAGAACGACTTCAAACAAAGCATTACTATTTTCTCATTTCAGACAGATTATCGATAAATAATTTATTTTAACAATCTGATTACAAACAATGAATTAATTCAAGAATGCCGAACACAATTGCATTTTTAACACGATTCCAAAGGCAATTACTTTCAATAGTCGATCTCTTTTGTCATCTGTCAAAAATTACTTATCAAAAAGTGTCATATAAACACATAATAATTTTCCCTACTGAAGAAAAATTATTGTTTAGAAGGTAACAACTATTGAAGACTGAAGAAAGAAATAAGCAAACAAAAAAGAAAGTGTGCCACTATTATGTCATGGGTTTTCGTGTACTGTATATTTTCTGAAAATCAGAACTGTCATTCAAGGAAGTATTCACACTCACTCTTATGAGTTTTGTTTGTATAATAAATGTATCGGTGTGTAAGTTGAATGCAATAAGGTGTGTTTATAACACAATATAATATATTATTCACAAGTCTTTCAAATGAAAGCACTGAGGGGTCATTTCAGTGACTTATGTATGACCCTTACACATTGAGGCAAACCGAGAACTGTTCAACATTAGCAGTTTCTCCTTTTACAATAATGTTTTCAAAAATGATGTTGATGGGAATAATGTGCACTTTTGCAGTTAGAGTTCATAAGAAAGATTGACAGTTCCAGAAAAGCAAAGTGTGTGTCTTGTGAGAAAAGCTTTAACTGTGTGTCAAGAGGAAATGTTGCAATCTTTGAAAAACTTTCTAGTTCTGAGCATGTTAAAAAGGTCAAGTTATAAAAAATAACCCCAAACTTCCTATGACGTTTACTGTTACACATGCAAGACAGGCCCTAGTCAAGTTACAAAATTCATCCATCCTTTTCTAAAGTATGTACAGCTGAGATGCAGACAGAGCCAATACCTTGTGTATTTTTCGAAGAAAGAGTTGCTACTGCCAAGGTATTTACAATTTATTACTTGTTAATGTATATTTATATGAGAACAAAGTCTACACCAACCCAAGTGTTTTTTACATTGCCAAATAGGCCCTTCCATTCTGATGTTGGTGATCAACTCAATGCACTTTTAAGATCGAATTTAACAAATTAAGTATTTTTTACTTAAAATAAGGTAAGTTCTAAGTCACATATCATATATGTTGGTATGTGGCTAAAATATGTTAACAGTTGAGCTTAAAATGAGCCGATCCAGTAGGATATAGCCTGCTCCTGTTATCTACACTGAAGTCATCATGTTGGTCCTTTATTTTATGAGGAAAAGGGATAAATATTCTAGGTCAAAACTCAAAAATATACATCACTCAAGCAATGGAATTTTATATAACTGCATCATACAACAACATGTGAAGGAATATAAAGGTATCATTTAGAAGTTAAATGTAAGCATACAATTAATGTTTAAAATTGATGTAAATTAAGAGGCAATCTATGCTTGATGCAAATAAATCAAATCTGTCGGCTTGGGAATGTAATCAAAATAGTGAACAATAATTAAGGTAGAACGCGCCTCCAAAAAAATGTTCGAATTCCCTCACGAAATATTGCATCCCCATAATAAAGCATATGCCCAACTATATTCTGTTCTTACTTTTTTCGTATCTAAAACAGTTTTGAAACTACGAGACCTCAAAGTATACAACTGACGTCACTTTTTAGACGTCTCTCAAATGTCCTTCGTTGAAACAACAACAGCTGATAGTTTGGTCAATTTTAGGTTGATAGCTGCGAAATTATATCACGTTTCGCATCTTAAGAATACCTTCACGTACATGTAATTTTCTTCTTTGTGTCGTACGTTTTAAAAGAATAACGCGTCTATAACGTCACTTTTCAGGAGCGAAATGCCGTCGTGTTACGCTAAAGAAAGCTTGCTTTTCTTACATTAAAAAAGAATCTGTAAATTTAATTTTTGATTTTTTAAAATCTTTTTATTTTAGAATCTTATTACAAATGGTTAGATATATTAACAGAAAAGTATACCTTACCGACATCGTTTTTGCACAATATCAGTTTATCTCACCCCTTTACCTATTCAGTTATGATGTTAAAAAGGTGTATTTTAGATATACATTATGTGTGTGCTGGAACAATGGTCCTTGTTGCAGTTATGTTATTCAGTCGGCAGTCAAATTTAATAATATATTATATTCCAATTATTCAGATTTTAATATTGATGGACACATAAAAGTATCTGGGTCTATAATGGCTTCAAATGTTATAATAACTATTTGAAATAATAACTCGCATAATGTTGCGTTTTCATCCGATGCATTCTATTTAATAAAGAAATCAGATTTCAATAAATTATATTAATGCTGGTAAATGAAGAACATTGACAATTAAAATGGTATCCTTTGAAAGTATTTTCTTTTTTCTGGTGACAATTTCGCAATGTATTAACACTTAAAAAGCATTCTTATTTAAGACATCTTCAGGCAATGAACTAAATATCGTGCAAATTGAAGAAGTTTTTTATGATTAATCCGTTATCATGATGTGTTCAGTAAAGTGTTGTTTTAATTGAACGCCGTTTAATTCATGTAGAAAAGTCACATTTGCATCCCTGTAACATGTTTACTTTACCCTAATTATTTAACACAATTAATGCATTAATACGCCTCAAAATGTTACATATATCGGACATGGCCCATATCTGTGGTAGGGGTAATGCAAATGACACATGCCTGTTTTTAAATTTCGTTTGACCGGAATCATAATAATAATAAAAAATAATAATAATAATAATAGTAACAATTTGAATCGTCTACCGCTAGAACTGTAGAAGGGGTAGCCAATCTCATCAAAGTGTTTTCGAGTGCAGGTCTTTTCACTTGCCTTTGTCTCTACAATCGGTCCAACTATTCGCTCCATTCTTTTAAAAAGTTATTTGGTGGAAACCATTCATGTGAGTAGGTCAACATTCCTGAAAGATGGTAAGAATTGCACGTATAGACCTATAACTTTTACCGGGCGCAATGTATCGAGGCGATACAATTGGGACTTTAGTTGAGTAACTTATAGGATGTATTTAGATTTCTTTACAAATCACTTTCGAACACAAAAAGAACATTTAAGTACTCAAAGAACAAAGAATAATTATTTAATATTGCGAAACTATTGTGAGAAATATAGACATTTTTCATAATGAGCAATTTCACCTTTTGCCACAATATTTTCAAAAGATATCTGCTGTATGTTGGAAATGGTTAACAAACAGGAGAGACAATCGTGATTAAATTTGAGAGAAGGATGTTCGGGAATGTCCTCCTGCTGCGATATATAATTATTAATTCCTGGGAAAGATCATGTGCAACGAAAATTATTATTTTTCTCTCATAAAGAGTGTTGTGCAATTTCTTCTTTTGTCACTATAGTTTCAAAAAGCCGTCTGCTGCAGAGGCGTCAGAAAGCGTCTATATGAGGGAAAGGGTTAAGTCACACATAGCTTTTATTATGAATGAACAGCTTAAAGATGGAAGAAAAGTGAACTTGAGACACTTTCTATTCAAAAGAGAAAATGTACCTGGAGAGGTGTCAAGACAGCCCCTTGACCCCATTGGGGGCCTTGAAGCGGCCCCCAAACCCCTCGCCAAGAAAATAATTTCCTCCCTTTTGGCTAAGAGTCAATCACACCCCTGGTAAATATGCTATTGCACAGGAAAAGGTTTCAAGTTGACTTTTGATCACATTTCACACACATAATCTTGTTAGAAGATAATTTCAATTTGTGTACATTCTGGTAAGACAGCTGACGGACCAGATGATCTGAACCTTCACTGTTTAGAAATGCCAACTTGTACCTTTTCTCATGCACTGGCTCAAACTTCACTGTAAGTATTGATTAGAGATGAAGGATTTTATTGCAATACTTTTTGTTGTATATTCAAAGTCTTCTGCTTTAACAAATCTGCAGCTGACAGGTTTAAAAACACCAAGGCAAAAATATCGAAAATCATTCAGACAAAAGACAAAAATGCTCACAATGAGGTTTAGGTCATAAAGCTCTTCCAGCAAGATAACAAACAGCGATGGTGACAGGAGCTTTTCTTCTTGCAAAGTCTTGAACGTCCATTTTCACATGATTTGGCCTATCTGTTAAAACAATGTTCCAAGTCCCAAATCCACTCTTGTCCCATGCTTTTTAGATCACCTAGAGCCAAAGGCTCAAGGTGAGCTATTCTGATCACTCTGTGTCCGTCGTCCGTCGTAGTCCGTCGTTAACTTTTAGCTTTAAACATCATCTCCTCCTGAACCGCAAGAACAATTTCCACCAAACATCACAGGAATGTTCCTTTGGTGGTCCTCTTTCAAAATTGTTCAAAGATTAAAATTCCAATGAGAACTTTGGTTGCTGCGGCATCTGAAAAGGGACAAAATGTCCTAACTTTAAAAATCTTCTCCTCCGAATCTGCCTGTCAGATTCAAATATAATTTGGTAGAAATGTTCCTTGGGTGAGCCTCTATAAAAATTGTTCAAGCCATACTGATTGGTCGAAAAACATGGCAGACAGGCGGCATCAGAAAAGGGGCAAAATGACAAAATTTGAAAATTCCATTTTTAGCTCCACTGGCTGAAAGCCAGTCGAGCTTATGTCATGGCAAATTGTCCGTCGTGCGTGCGTCTGTGCGTGCGTTAACATTTTCCTTTAAACGGCTTCTTCTCCCTAACCACTTGGCCAATTTGGTTGAAACTTCATAGGAAGCATCCTCTCAATGTCCTCTCTTAAATTCCTTCATTTTTTTAGCTCTACTGGCTAAAGGCCAGAAGGGCTTATGTCGTGGCGATTTGTCCGTCGTGCGTGCGTCCGTCCGTCCGTAAACAATTTCTTGTTAACACGATACAGTCTTCACTTTTGATTGTATCTCAACCAAACTTATACAGTAGTTAGATATCCATGAGAGCTCGGTTCCTTTCGAAAACCAGCCAGATCCGCCCATGCATGACTGGATTATGGCCCTTGAAATGGTCAAAACTGCTATAAAAGAGCTTGTTAACACGATACAGTCTTCACTTTTGATTGTATCTCAACCAAACTTATACAGTAGTTGCTATAATTGAGCATGTGAACACAATAGAGGCTCCATTTACTATCTGATCTTCACCAAACTTAGATAGTAGTTAAATACTGATTAGAGCTTGGTTCCTTTTGAAAACCAGCCAGATCCGCCCATGCAAGACTGGATTATGGCCCATGAAATTGTAAAAATTACTATAATACAGCTTGTGAAAACAAAAGAGCCTCCATATACTATCCGATCTTCACCATACATACATGCTCTGGATTGAAAATGACCAAAGAACCATACCAGTAGAGCATAGGCCCTCATGGGCCTCTTGTTTTTGATCCATCAATAATTCCATGGCAACCAAAAGAAAAAAATAGTGAAAACTTAAAAAATCTTCTTCTCCAAAAGTGTCAGGCCGATTTTCAAATAATTTTGTAGAAATGTTCCTTGGGTGACCCTTTATAAGATTCCTTCAAGAAATGTTGATTGGGCGAAAAACATGGCCGCCAGGGGGCGGGGCTATTTTGCCTTATATAGCTATAGTGAAAACTTAAAAAATCTTCTTCTCCGAAAGTGTTCAACCGATTTTCAAATAATTTTGTAGAAATGTACATTGGGTGACCCTCTATCAGATTCCTTTAAGCAAGGTTGATTGGTAAAAAAACCATGGCCGCCAGAGGGCGGGGCTATTTTGCCTATATGGCTAAAGAAAAACTTAAAAAATCTTCTTCTCCGAAAGTGTTCAGCCGATTTTCAAATAATTTTGTAGAAATGTTCATTGGGTGACCCTCTATCAGATTCCTTCAAGCCATGTTGATTGTTAAAAAAACATGGCCGCCAGAGGGCGGGGTTATTTTGCCTATATGGCTATAGTGAAAACGTAAAAAATCTTCTCCTCCGAAAGTATCCAGCCGATTTTCAAATAATTTTGTAGAAATGTTCCTTGGGTGACTCTTTATTAGATTCCTTCAAGAAATGTTGATTGGTTGAAAAACATGGCCGCTAGGGGGCGGGGCTATTTTGCCTTATATAGCTAAAGTGAAAACTTAAAAAATCTTCTTCTCCGAAAGTGTTCAGCCGATATTCAAATAATTTTGTAGAGATGTTCCTTGGCTGACCCTCTATCAGATTCCGTCAAGCCATGTTGATTGGTTGAAAAATATGGCTACCAGGGGGTGGGGCTATTTTGCCTTATATGGCTTTAGTGAAAACTTAAAATATCCTCTCCTCCGAAAGTGTCGGCCAATTTTCAAATAATTTTGCAGAAACATTCCTTAGGTGACACTCTACATGATTTCTTTAGCCATGGTGGTTGGTAAAAAACATGGCCAACAGGGGGCAGGGCTGTTTGGAGATTTGATTTTTGCCTTATGACCGTGGAGCGATACTGGCCCTCTTGGGCCTCTTGTTATGAAAGTGTTTGTCTGATTTTAAGAAAATATAATACGAATCTTACTGTAATGATCCTCTATTTAATTTGTTTAAGCCGTTTTGATTGGTTACACAATCATATCAACCAGGCGTCATCACAAAAAGGGTAAATTCAACTTTTAGCAACAAATGACAACCAACTCCTACCATTCCAAGACCAATTTCCACAAAACATCACAAGAATGTTCCTTTGGTGGTCCTCTTTCAAAATTGTTCAAAGATTTAAATTCCATTGAGAACTTTGGTTGCTGCGGCATCAGAAAGTGAGAAAAATACCCAAATTTTAAAATCCTTTTCCTCCATAATCTACTTGTGCGATTGCAAGATAATTTGGTAGAAATGTTCCTTAAGTGACCCTCTAAATAAACTGTTGAAGCCATATTGATTTCGTTGAAAAACAGGGCAGCAAGGCGGCATCAGGAAAGGTGCAAAATGACAAAAACTTTATAATTCCATTATTATTAAAGTTCTTGTTAGATTTCAAGATATAAATGGCCTTTACTGATAAGCTGTTTCTTGAGAAGTGTCCACTCCTTGCAGTTTCATTTGCACTCCCTGATAAAATTTTCCCAGATATTTGCAGTTAAATATTTGCTACTAATTTACTATCAATTAGGTGATCGATTTAGGGCCATCTTGGCCCTCTTTGTTTGACTGTCCTACCCAATACCAGGTTACTTTTGAACTCATGCAAGCTTGTTTCCTTCCTTCACTTGTTCATCAATTCCTGTCATTCCAGAGGTTCTGAGTTCAAATCTAGGTTTGATTTAGTAAATTTCAGAGATGCTTTTAAGTGCCTCCCCCTCAACAAGAGGTCAAGTACTTGCCCTTTCCACAAAAAAAGACCTCACATGCATCTTAGCTATACAATGAGCCTATTAAAGAACCAAGCGGGCTTTTCAGAAAGAGCAAGGGCATCACACTTTGAATCCCTCCTTGTATCTATCTCTGTCTCTGGAAATTATCGGCACCTGTCGGAGACTCATACAATATCAAAATGGGACCCGTAGAAGCTAATTATGCTCAATTAGAAAATGTGTACAACTATATTAAAATGAACTAAAAAAGTATCTCTTTCCCTTGTACAGATGCATTTAGACGCCTCTGCAACTTCTTATCTTACCACAAGATGTTTTCATTTGTTGCAAATATGTTGTATAATGGAAAGGGTTGTTAAAGTGGATGTCTATTAACCATTTACCCTACAGGCAATTTTTAAAGTCTGCTTTTGGAAATATTATGTAATATTAAAAATTTAAGAAATTAAGAGTTGACTGTTATACATTTGATCTCTCTTTGTTTGTCAAAATGCATCGGCATGTGAAAACATTTAAGAAAAGCAATTACTCTGTCATGAAAGACATTTTCAGAGCAGACTAAATATACCATATCAGAGAAATGGTTAACTTAAATCTTTTTATAATCCTTGTCCACTTACAATACATTAGTAGCCGCCAACTTTGTTTAAAAAGAAACTGAAAAAAAACTCTATGAAGGAAAATATAAATCTTGTATAGAGTTGAAAACATTGTGGCAAAAGGAGAAATTTCTTCTATTCCCCAATGTTGTCAAAAGTTGCCTGCTTCAGAAAAGTCAAATGTTTTTTTATTTTGTTTATTTATACAGATAGTTTACAGAAAGTGTTTGGCGAACTCGGTTTTATCGTCCGTTGCCGAACTAACTTGACCCACACAGGGATGAAGCATTTTTTGACCTCCGTCGCCAACAAAATTGATCACACCAACTTCAACTGTTTTGTGTGCTGTATCCTGACTCACGGAGATCTCAATCACCTGTACGGTACAAACGGAAAACCGATTGCTATCAAAGATCTGACATCCATGTTCCAAGCCAATCGATGTCCAACTCTTACAGGGAAACCAAAACTGTTTTTCCTGCAAGCATGTCAAGGGCTAGATAAAATGACTGGTAAGCTTTGATCTATGTTTATAATGTTTATTTCCTGAGCTGTCTTCTGTGAACTTCAACTTAAACAGCTGACCATGTTTGAAAATATCATTTTCCAACTAGAATTTAATATTTTTTGGTTTTCATAACTAGATACAGTATACAATTTTTAGCTCGACTATTCGAAGAATATGAGAGCTATACTACTCACCCTGGCGTCGGCGTCCACATACTTGTACTACATGTTTTGTATTGAAACTTTCTACAAACCTACCCAACTATCACCTATGTAGCTTATCAAGTTAGATAACTCTATCCTGCATTTTATGCAAGTTATGGCAGTTTCTTTACTTAGAAATTCTGATTAAAGTTTTGCGTGCAACTAAATTAAGAGTCCATATCTCAGTATTTACTTGATGCATTGAATTGAAACTTTCTACAACCCTACCCAACTATCACACCTATGTAGATTATCAAGTAAGATAACTCTATCCTGCATTTTATGCAAGAAATGGCCCTTTTTTACTTAGAAATTCTGGTTAAAGTTTTGCATGCAACTTAAATTAAGAGTCTGTATCTCAGTATTCACTTAATGCATTACATTGAAACTTTCTTCATTGCTTCCAAACTATCACACCTATGGAAATAATCAAGTTTGATAACTCCATCCTGCATTTAATGCAAATTATGGCCTTTTTTTACTTAAAAATCTGGTTAAAGTTTTTCGTGCAACTAAATTAAGAGTCCATATCTCAGTATTTACTTGGTGCATTGCTTTGAAAGTGTATACATCCCTACCCAACTATCACACCTATGTAGATTATCAAGTAAGATAACTCTATCCTGCATTTTATGCAAGTAATGGTCCTTTTTGTCTCGCCCACGATAGTGGAGTGAGACATAGCAGTCACTTTTCCAGCGACGGCGGCCGCTTTTACAAATAGCTATATCTCGGCAACTCCTGCTTGAATTTTTCTGAAACTTTGTTAGATGTATTGTTTGGTCATGGGACATCTGTCAACGTCAAAATTTTCAGGGTCAAGGTCATTATTGTGCAGAACTTGACCTTTGTTAGGTAACTTAACCTCAAAACTTAACCTTTCTTATATCTGAGCAACCTCTGCTTGAATTTTTCTGAAACTTTGTCAGATGTATTGTTTGGTCATGGGACATCTGTCAACGTCAAAATTTTCAGGGTCAAGGACATAATTGTGCAGAACTTGACCTTTGTTAGGTAACTTAACCTCAAACTTAACCTTTCTTATATCTCAGCAACCTCTGCTTGAATTTTTCTGAAACTTTGTCAGATGTATTGTTTGGTCATGGGACATCTGTCAACGTCAAAATTTTCAGGGTCAAGGTCATAATTGTGCAGAACTTGACCTTTGTTAGGTAACTTAACCTCAAAACCTAACCTTTCTTATATCTCAGCAACCTCTGCTTGAATTTTTCTGAAACTTTGTCAGATGTATTGTTTGGTCATGGGACATCTGTCAACGTCAAAATGTTCAGGGTCAAGGTCATAAATGTTCAGAACTTGACCTTTGTTAGGTAACTTAACCTCAAAACTTAACTTTATATCTCAGCAACCCCTGCTTGAATTTTTCTGAAACATTGTCAGATGTATTGTTTGGTCATGATACATCTGTCAACGTCAAAATTTTCAGGGTCAAGGTCATAATTGTGCAGAACTTGACCCTTTCTTATATCTCAGCAACCCCTGCTGGAAATTTTCTGAAACTTTGTCAGACGTATTGTTTGGTCATGGGACATCTGTCAACGTCAAAATTTTCAGGGTCAAAGTCATAATTGTGCAAAACTTGACCTTTGTTAGGTAACTTAACCTCAAAACTTAACCTTTCTTATATCTCAGCAACCTCTGCTTGAATTTTTCTGAAACTTTGTCAGATGTATTGTTTGGTCATGTGACATCTGTCAACGTCAAAATTTTCAGGGTCAAGGTCATAATTGTGCAGAACTTGACCTTTGTTGGGTAACTTAACCTCAAATTTAACCTTTCTTATATCTCAGCAACCCCTGCTTGAATTTTTCTGAAACTTTGTTAGATGTATTGTTAGGTCATGGGACATCTGTCAAGGTCATAATTTTCAGGGTCAAGGTCATAATTGTGCAGAACTTGACCCTTTCTTATATCTCAGCAACCCCTGCTGGAATTCTTCTGAAACTTTGTCAGATGTATTGTTTGGTCATGGGACATGTTTCAACGTCAAAATTTTCAGGGTCAAGGTCATAATTGTGCAGAACTTGACCTTTGTTGGGTAACTTAACCACAAAACTTAACCTTTCTTATATCTCAGCAACCCCTGCTTGAATTTTTCTGAAACATTGTCAGATGTATTGTTTGGTCATGATACATCTGTCAACGTCATAATTTTCAGGGTCAACGTCATAATTGTGCAGAACTTGACCCTTTCTTATATCTCAGCAACCCCTGCTGGAATTTTTCTGAAACTTTGTCAGATGTATTGTTTGGTCATGGGACATCTGTCAACGTCAAAATGTTCAGGGTCAAGGTCATAATTGTGCAGAACTTGACCTTTGTTAGGTAACTTAACCTCAAAACTTAACCTTTCTTATATCTCGGCAACCTCTGCTTGAATTTTTCTGAAACTTTGTCAGATGTATTGTTTGGTCATGTGACATCTGTCAACGTCAAAATTGTGCAGAACTTGACCCTTTCTTATATCTCAGCAACCCCTGCTGGAATTTTTCTGAAATTTTGTCAGATGTATTGTTTGGTCATGGGACATCTGTCAAGGTCATAATTTTCAGGTTCAAGGTCATAATTGTGCAGAACTTGACCCTTTCTTATATCTCAGCAACCCCTGCTGGAATTTTTCTGAAACTTTGTCAGATGTATTGTTTGGTCATGGGACATCTATAAACTTCAAAATTTTCAGGGTCAAGGTCATAATTGTGCAGAACTTGACCTTTGTTAGGTAACTTAACCTCAAAACTTAAAACTTTCTTATATCTCAGCAACCCCTGCTTGAATTTTTCTGAAACTTTGTTAGATGTATTGTTAGGTCATGGGACATCTGTCAAGGTCATAATTTTCAGGGTCAAGGTCATAATTGTGCAGAACTTGACCCTTTCTTATATCTCAGCAACCCCTGCTGGAATTCTTCTGAAACTTTGTCAGATGTATTGTTTGGTCATGGGACATGTGTCAACGTCAAAATTTTCAGGGTCAAGGTCATAATTGTGCAGAACTTGACCTTTGTTGGGTAACTTAACCACAAAACTTAACCTTTCTTATATCTCAGCAACCCCTGCTTGAATTTTTCTGAAACATTGTCAGATGTATTGTTTGGTCATGATACATCTGTCAACGTCATAATTTTCAGGGTCAACGTCATAATTGTGCAGAACTTGACCCTTTCTTATATCTCAGCAACCCCTGCTGGAATTTTTCTGAAACTTTGTCAGATGTATTGTTTGGTCATGGGACATCTGTCAACGTCAAAATGTTCAGGGTCAAGGTCATAATTGTGCAGAACTTGACCTTTGTTAGGTAACTTAACCTCAAAACTTAACCTTTCTTATATCTCGGCAACCTCTGCTTTAATTTTTCTGAAACTTTGTCAGATGTATTGTTTGGTCATGTGACATAGATCTGTCAACGTCAAAATTGTGCAGAACTTGACCCTTTCTTATATCTCAGCAACCCCTGCTGGAATTTTTCTGAAATTTTGTCAGATGTATTGTTTGGTCATGGGACATCTGTCAAGGTCATAATTTTCAGGGTCAAGGTCATAATTGTGCAGAACTTGACCCTTTCTTATATCTCAGCAACCCCTGCAGGAATTTTTCTGAAACTTTGTCAGATGTATTGTTTGGTCATGGGACATCTATAAACTTCAAAATTTTCAGGGTCAAGGTCATAATTGTGCAGAACTTGACCTTTGTTAGGTAATTTAACCTCAAAACTTAAAACTTTCTTATATCTCAGCAACCCCTGCTTGAATTGTTCTGAAACTTTGTCAGATGTATTGTTTGGTCATAGGATATCCATCAACGTCAAAATTTTCAGGCTCAAGGTCATAATTGTGCAGAACTTGACCTTTGTTAGATAACTTAACCTCAAAACTTAACCTTTCTTATATCTCCGCAACCCTTGCTGGAATTTTTCTGAAACTTTGTCAGATGTATTGTTTGGTCATGGGACATCCGTGTCAATATCAAAATTTCAGGGTCGAGGTCATAATTGTGCAGAACTTGACCTTTGTTAGGTAACTTAACCTCAAAACTTAAACTTTCTCAGCAACCCCTGCTGGAATTTTTTTGAAACTTTGTCGGATGTATTGTTAGGTCATTGGACATCTGTCAACTGCAGTGATTGCAATTATTTACAATTTAATGTAGTATTATTGATCACTCTTTACTTCATGTGTGAATAAATATATTAAGATATATACACATGTAGTGAGTTTATTATTTATCATGACATGTTGATAACAATGCATTGACAGACACTTACTTTTTCACATTTTATCAACTTTACTTTCTTTTTGCATAGTGATACCATTTAATATCTGATTTTCTTAGAAGGGCGAGACACCCTCAGCCCGAGGTCTTGTTTTGTCTAGAAATATGGTTAAAGTTTTGCATGTAACTACATTAAGAGTTGATATCTTTGTTTTTACTTGATGCATTGCTTTGAAACTTTATACAACCCTTCCCAACTATCACACCTCTGTTGATTTTCAAATTAAATAACTCCATCCTGCATTTTATGCAAGTTATGGCCCTTTTTAGATTTATAAATTCTGGTTAAAGTTTTGCATGCAACTACATTAAGAGACCATATCTTAGTACCTACTTGATGCATTGCATTGCAAATTTATACAGCCCGCCCCAACCATCACACCTATGTAAACAATCAAGTATGATAACTCTATCCAGCATTTTATGCAAGTTAAGGTTCCTTTTTGGACTTAGAAAATCTGGTTAAAGTTTCGCGTGCAACTACTTTAAAAGTCCATATCTCAGTAACTACTTGAAGCATTGTATTGAAACTTTATACAACCCTTCCTAATGTTACAACTATATTCACAACCAATTAAGATAACTCTTATCCTGCATATGATGCAAATCTACATTAAGAGTCCATATCTTAGTAACTACTTGATGCATTCCATTGAAACATTATACAATACATTTTTATTACATTCAGACACATTTGCATATAGTAAGTTACAAACAACAATTTTCAAAACATAATCCCTTTAAGAAAAGCAAAGATGAAAAAAATTATGAATATTAAAAAAAAAATCCGACAATAAAAACAATGACTATAACAATAGAAACAAGTACAATAGTGCATACCAATATCAAACTATATAACTGTATACAGTCTGATATCAGTCTACACAACACATCTATATCCCACAATTATACAACCTTTCCCAATCATCACACCTATGAAAATAATCAAGTTAAATAACTTTATCCTGCATATAATGCAAATGATCACTCTTTAAGAAATTCTGGTTAATGTTTTGCATGCAACTACATAAGAGTCCATATCTCAGTAACTTAAATAAGTGGTGGAATAGTTGAGCGCGCTGTCCTCTGACAGCTCTAATGTTAGATCTTACATTAAGTTCCTACCGATATTTTTGATAGTTTAAAGAAGATAATGCTAAAAGGTTTCATTACTTGCTTCATCAAAATAATTATCAAAAGAAATACACAATAGTATGTATTCATATCTTTATAAATGAAAACACTATTTTGATGCAATAGAGTAAAACATTTTGAATCAAAGGACAAATTGCTCATAATGATATATTTTGTTTTTTATTCTCATGAAACATTTTTTTGTGTAATTCAAATGCTTATTTTACTGTTATTTTAAAGGTAGAGAGGATAGCCAAAACTGGAACACAGAAATGGGAATAGATGCTATTGGTGATTTACAGACAGACTCCGACAAAGAAATGATTCCAACTGAGGCTGATTTTTTTATTGGCTGCGCTACAGTTCCGGGATACGTATGTTTCCGAAGTATAACCGAAGGGTCCTTGTATATTCAAAAACTATGTGAGCTGTTAACGACATTATCTCCCGAGTAAGTTTTTTGTGTCCCTCATCTGTAACTCTAGTCTGCTATTTGTATTTTAACCCATCTTTCCCACATGCAGACGCTTTCTGCAACCTCTGCAGCAGAGGTCTTTTGAAAACATTTTTTCTTTTGCTTTTGCTATTCAATATTTATACATTAAATTATTTTCATATTTGTTCCCCAAATGTCATCTGCTGGGTATATGTTGGAAAATGTTAACTTTGATATTTGGACGCAAAACATGAAAGTATGTTCACCTTCAGGTCTAGAGGTCCAAGGTCAAATTTGTGTAGCCTAGGTATATGTATTAGTGTTCACCTTTGGACTTAGATGTCCAGAGGTTTTAGCCCTGCTCAGATCAGACATTTAACCCCCCTTTCCCAAATATAGACCATTTTTGAAAACATTGTTGTAAAAGATGAAATTGCTCATAATAAGCAATTTCACTTTTTGCCACAATGTTTTCTACACAAGTTAAAAATTATATTGTCTCTTAAAGAGAATCTTTTTAATTTTCCCTTGAAGTGTTTTCAAAGTCGTCTGGTGCAGATACGGTGTATGAGGGAAAGGATTAAAGGACTGATACACACATGTACACTTATATTTATTTCAGAGAGGACCTAGTCAGTATCCTGATACATGTGAATAATGAAATCGCCAAAGCTAATGTCAGCCTTACCGATGGTAACTTTAAACAGATGCCAGTTCTTCATGTCACACTGAGGAAAAAAATGTATTTCCGATCAATACAACTGAAAAATACCAGCTCCTCTTGTTACATTGAGGGAAAAAATGTTATTTCAAAAAAGTACAACTGAAAACACCGGCCCCCACTTGTTACATTGAGGGGAAAACTTTTTTTCCAATTTTAAAAGTCATTGATTATTGTACTGTAAGAAAAATAATGAGTTAGTTTATCGTTAAAATTGTCATTAAGTGAAAGTGTGTATTTCACAAGTTTGTAATGAAATAAAACATGGACGCCTGTGATAAAATAGTGTCAGTTATACTTGAATTCATTTTCCTTACCAGTTTCATATCTATGAGATGCTACTCTTATAAAAAAAATACATGGTTTGAACAATTTATTGCCTTCCTACCATGTTTTCAAATATCGCCTACTGTTAAAGCATTTAATGTCATCCGGGGAATGATCTCAAGGGAAGGGTTCAGTTTTGAGGAGTCTACAATTGCCTAGTGGGTACTAGTATAGTGTATTTTATAAACAGGTTCATGATACTTTCAACAAAGTCTATTTTATATTACATTTTACATTTTTGTAAACAAGCCATAATATATCTATAGGTACTACCTATTTACGAAAAAAACGCAAAATAATTATAAACAAAAATTAAAGAGCATACTTTGGCCATAAAAAGGGATTTATGAGTAATTGACTAGACAATAATAATGTTAATGTCATGTTTCTTGCATTATCAAAACATATTTGGAATTCGTATTGCTGTCGTCTATTATTACGAACAGAAAATAATAAAGTAAAGACTTTCAGAAAATCAAGGAATACATTTATAATGAACGAGGTTAAAACATGAGGGCCAAGATGATCCTAAATTGATCACCTGCATTATGGTAAAGAAGCAAATAGATCAGCCCTTTTCTGATGCCACTTGGCGACTGGCTTTTTCAACCAGTCAATATGACTGGAACAAATGATGTAAATGGTCACATTTCTGCTAAACCATTTCCCTATTAGAGATGGTTTCTGAGGCCTTTGCAACAGACGATTTAGGAAAAGATTGTCGCCAAAAGAACAATTGCTCCTTATGAGAAAGTTATGCTTTTGCCACAATGTTTGATAAATAATTATACTTTGAATGAGTGAGTCAATAGCTCATGCATAGGAATTTTGGGTCTTTCATGTTGATACCACATTTGTTGCGGGAAACGACATCGCTCCATTGACGTTACGCTAAGATGAAGTGTTACGGAAATGACGTCACGTCCTTCTTTGGCTACGATACAGTCAAAATTTAGTTTCGGGCGTAGAAGGTTAATGCTGTCGATTTTTTGACAAACGGGAAAACATATTTCTTACAGAGTTCAATTTATTTTTAACTTTTCGTACAAATGTTAATTCCCACATAACACAGCACTTAAATGATCTTAAATATCGATTTAAAAAAAAAAAAGGATTAAAAAGACGACAATAATGTTCAATCCGTGTTTTTCGTCTCATTTTTTACATACTCAAAGATCGATTTTAAAAAAAATGATTAAAAAGACGACAATAATTTTCAATCCGTGTTTTTCTGCTCATTTTATACATATCCAAAATACCGATTTAAAAAAAAATGATTAAAAAGACGACAATAATTTTCAATCTGTGTTTTACGTCTGCCTTTTATACATATCCAAAATGGCGGGCCCCGTGGATTTTTCCAGTTTCATTTTAGAAAGCTTCATGGGTTATTGAAAAAAAAAAAAAAAAAAAAAAAAATCTCACACCCGTTAACTATAAGCGAAAAAACCATTCATGGTTTTTTTTCGTATTAACTGTGATAACTGTGATTATACCCCCGACAAACGAAGTGGTATATAAGAGTCACCCTGTCGTTGGTCGGTCGGTCCGTCCGTTGCAATTTTCCTTGTCCGTTGCATAACTTTAAAATGATGATACAACACATTGAGTGGAAGTGTGGTGTACAGGAACCATAACTCTTCTTTACCTAATTACAGAGTTATTGCCCTTTGTTACTTTTTCTTGTCCGGAGAATTACTTAATAACCAATAGATGGAATCTAATAAAACTTCAAACACTGGTAGAGCACAATGAGAGGAAGTGCAGTGTACAAGAACCATGACTCTCATTTACATAATTACGGAATTATTGCCCTTTGTTACTTTTTCTTGTTTAATAAAACTTCATACGATGATACAACACATTGAGAGAAAGTGCGGTGTACAGGAACCATAACTCTACTTAACCTAATTACAGAGTTATAGCCCTTTGTTACCTTTTCTTGTCTGGAGAATTATAACACATTGAGAGAAAGTGCAGTGAAAAGAACCATAACTCTATTTTGGCTAATTACAGATTCATTGCCCTTTGTTACATTTTCTTGTTTGTATTGCCCTTTCTTACTTTTTGTGTCACCCTGCATAGCATGGTAGGCACTTAGGGATTACTTTTTTTTGTCCGGCGTCTGTACGTCTGTCTGTCCGTCACACTTTTTCGTCACACTTTCAATGAGCAGGTGCAGATGGCACATGTGCTCTGAGGAGCACTCCATTCTAGTTTCTTGTCCGGAGATTATCTTTAAGACTACAAGTTAGAATTTAAGGTGGGGTTTCTTAATATTCCACTACCTTTCCTATCAGGGCGACGTTCGGGGGTATTATTCACATGCAGTGATAGTTTTAGTTTAATTTTAAAGTGTACTTTACATTACATATTTAGCTCACCAGAGCACGAAGTGCTCAAGGTGAGTTTTTGTGATCACCTTTTGTCTGCCGATCGTCGTCTGTCGTCAACATTTGCTTGTTAACACTCTAGAGGCAAAATTTTGCACCCAATATCATGAGAGTTTATCAGAAAATATATCATCATCAAATCTAGGTCAAGTTCGAATCATGGTCATGTCGGGTTGAAAACTAGGTCACTAGGCCAAATTTAATAAAAATCGTGTTAACACTGGCTTGAGCATGTTGAATCGTTGTCAGAATATTTGTCTAAGTGATATCTAGGCCAAGTTCGAATATGGGTCATGTCGGGTCAAAAACTAGGTCACTAGGCCAAATTGAAGGAAAATCTTGTCAACACTCTGGAAGCCGCATTTTAAACTTGAGCATCTTAATACTTTTACAGAATGTTTGTCTTAGTGATATCTAGGTCAAGTTCAAATACGGGTCAGGTCAGGCAAACAACTAGGTCACTAGGCCAAATTGTAGAACAATCTAGTTAACACTATAGAGAGTGCATTTTTGACTTAAGCAGAAAGTTTGTCTTGATGATATTGCCATTGGCGCTGAAAGCGTAAGTCTTAAATAGCCCATTCTCAGGTGAGCGATTCCAGGGCCTCATGGCCCTCTTGTTGTAAATTATATTTATTTTTTCATTTTGTATTATTACAGTTTTGAAACAAAAGAGAAATGATAATATGTTTTAATGCAGCTGCAATTTAACACATCTGCAGTAGATGACATATGACAACACTCTGGCAAAGTGCTAATTAATCTTTGTGAGCAATTCCTCTTTTTGACACAATGTTTTCAACTCTGTTCAATAACTCTACATTCATTTATAGAAATTGTTCTTGTTTTGCCCAGATGTTTTCAAAGTTGTTTGCTGCAGATACGTTGTATGTGGGAACGCATTATAACTTTTGTTGAAGTTATTTTATTGAATTTGTAACTTCTGAAAACCGTTTCATGTTTCATATTATAATGGCAATATTTCGTATTTAAGGGAAAAGGTATTGAATATAAAAATGATCATTTAAAAATGTTTAGCCGACACTAAAACCTTCAAATCAATTCACAGTAAATGAATTTGTAAAACATTGTGCGAATAAGAAAAACTGATCATTACAAGCAATTTCTCATTTTCCTACAATGTTTTCAACTAAAATTTGAAATGGCACACTTTTTGTCTGACATAAAATAAAGCAGACGTCTCTGAAATTAGCATATGAGGTAAAAGGTTAAAGAATGAGATCTACAAGTATTTTTAACCAGGTTTTCCGAAGGAAAAATCTGGTTATTAGTTTGGCGAAATCGGCGGGCGGGCGTCAACTTTCCTTGTCCGGACCAAAGACCTAATAACTTTGTGTTATTAGGTCTTTGTCCGGACCATAACTTTGTCATGCATAGAGATATTTTCAAATAACTTGGCACAAACATGCACCATATCAAGACGATGTGCCAAATGCAAAAAAAAAATATGTAGATTCAAGGTCAAGGTCACAGTGATAAGAAATAGACTTGAATTGAACTTTACTTGTCCGGACCATAACTTTGTCATGCAGAGATATTTTCAAATAACTTGGCACAAACATGCACCATATCAAGACGATGTGCCAAATGCAAAAAAAAAAATCTGTAGATTCAAGGTCAATGTCACAGTGATAAGAAATAGACTTTAATTGCATTTGTCCGGACCATAACTTTGTCATGCATAGAGATATTTTCAAATAACTTGGCACAAACATGCACCATATCAAGACGATGTGCCAAATGCAAAACTTTTGTCTGTAGCTTCAAGGTCAATGTCACAGTGACAACAAATAGACATCAGTTGAACTGATTCCCTGTTACTTGAATTACTAGCTTGTCCGGACCATAACTTTGCCATGCATAGAGATATTTTCAAATAACTTAGCACAAATATGAACTATATCAATATGATGTGTCACATGTCTGTAGCTTCAAGGTCAAGGTCACAGTGACAACAAATAGACATCAGTTGAACTGATTCCCTGTTACTTGAATTACTAGCTTTGATTAACTATTAACAGAAAGATTTGACAGATCTGTTAATTCTTAATCAAACACCTTGCATTATAGAAAACCTGGTTTCATGGAATTTCCATATCTTGTTGATACTTTGCCTATATTACATACATGAATGTTAATGTGTAATATTACTGAATCATTGATTGTAAAGTAAAGCCTACTGCAAAGACCTTTATTTGTTTTGTTTATTTGTATGGGGTTTTATGCTGCTTTCAACAATTGTTCAGTTATGTCGCGACATTTCTTGGTAAGTTACCCAGTACTTTTGGTCCATTTATCCTGATACCAGCGAGTCTGACGTAATGCTTACCTCACAATCCTGAGCACCAAGGAGAGATTCCGCATACAAATTTCAGGATTTCTTTTGGTCAGAATTTTGGATCTTTTGTATTTGTCAATAAAACACACACACATACAGTTTTGGATTTAAATCTACATGCAGTAAAATGCTATTTAACCCTTTCCATGTTTAAATCAATATTAAAAACCTTTAAACGGTTAAATTGCTGAAGACATGAACTTACTCCTTTTTAATTATAGGCTAATTATAATAAGTATTTATAAATCTTTAAAAAAAGGCCGAACTAGCCAATCAGAGAGCAAGCTGCTACCACACCCTTTGTGTGTGCATGTGACGGAACAGTAATGTAGGAAATGTAAATACATTCCTGTCATAACAGGAATGTAAATCAAAAAAATGAAATAACTTTTTTGCATTTAATCTTCATGAAAGTTTATCAGAACATATATCTCCATCAAATCTGGGCCAAGTTCGAAACTGGGTCATGCCGGGTCAAAACCTAGGTCACTATGCCAAATTAAAGGAAAATCTTGTTAACACTCTGGAAGCCGCATTTTAAACTTGAGCATGTTGAAACTGTGTCCTAATGATATTTAGGCCAAGTTCGAATATGGGTCATGTCCAGGCAAAAACTAGGTCACTTAGCCAAATTTAAGGAAAATCTTGTTAACACTTGAAGCCACAATTATGGCTTGAGCATGTCGAAACTTTGTCAGAATGTTTGTCTTAGTCAAAAACAAGGTCACTAATTCAAGTTTAAGAAAAACTCTTATTAACACTCTGGAAGCCGCATTTTAAGCTGAAACGTTGTCAGAATGTTTGTCTAAGTGATATCTAGGCCAAGTTCGAATATAAGTCACTAGGACAAATTTAAGGAAAATCTGGTTAACACTCTGGAAGCCACATTTTTGGTTGAGCATGTTGACATTTGTCAGAAAGTTTGTCTTGATGATATCCAGGCCAGGTTTGAATATGGGTCATATCAGGTCAAATATTAGGTCACTAGGCCAAATTGAAAAACAATCTTGTTACCACTCTGGAAGCTGAATTTTTGCCTTGAGCATGTTGAAACTTTAGTCAGAATATTTGTCTTGATGATATCTAGTTCGAATATGAGTCAGGTCAGTGCAACAACTAGGTCACTAGGTCAAATTGTAGAACAATAATAACACTATAGAGATCGCATTTTTGACTTGAGCATATTGAAATGTTGTCAGAAAGTTTGTCTTGATGATATTGCCATTGGCGCTGAAAGAGTTAAGTCTTAAATAGCCCATTCTCAGGTCAGCGATTCCAGGGCCTCATGGCCCTCTTGTTTTGATTAGCAGACAAGAAACAGTCCACACATTTTACTATTTAAGACATTTATATAATAACGTTTTATGCGAACTACACAAATCAAGACGCGTCTTTTAATTTGGAAAAGAAAGTTCAGTAATGTGGAGCAACTACTAAAAAGAGAAAGTTACTTTATTTGACTACACAAAGGAGAATTCGACGTGATTTTGACACATTATTTATAGTCTGCTGCCAGTCTAATAGGGAGGCACATTATTACTCATTTGTCTTCGTAAATAGCAAAAAAAAAAAAAAAATGCGAGTCAAAATAAGGAAACTGCAAATACTTAAAACATCGGAATATTTATTTCATTTTAGATGTGTCATAACTTAGTGTTTTTAAACAAACGCAATTGTAATATGTTAAAGACATTTAAATTTGTTTTTTTCTAATAATAACTCGTCCTCCCATGTCATTTCCGAAAAGCTATTAAAAATATAAGTCTCAGGCTTCTGCCCGGCGACTAATAATACTTTCATAATGCATTCATAAATGTAAACCCTTTCCCATATATAACAAATCTGCAGCAGACGCCTACAACACATCTGCACCATACCACTTTGAGAACATCTACACAAAAGTATGGAATATTTCTATAAACATAACAACAACTTTATTACTCAAACCGACAGGTACATGAGTGTATAAATGAAAGTATTATAACTTAAAACAGTTGAAAAAAGTGTAGCAAAAGGAGAAATTGCACGTTTGAGCAATTATTAGCTTGACTTTTCGAAGAAAGGGTTAGCTATACTACTCGCCTCGGCGTGTCACACCTTGGTAAGGTTTGTGTACCAATTCACTTTTTTGTCAAAACCATTACAGATATTGGTTTGAAACTTACAACACTTATTCACCATCCTTTCCTCCATCAACATACAAGAGTACGTAACTCTGTCAAGGGTTTTGTAAGAATTATGGCCATTTTTAACTTAGAATATCGGTTAAGTTTTTTTGTGCCAATTCCATTTTTTGTCAAAACCATTAGAGATATGGCTTTGAATCTTACAACACTTATTCACCATCCTTTCCTTCATCAGCAGACACGAGTACATAACTCAAGATTTTTGTAAGAAATATAGTCCTTTTTCAACTAAGACTTTTGGTTAAGTTTTTGTACCAATTAATTTTTTTTTCAAAACCATTACAGATATTGCTTCGAAATTTACAACACTTATTCACCGTCATAAATTCAATCAACAAACAAGAGTACATAACTCTGTCCATGTTTTATAAGAATTATGGCCCTTTTTCGACTTAGAATTTTGGGTCAGTTTTTTGTACCACCCCACTTTTTTCAACACCATTATAGATATTGCTTTGAAACTTACAACACTTTTTCACCATCATAACCTCCATCAACAGTCCATAACTCGGTCCATGTTTTTGTAAGAATAATGGCCTTTTTTCGATTTAAAATTTTGGTTAAGTTTTCCGTACCACATCACTATTTTAGCTCGACTTTTCGAAGAAAAGGCTAGCTATACTACTCGCCTCGGCGTTTTTTGTACCAATTCACTTTGTGTCAAAAGCATTAAAGATAAAGATATTGCTTTGAAACTTACAACACTTATTCATCATCATTACCTCCATCAACAGACAAGAGTACATAACTCTGTCAAGGTATTTGTAAGAATTATGGCCCTTTTTTTACTTAGAATTTTGGTTAAGTTTTTTTTTACCCATTCACTTTTTAGCTCACCTGAGCACGAAGTGCTCAAGGTGAGTTATTGTGATAGCCTTTTGTCCGGCGTCAACATCTTCTCCTCAGTAGCCAGTGGGTCAATTGGGATGAAACTTCACAGAAAGCATCCTCTCAATGATCTCACCAGAATTCCTTCAAATTTTTGGGATTCATGCAAAATTCTCGTTTCCATGGCAACTGGTTGGCAGATTTTCAAATCATGTTGTAGAAATGTTCCTTGGATGACCCTCTTTCAGATTTCTTCGAACCATTTGATTGGTCGAATCAGGGGGCGGGGCTATTTTGCCTCATATGGCTATAGTGAAAACTAAAAAAAAAATCTTCTCCAAAAGTGTCAGGCCGGTTTTTAAATAAGTTTGTAGAAATGTTCCTTAAGTGACCCACTATCAGATTCCTTCAAGCCATTTTCATTTGTCGAAAAACATGGCCACCACAGTGCGGGGCTATTTTGCCTTATATGGCTATAGTGAAAATTCTTCTCCTTCGATTTTCAAATAATTTTGTAAACATGTTCCTAGGGTGACCTTTTATCAGATTCCTTCAGTTCGTGTTGATTGGTCGGAAACTATTACCGCAAGGCGGCGGGACATATATGGCTCAAGTAAAAAAGAAAAAAATCAGGTGAGCGATCCAGGACCATCATGGCCCACTTGCTTGTCAAAACCATTACAGATATTGCTTTGAAACTTACAACATTTATTCGGCATCATTTCTTCCATCAATAGACAAAAGTACATAACTCAATCAATGTTTTTGTAAGAATTATGGCTCTTTTTCGACCTAAAATTTTGGTTCAGTTTTTTATACCAATTCACGTATTCACCATCACTACCTTCATTAATAGACAAGAGTACATAACTCTGTCAAGGGTTTTGTAAGAATTATGGCCCTTTTTCGAATTTTGGTTAAGTCTTTTGTACCAATTTACTTTTTTTTCAAAAGAATTACAGATATTTGCTTTGAAACTTACAACACTTTTTCACAATTATTTACTCCACCAACAGATAAGAGGACATAACTCTGTTTTTTGTAAGAATTATGGCCCTTTTTTAGCTAAACTATGCACGAAGTGCAATGTCAGCTATTGTGTTCACATTTTGTCCGGCGTCCGTCCGTCGTCCGTCGTGCGTCGTCAACATTTGAGCTTGTTAACACACTACAGGCTACATTTTGCATCCTATCTTTATGAAAGTTTATCAGAACATTTATCTCCATCAAATCTTGAAGGGAAATCTTGTTAACACTCTGGTGGCCACATTTTCAACTTGATCATGTTGAAACTTTATTAGAATGTTTGTCTTGATGATATGTAGGTCAAGTTTGAACATGGGACATTTCGGGTCAAAAAGTAGGTCACTAGGTCAAATTGAAGAAAAATCTTGTTAACACTCCAGATGCCGCATTTTTTGCTTCGGATTTGGTCAGAATGTTGAACTGAATGATATATATGTCAAGTTCGATTACGGCTATATAATGTTTGTCTTGATGATATGTAGGTCAAGTTCGAACATGGGTTATGATTGGTCAAAAAGTAGGTCACTAGGTCAAATTGAAGGAAATTCTTGTTAACACTCTGGAGGCCACATTTTCAACTTGAGCATGTTGAAACTTTATAAGAATGTTTGACTTGATGCTATGTAGGTCAAGTTCGAACATGGTTCATGTTGGGTCAAAAAGTAGGTCACTATGTCAAATTGAAGGAAAATCTTGTTAACACTCCAGAGGCCGCAATTCTTGCTTCAGCAGTTTGAAATTTTGTCAGAATGTTTGTCTTGAAAATATCTGGTCAAGTTCGAATATTGGTCATATTGGGTCCAAATTGAAGGGAAATCTTGTTAACACTGTAGAAGCCGTATTTTTTGCTTCAGCAGCTTGAAATTTGGTCAGAAGGTCAATAAAGGAAAATATTGTTCAAACTCCGGAGGCCGCATTTTTACTTTGAGCAAGTTGAACATTTACAGAATGTTGTCTTGATGATATCTAGTCCATGTTGGAATATGGGTCATATCAGGAAAAGAAATATAGATCACTAGGCCAAATGAAGGAAAATCTTGTTAACACTGGAGGTTGCATTCAGAATAATTGTCTTGATGTGTTTTGCATTGCAGTACATTGTATAATTAAGGTGAGCGATCCAGGGCCATCATGGCCCTCTTGTTTATTTAGAATATTGGTTAAGTTATCCATACCAAATCATTTTCTTTTCCATAACAATAAGAGGTATAGCTTAAACACTTACAACACTTTTGTTACCATTATTACTTCCACCAACAGCCAAGATTGCATCATTCAGTAAAGGTGTTTGTAAGAAGTATGACCCTTTCTCGACTTATAAAGTACTTTGCTTATAAATAATATGATAAAGTACTTGGTTATGTGTTCGGTACCACCACTAAAAGTTTTGTTTTATTTTCAAGCACAAAAAAGATGAGCGTGCTGTCGTCCGACAGCTCTTGTTTCAAAACCATTAGAGATATAGCTCATATATATACACTCACAATACGTATTTACCATCATTAACTCCATTAACAGACAACAGTACATAACTTTTGTTTTAAAGAATTAAGACCCTTTTTTGATTTAAAATGTTGGTAAAGCTATTCATACCAAATCAATTTATTTCAAAACAATTCGAGATATAGCTTTAACACTTACAACAATCTTTTTACCATCATTACCTCCACCAACAGCCAAGAGCGCATAATTAAGTAAAGGTTTACCTTAAGCCAGTTATTATTTGGGAGATGAGTTACGACAATACCGAGGATTTAGCACGTCTTTATTAACTCAGAAAATGAATCGTGAAGGATGCCAATAAACACCAATAAAACAATAGAATCATTTATGGTTGGACTTTATCATGCGAATACAGACCGCGTGACCCGTTTGTGAAATTTAATGAAGCGGAATAGGAGCAAAGCCGAGTTGGGCTACATCTCTAGTTTCTTTGACACTTATGAACACAGGCAGACAGTGAAGTCTAACGAATCGTATAGATTTATGACATTAAGTTCTCCTTTTGTCACAATGTTTTCAAAAGTCATCTGCTGCAGAGGAGTCAGAAAGCGACTGTTTCGGGGGAAGGTTTTTTATTTAATCATAATGAGCGATTTTTCAATTGGCCACATTGTTATCAACTCTTGACAATAACTATACTTTGATTTATAGATATTGTTTTTATATTTGGACTTGACATTTTCAAAGTCGTCTGAGTAACTATGTATTCCTTGCAGGTCAACTCATAGGTTTTCAAACCGATCATAAGGTTCGTGTTTGATAAAGAGTTTCCTGCAATGACAAAACATTTACGTATGACCCCATACTGACTTTCGAGAGTCATGTTATATTAATAAATCATAACACTTTAGACAGATGATTACAGTTCATGCACACATTACGTTTAAGGGAAAAAGGTTAATGTGACAGGTAAACGTGGACATATCTGAACAGTCTAGAGTGCTGTAAGCCAGTTAATATGACATATATACGTGCACATTTCTGAACAGTCTAGAGTGCTGTGAGCCAGTTAATATGACAAGTATTCGTGGAGATTTCTGAACAGTCTAGAGTGCTGTAAGCCAGTTAATATGACAGGTATACGTGGATATATCTGAACAGTCTAGAGTGCTGTGAGCCAGTTAATATGACAGATATACGTGGAAATTTCTGAACAGTCTAGAGTGCTGTGAGCCAGTTAACATGACAGATATACATGGACATTTCTGAACAGTCTAGACGCTTAAGATCGGTCTGTACATTTGCTCTGTCTAATCAAGATATACACAAGTTGACATAAGTTTCTAGCAAGCGTGTGTAAGTAATATGTGAACAGTGTTAGATCTGGATGTACAATGTTTACAAAAGCTAACGTGTACGTTTTCCCATGCACGGGCACATATAGTATATATCCAAATTGAACAATTCTATACTAGTACGTTGTCGAGTTTTGTGAAACAAGTGGTTTAGAATGTAGTTTGACACGTTCCCAGTTATTTCTCTTCAGCTATTTCTGAAAAACATTGTGGCAATAGGATAAATTGCACCGAACGAGTTATTCTCTTTGCTATTTTAGATCACCTGGGTAAGCTATTGTGATCAGTCATCGTCCGGCGTCCTTCGTAATCGCCCGGCGTCCTTCGTAATCGTTCGGTGTCCTTCTTAATCGTCAGTCTGCCCGTCTGTATGTTCACAGTTTGCTACAAACAACTTCTCCTACACCAATGGACCAATTTCAAAATAATTTTACAGTAATGTCCCTTAAGTGGTACTCTTTAAATTCCATGCAGAACTATGTAGTTGCTACGACATAAGAAGACGGGGGAAAGCCAAAACAATCAAATTATTCCGATCCGTTAAAATCATGCCTGCCAGGAGTCTAAGCTTGTTTTTAAATCTATTACAAAAGTGCTTTCCCGATTTGAAAATAAATGCGTGTCCCTCTACGAAGACTGTTGACATTATTCCTAAGAAAAAAAAAATAAGGTGAGCGATGTAGGACCATTATGGTCTTTTTGCTAATTTTTTAAAAATAAATAGGCATATAAGCTGAATCATTTTGTTATCCCCAAAACAGAGCCATCGATAAAGTTAAACGTCGTTCAAGACATATCTCCATTTATATCTCGACAGCAAGTTCCCATAATCATGACTGTGTTCCCTGAATTGCTCACACCAGTACTCCACACTACAAACCAACTCGGTGGTGTAGAGATAGAGCCACCTGCTCGAGTGCGGGATGTCGCGAGTTCGACCATCGGCCGGGTCATAACAAAGATATTAAAAATGGTAGTAATCGCTGCCCTTCTTGGCGCTCTGGGTTTCGGGGTTAGCATAACGACTGAATGGATGGTGTCTGGATAACTGGACCAGTAGTAAATTAACGTAAAAACGCCGTGATATAACTGAACAATTGTTTAAAGCAGCGTAAAACCCAAATAATCAATCCACACTACAAATGGCTACCCTCACACACAGTCGGACTCGGTGGAGGCCGAATGTCATGAGTCACAAGAACAGATGGCAATAGATCGGAAAGAAAGAATATTCGAGCTAGATTTCGAACTTAATACCCCTGGATTGATAGCTCCGAGGTTACCGTCCGTATCTCGAGAAAATGTTAATGATATTTGAAACAGTCTTATAGTATTGTTATGTAGCCAATCTGTTATTTAGACATAAAGTATAATAGTAATGATATTTGAAACAGTCTTATAGTATTGTTATGTAGCCAATCTGTTATTTAGACTTAAAGTATAATAGTAATGATATTTGAAACAGTCTTATAGTATTGATATGTAGCCAATCTGTTATTTAGACTTAACGTATAATAGTAATGCTATTTGGACCAAGTCTAATAGTATTGTTATGTAGCCAATCTGTTATTTAGACTTAAAGTATAATAGTAATGCTATTTGGACCAGTATTATAGTATTGTTATGTAGCCAATCTGTTATTTAGACTTAAAGTATAATAGTTATGATATTTGGACCAGTCTTATAGTATTGTTATGTAGCCAATCTGTTATTTAAACTTAAAGTATAATAGTAATGATATTTGAAACAGTCTTATAGTATTGTTATGTAGCCAATCTGTTATTTAGACTTAAAGTCTAATAGTAATGATATTTGAAACAGTCTTATAATATTGTTATGTAGCCAATCTGTTATTTAGACTTAAAGTATAATAGTAATGCTATTTGGACCAGTCTTATAGTATTGTTATGTAGCCAATCTGTTATTTAGACTTAAAGTATAATAGTAATGTTATTTGAAACAGCATTATAGTTTTGTTATGTAGCCAATCTGTTATTTAGACTTAAAGTATAATAGTAATGATATTTGAAACAGTCTTATAGTATTGTTATGTAGCCAATCTGTTATTTAGACTTAAAGTATAATAGTAATGATATTTGAAACAGTCTTATAGTATTGTTATATAGCCAATCTGTTATTTAGACTTAAAGTATAATAGTAATGCTATTTGGACCAGTCTTATAGTATTGTTATGTAGCCAATCTGTTATTTAGACCTATAGTCTAATAGTAATGATATTTAGACCAGTCTTATAGTATTGTTATGTAGCCAATCTGTTATTTAGACTTAAAGTCTAATAGTAATGATATTTGGACCAGTCTTATAGTATTGTTATGTAGCCAATCTGTTATTTAGACTTAAAGTATAATAGTAATGATATTTGAAACAGTCTTATAGTATTGTTATGTAGCCAATCTGTTATTTAGACTTAAAGTATAATAGTAATGATATTTGAAACAGTCTTATAGTATTGTAATGTAGCCAATCTGTTATTTAGACTTAACGTATAATAGTAATGCTATTTGGACCAAGTCTTATAGTATTGTTATGTAGCCAATCTGTTATTTAGACTTAAAGTATAATAGTAATGCTATTTGGACCAGTCTTATAGTATTGTTATGTAGCCAATCTGTTATTTAAACTTAAAGTATAATAGTAATGATATTTGAAACAGTCTTATAGTATTGTTATGTAGCCAATCTGTTATTTAGACTTAAAGTCTAATAGTAATGATATTTGAAACAGTCTTATAATATTGTTATGTAGCCAATCTGTTATTTAGACTTAAAGTATAATAGTAATGCTATTTGGACCAGTCTTATAGTATTGTTATGTAGCCAATCTGTTATTTAGACTTAAAGTATAATAGTAATGTTATTTGAAACAGCATTATAGTTTTGTTATGTAGCCAATCTGTTATTTAGACTTAAAGTATAATAGTAATGATATTTGAAACAGTCTTATAGTATTGTTATGTAGCCAATCTGTTATTTAGACTTAAAGTATAATAGTAATGATATTTGAAACAGTCTTATAGTATTGTTATGTAGCCAATCTGTTATTTAGACTTAACGTATAATAGTAATGCTATTTGGACCAGTCTTATAGTATTGTTATGTAGCCAATCTGTTATTTAGACTTAAAGTATAATAGTAATGCTATTTGGACCAGTCTTATAGTATTGTTATGTAGCCAATCTGTTATTTAGACTTAAAGTATAATAGTTATGATATTTGGACCAGTCTTATAGTATTGTTATGTAGCCAATCTGTTATTTAGACTTAAAGTATAATAGTAATGATATTTGAAACAGTCTTATAGTATTGTTATGTAGCCAATCTGTTATTTAGACTTAAAGTATAGTAGTAATGATATTTGAAACAGTCTTATAATATTGTTATATAGCCAATCTGTTATTTAGACTTAAAGTATAATAGTAATGCTATTTGGACCAGTCTTATAGTATTGTTATGTAGCCAATCTGTTATTTAGACTTAAAGTCTAATAGTAATGATATTTGGACCAGTCTTATAGTATTGTTATGTAGCCAATCTGTTATTTAGACTTAAAGTATAATAGTAATGGTATTTGAACCAGTCTTATAGTATTGTTATGTAGCCAATCTGTTATTTAGACTTAAAGTATAATAGTAATGCTATTTGGACCAGTCTTATAGTATTGTTATGTAGCCAATCTGTTATTTAAACTTAAAGTATAATAGTAATGATATTTGAAACAGTCTTATAGTATTGTTATGTAGCCAATCTGTTATTTAGACTTAAAGTATAATAGTAATGATATTTGAAACAGTCTTATAGTATTGTAATGTAGCCAATCTGTTATTTAGACTTAACGTATAATAGTAATGCTATTTGGACCAAGTCTTATAGTATTGTTATGTAGCCAATCTGTTATTTAGACTTAAAGTATAATAGTAATGCTATTTGGACCAGTCTTATAGTATTGTTATGTAGCCAATCTGTTATTTAAACTTAAAGTATAATAGTAATGATATTTGAAACAGTCTTATAGTATTGTTATGTAGCCAATCTGTTATTTAGACTTAAAGTCTAATAGTAATGATATTTGAAACAGTCTTATAATATTGTTATGTAGCCAATCTGTTATTTAGACTTAAAGTATAATAGTAATGCTATTTGGACCAGTCTTATAGTATTGTTATGTAGCCAATCTGTTATTTAGACTTAAAGTATAATAGTAATGTTATTTGAAACAGCATTATAGTTTTGTTATGTAGCCAATCTGTTATTTAGACTTAAAGTATAATAGTAATGATATTTGAAACAGTCTTATAGTATTGTTATGTAGCCAATCTGTTATTTAGACTTAAAGTATAATAGTAATGATATTTGAAACAGTCTTATAGTATTGTTATGTAGCCAATCTGTTATTTAGACTTAACGTATAATAGTAATGCTATTTGGACCAGTCTTATAGTATTGTTATGTAGCCAATCTGTTATTTAGACTTAAAGTATAATAGTAATGCTATTTGGACCAGTCTTATAGTATTGTTATGTAGCCAATCTGTTATTTAGACTTAAAGTATAATAGTTATGATATTTGGACCAGTCTTATAGTATTGTTATGTAGCCAATCTGTTATTTAGACTTAAAGTATAATAGTAATGATATTTGAAACAGTCTTATAGTATTGTTATGTAGCCAATCTGTTATTTAGACTTAAAGTATAGTAGTAATGATATTTGAAACAGTCTTATAATATTGTTATATAGCCAATCTGTTATTTAGACTTAAAGTATAATAGTAATGCTATTTGGACCAGTCTTATAGTATTGTTATGTAGCCAATCTGTTATTTAGACTTAAAGTCTAATAGTAATGATATTTGGACCAGTCTTATAGTATTGTTATGTAGCCAATCTGTTATTTAGACTTAAAGTATAATAGTAATGGTATTTGAACCAGTCTTATAGTATTGTTATGTAGCCAATCTGTTATTTAGACTTAAAGTATAATAGTAATGCTATTTGGACCAGTCTTATAGTATTGTTATGTAGCCAATCTGTTATTTAAACTTAAAGTATAATAGTAATGATATTTGAAACAGTCTTATAGTATTGTTATGTAGCCAATCTGTTATTTAGACTTAAAGTCTAATAGTAATGATATTTGAAACAGTCTTATAATATTGTTATGTAGTCAATCTGTTATTTAGACTTAAAGTATAATAGTAATGCTATTTGGACCAGTCTTATAGTATTGTTATGTAGCCAATCTGTTATTTAGACTTAAAGTATAATAGTAATGTTATTTGAAACAGCATTATAGTTTTGTTATGTAGCCAATCTGTTATTTAGACTTAAAGTATAATAGTAATGATATTTGAAACAGTCTTATAGTATTGTTATGTAGCCAATCTGTTATTTAGACTTAAAGTATAATAGTTATGATATTTGAAACAGTCTTATAGTATTGTTATGTAGCCAATCTGTTATTTAGACTTAACGTATAATAGTAATGCTATTTGGACCAGTCTTATAGTATTGTTATGTAGCCAATCTGTTATTTAGACTTAAAGTATAATAGTAATGCTATTTGGACCAGTCTTATAGTATTGTTATGTAGCCAATCTGTTATTTAGACTTAAAGTATAATAGTTATGATATTTGGACCAGTCTTATAGTATTGTTATGTAGCCAATCTGTTATTTAGACTTAAAGTATAATAGTAATGATATTTGAAACAGTCTTATAGTATTGTTATGTAGCCAATCTGTTATTTAGACTTAAAGTATAGTAGTAATGATATTTGAAACAGTCTTATAATATTGTTATATAGCCAATCTGTTATTTAGACTTAAAGTATAATAGTAATGCTATTTGGACCAGTCTTATAGTATTGTTATGTAGCCAATCTGTTATTTAGACTTAAAGTCTAATAGTAATGATATTTGGACCAGTCTTATAGTATTGTTATGTAGCCAATCTGTTATTTAGACTTAAAGTATAATAGTAATGGTATTTGAACCAGTCTTATAGTATTGTTATGTAGCCAATCTGTTATTTAGACTTAAAGTATAATAGTAATGATATTTGGACCAGTCTTATAGTATTGTTATGTAGCCAATCGGTTATTTAGACTTAAAGTATAATAGTAAAGATATTTGGACCAGTCTTATAGTATTGTTATGTAGCCAGTCTGTTATTTAGACTTAAAGTATAATAGTAATGCTATTTGGACCAGTCTTATAGTATTGTTATGTAGCCAATTTGTTATTTAGACTTAAAGTATAATAGTAAAGATATTTGGACCAGTCCTATAGTATTGTTATGTAGCCAGTCTGTTATTTAGACTTAAAGTATAATAGTAATGAGTTTCGGTCCTTGGCGCTCTGTGTTGTTGTAGTTGATTGAGTTTCGGTCCTTGGCGCTCTGTGTTTTTGTTGTTGATTGAGTTTCGGTCCTTGGCGCTCTGTGTTGTTGTTGTTGATTGAGTTTCGGTCCTTGGCGCTGGTGTCATGATAACTGGGTCAGTTTTAACAGGAACATTATTGAAAGCGGCTTAAAACAACATACAAGCATTCTTTTATTCAAATTGTACTGATCTTAGATTGTGAAATGTAAACAAAATGGCTTATAAAACTCTTCCTACCGGCTTACACATTTTGAGTCGTTTTGCAGCAGACGATTTTGAAAACATGATGACTAAAAAAAAGAGAAACTGCTCATAATAAGCAATTTCTATTTTTGACACAATGTAACTATTCAACCCTCTTTAATAAGTATGTCTTGGTATAAACTGATATGTTCATAGTATAGCTGAGATGTGTTCATAGTCGTCTGCTGCAGATTTGTTGTATGTGGGAAAAGGGTTAATGTTTTGTGAAACGTCTGGTTGTTGGGAACTTCTCGTACAGCAACAAAAGAAAGAAATCTAGGTTAACTTAAGGACTCAAGGACTCTTAGGTCGGGTGATTTTATCTTTTGCAAAGTCATTGTGTAATTTGGTCAACCCTAGCTTTACCACATCTACAGCAGACGACTTTGAAAACATCCAGGTAAAATGTAGAAAGTTTCTACAAATGAAAGTATAAGTATTGAAAAACGTTTTAAACATTGTGGCAAAAGGAGAAATTGCTCATGATGAGTAATTTGAACTAAATTCGCATTTTGCCACAATTCAGTCTTTCATAAGATGTCGTCTCAGGAGGCGTCAGAGAGCGTCTGCATCAGGAATAGTGTTAAATATTTTACTTTTTTAACCCTTTTCCACATATAGACGCTTTCTGCAGCAGACGGCTTTTTGAAAACATGGCGACAAAAGAAGAAATTACTCAAAACGAGCAATTTCTCCTTTTGTCATTATGTTTTTAACTATATTCAATTACCGTTCTTCCTTTGAAAGGGGGAATCCGCTGTGGTCGAGTGGTTAGCATCGGGGATTTCGAAACCGGGTGTCCCGGGTTCTATCCCCAGTCGCGGCAATTCGGTCATGGTGGAGTGCCCTTGAGCAAGGCACATGTTCTAGCCTAGTACTGGTTTGTTCACCCAGGGAACATGAATAATAAAATTTAAATGCGCGCTAAATGACCTTAGCTGTCGGTGCGCCATAAAACAATATACATTCATTCATTCATTCCTTTGAAAGGGATTGTCTGTGCTATTAACTAGACGTTTTTAAGGCGTCTGCTACAGATTTGTGGGAAAGGGTAAAGTTATCGGGTTATACCGTTCCCTCATGCGAAAGCTTTTTGACGCGTTTCCAGCAGACAACTGTTTTGGAGGAAATTTCTCCTTTTTGTCCTTTTTGTCACAATGTGTTCAAATCTTTTTAATAAAGATACTTTTACTATTAATATTATTCCTTTTGTTTTCTTTGTGTTTTCAGAGTCGTCTGTTGCAGATTTTATGTACAGTTTGTCGTAAATTATTAAAGGCTATTTATTATTTTCGATTTGAAAACATCTGAAGAAAAAAAAATCAAATTGTAAAATCTGGTAAAATTCAATATATCTGAGACAGAGTGAAAGCATTAAAGTAAATTGATAAATGACTCGCTATTCTCCTCAAAACGTTTTCTTTAAACCGCAAAGGCTTCCACAATATTCATTATGGGGAAAAGGGAGAAAGTGTATGACAATTGATAAGTCACGTACTCAATGCATTTAAGGATGTGTTTATTTAAAAGATGGTTTCGATTAAAATTGACTATCACTTGACGACGGACATAGAATAGTAGCTACATTGAACCGAAATTGTGAGAGTTTATTTGAGTGTGTTTGTAAATAATATAAATAATGTGTCCGTTAATTCGACGTAAAAATAACAATTTGTTGTGCAGGGAAACTGCAGTGTCTTTTGCATTTATTATTATATTAAAATGTCTCGCAAAAAAGAATCACGTTTAATTATAACGCAAACGTTGTAACGCTAAAGTATATATACGTGGCTTACTTAAGCTTTGAGCGCTAACTAATTAAATACACATTGTCATAATATAAGATAAGATATTAAACGACTGGGTAAAATGTTAAAAGTAAAATCATTTAAATGTCTTAAGCTTAGTAAAATAAACATACTTATAACAATACTCTATTGGGGGGAAAATCAGATAATAAAGAAACATCTCACAGGGCAGTAATACATTATGTATTTATAAACCGAAACACTTGATACATGTTATTTATTGTGAAGTAGTGAAATAGATAACAACCATATCATTGACGTGACATAAATCATGAAAATCTGACAATATCTTGGTATCGTCAGAGTTCGCAATAAACATCAATGATATTTAAATCCTAAGTAATTTGAGAGTGGGAAACATAGATCCATGCGTGTTTAAAAAAACCAATAAGGAACAATACATCATTATTTTAGAGGGACGACTACTTTGATACTTTGAACACATTTAAATAGAGGACAATTTATCAGACCAAATAATTCTATTCCGTGATTAAAAACAGTTTTTGCGAGTCGAGCTGCTTTCTGACTTTGGTCAACATTAATTACTTTTTATTTCTACCAAACGAAGGAAAGCTTAGACGAGAACAATTTAATTTTTCAGGAAGTGTGAAGAACCATAAAACTAAAATAACATTGTTAGGTTCTTTGATAAACGATACAAACCTGCTCGTAAAACACACAATTTAGACACGCGTTCATGTGATGAAGGACTCATATCCGAAGGTAATGGAGTTTAAATGGACATTACTGTTAATTGCAATCGTAGTGACACTGTTCATTGGCGGCGAAGCCTGTCGAACGGAGTGTGACACATCAGCATGGTATCCTTTGGATTGTTCTAGCTGCTGCAGACCTACTCACGCCCCTAATGATGCTTACAGAGGAAAAGCCATATGCTGTGGAAATATTTCAGATGCGTATGAGTGCCTTCAACATTGCCAGAGTAATGGGTTTAATGAAAGTGTGGGAGAATATGGTCAGTGCCAGAAAGTATGCCCAACCAGTTATTGTAAGACAATAACAATAACAACACATATGCCGTTAACTAAAGTTACCAAAGGACAGAATAACCAGACGCGAAAACATCAACCATTAACTAATACGGCGTCATCGACTGGAATCCATGACTTGCCATCCACTACATTAATTAATAATATAACGTTCCACACAACAACGCCGAATGGAAACCATGGATTGCCCCCAGACAACAACGGCGAATGGAAACCATGGATTGCCTCAGACAACAACGCCGAATGGAAACAACACATCGCTTCAGACATCAATATTGAATGGAAACAACACACCGCTTCAGACATCAATGTTGAATGGAAACAATGCATCGCTTCAGACATCAATAATGAATGGAAACAGAACATCGTCCCAGACAACAATGTCGAATGGAAACAATGCATCGCCCCAGACATCAATGTTGAATGGAAACAGAGCATCGTCCCAGACAACAATGTCGAATGGAAACAGAGCATCACCCCAGACAACAATGTTGAATGGAAACAGAGCATCGTCCCAGACAACAATGTCGAATGGAAACAGAGCATCACCCCAGACAACAATGTTGAATGGAAACAGAGCATCGTCCCAGACAACAATGTCGAATGGAAACAATGCATCGCCCAATACAACACTGTCGAACGAAAATCATAGATCGCCCAAGACAAACGCAAATCTCCAGCAAGATACAGGACTCCAATCATGCAATTACGGTAAGCTTAACTATGGATCAACTTCAAATTTATGAAGCGGTTTTTCTTACCAACGAACACTTGTACCAGCATCTATGGCAAGCCAATTGTCCAATAATTACGTGAACCTAGGTTTACGGTCGAAAAACTAGGATTAACGATCGATAAACTAGGTTTTTCGAACGTAAAACCATGTTAACCTATACTTTCGAGCGAAAACATAGGATAACGTCGTAAACCATAGTTCACGCTCGTAGACGTAGGTTCACGCTCGTAAACCCAAGCTCACGGTCGTAAACATAAGTTCACGTTCGTAAACTATGGTTCGCGCTCGTAAACATAGGTTCACGCTCGTGAACCCCGGTTCACGCACGTAAACATATGATAACGACCGAAATTCGTAGTTCAATCGAGAAACCTAGTTTATCAAACGTAAACCATGGTTTACGGTCGATAAACTAGGATTATCAAATCAACTATGAATTTCGGGCGTGAACCTAGGTTTACGACCGTGAACCTATGTTTACGAGCGAGAACCATAGTTTACGAACGTGAACCTATCTTTACGACCGTGAACCTAGGTTCACGTTCGTAAACTATGGTTCACGCTCATGAATCCAGATTCACGCCCGTAAACATAGGTTCACGCTCGTGAACTTAGGATAACGACCGAAATTCTTAGTTCAATCGAGAAACCTAGTTTATCGAGCGTGAACATGGGTTCACGAGCGTAAACTATGGTTTACGCCCGTTATCCTATGTTTTCGCTCGAAAATATAAGTTAGTATTCGATAAACCTGGTTTTACGTTCGAAAAACCTAGTTTATCGATCGTTAATCCTAGTTTTTCGAACGTGAATAAGCCTTTAACGTGCTTGCTTTGTTATCGGTTGGTGTAACTGTAGTTAGTAAATTTCAAACCGATACACGCCGGGTCCAAACCCGTAGCTAACCTTTTCCATAGAAGCGAATGACAATGTGTACTTTTTCACCGAAACGAGGCATATACATTGTAATATTTTTTATTTGTGTTTCTTTCTTAATAATCTTTTTAAAGTAAGCTCAACACCCGCTGTCAAGCCGACAGGTCACTGGTACTTGCCAGTTTGGACATATTAAAACATCCGTCTACCCTTGTAGATTCAATACAGGGGTACATACTGCATGTAGTTAACGTAATTGTAGATACCAATGCTCTGATTAAACAGAACATACGCTGTTTAATTTGTCCCATTATATTTCCCACGTTTATAGTACATTGTTATGTGTCCCTTCAAATACACAAAAACGTCTTCATGTTAATGCGTTAATCGGAATTGAGTCCAGCAAAAGTTAGTCTTAAATATGTTCTGTTACGATATCACTTAAAGATGAATGGGTGTAATATACTAGAAAAGTTACAGGTATTCCCTGTAGATGTAATCAAAGCATGTTCAATTATGAAACTAAGGTTCTCATAAACTCATTTGAGCCGTTCCATCGAGAGAAACCAGCAGTAAGGACTCTGCGTAAAGTATCGGCCCAGATCAGCCTAAGCATGACGTACAGGCTAACCTGAACAGACACTTTTCGCCTCCTGTAGATTTTCTGTTTCAAGAATCATTACTCTATACCTCTACCCCCCTAAGATGGAATGTGTCGGCCCGGATTAGCCTGCGTGGATTGCGCAGGCTAATCTGGGTTTATATATAACGCAGAGATAGACCATAATGTTGGTCGTGGAACGGCTGATTTCTTAAATTAGAATTTCTAGTATTACACTCATCTTTCTTTATAGTATAATAAAACATATTAGATCAACAAAATACTGATCGAATAAGATATTTCAGGATCGTACAATAGCCTATAATTAAACGTGTGTATAATCTTAACAGGTGATACCACAATATTGTACTGGACGATACCTGTGATTGCGATTCTTGCCACGGTAATCTGCGTACAATGTTATATCGCTTACATACTCCAGAAGCTAACACGTCGCAACAAGTCCAGGATACAAGTCACCGACGGTCAACGATGAAGAATGAACTAGAAGATGTTTAACTGAAATGAGCCCTCTGTACCTTACTCCACTGAACCTTCGAGTCCATTTCAAGGGCTCCATTTCAAGCTGACGTCACTGTGATTGTTATAAGGATATTGCTGAATCTGCTAATCTTAACCTTTCCAATGACAATAATAACCATTTACATGAATCCAATGTGATATAGGATATTGTTGCATCTACTAATCTTCACTGTTCAAATGGCAACAATAACCATTTACATGTAGCCGCTGCGATGTAGGATATTGTTACATCTGCTTATCTTAACTGTTCCAATGACACCAATCATCTTTTCCATATTTGATATAAGATCTGGTTGCATAAACTGTTCCAATGCCAACAATAACCATTGCTATGAAGCCGCCGTGATAGAGGATCTTTTTGCATATGATAACCGTTACTCTTCGAATGACACCTATCATCATTGCTATTAATCCGCTGTGATAGAGGATCTCTTGCTGCATATGCTGATATTAACTGTTCCAATGCCACCAATCACCATTTCTATGAATCCGCTGTGATACAGGATATGGTTGAATATGCTACTCTTAACTGTTCCAATGGCACATAGCCATTTTTATGAAGCCGCTCTGATTAAGGATCTTGTTCGCATAAGCTAACTTTTACTGTGCTGATGACAACAATCACAATTGCCAACCAATTCCGCTGTGATTAAGGATATTGTTGCATATGCTAAACGTTACTCTTCCAATGGCAACAATAATCACTTCAGGTTGACACCGTTGGGATTAAGGACATTGTTGCATATGTTAACATTGACTGTTGCAATGACAACAAAAACAAATACCAGCAGAAGCCGTTGTGATAACATATAATGCTGTGCTAACATTTACTGTTCCACTGGCAACACATACCACTTCCAGCTGACGCCGCTAACTTGGCATCACTAACCATTTACAGCTGATGCTGTTGCAGTAAGGGGTCTTGTGCAATATACTTACAGTGAAGACTTAGACGAGCCTTCGCTGTTTACTTGCATAAACATGTAGTTAAGATCGAAATGTGACTTATACCAATAAAATGCTTTAGTCACAAGGGTGTCACTACTCAATCGTATGAAAAATGTCCTTATTTCGTTCACTTCATTTTCAAAATACAATGATACTTGTTTCCGCCTGAAGTGCCTGCATATTTAAATAACCGGTTGTCGGTTTCTTTGTGCATCTCCTGTGTTGTTACAAGAACGAAAGAAGAGTACAGGGGAATTCTTAGAAAACGGTGAATAACATATCAAATATATCATATACGAGCCGTTCCACGAGAAAACAAACTTTGTGCGTAAAAATAACGACCCGGATCAGCCTAAGCATGCCGCGCAGTCTAACCCGGACAGACACTTTTCGCCTCCTCTGGATTTTCTGTTACACAGTTCCGACGTAACAGCTGACGTCGTTGCGTCTTATCTAGCAAGAACTATATTTTATTCCATGTGTCTTTAACCCTTTCCAATATACAGATGCATTTCCACGCATGTTTATTTGATGATTTTACTATCTTTTACTGCCTGGATGTTTCTATTAAAAGGCCTCTTTGCAATTGATGTATGTTGGACATTAACATGATAACTATGATACACTGACAACATGCAAAAAAAAAGCAGCCTTTAAACTCATCACGTGTTATAGACTATTAGTGGACGGTCTGTGAATTTTGTCACAAAGGAGACATTTATAAAAGCGACAGATTGTTTTATTCTTCCCACAATGTTTTTAACTTAACATGAAAAATACAATTCACATTTTTTTTTACAAATATTACAAGTTCTTCCTAAGACATATTTAAACACATTAAATATTGTTTCTGGTAAGCTGTTTAACCATTTCTCACATATGACAAATCCTTATGAACAATTTCTCCTTTTGCTTCAATCTTTTTTAATAGTCATCTACTGCAGATGCATAACAATGCTCCTGCAAGTTGCAACGCTACAATTAAATCCGGTAAACACTTGGTGTATTTCAAGAGAACACATGTCTCTTCATGTTTCTCTCACTAACGTCCATAAAAAGAACGTTAATATTTCTAATGGTCTCCTCATTGAAGATCGCACCGAAGAGTTTGTCGTGTCATCCTGGAAGATACAACATTAGAGAGGACTTACGTTATAAATAGTTACAAGTAAGTTGTAGCGAAATTATAATGTTATAGTCTATTCGAAACTAAATAAAAATGATGATAATCATTATTAATTTAATGATATTCATGTTGATTATGCTGATGCTGACCATTATTATAATGATGGTGGTGGTGGTGGTGGTGGTGATGACAATGATGATGATGATGATGCTGATGCTGATGATGATGATGATGATGATGATGATGATGATGATGCCGCTTTACCGCATTTAAATGTTTACTTTTTAAATAAGAGAAAAGAAAAACATACCTCTTCGGCTAGTTCTGCAAAAGAAACGGAAAAAAAACAACGTTAGGTTGAAAATTAATGAACTTGAAATTAATAAGCCATTTTGACGCATTAGATGTTTCAGGTTATTTTAGACATGTATCAACGGTAAAATATGTTTGTGAAAATAAGTCTGTAAAGACGTGAATCCTCCGTTTAGTAAGCGGATGACCCGGCTTTAATCCCCGGCCACGGGTCAAAACCAATGGGCTTCAATCCCCGGTCACGGGTCAAAACCAACGGGCTTCAATCTCCGGTCACGGGTCAAAACCAACGGGCTTCAATCCCCGGCCAGGTCAAAACCAACGGGCTTCAATCCCCGGCCAGGTCAAAACCAACGGGCTTCAATCTCCGGTCACGGGTCAAAACCAATGGGCTTCAATCCCCGGCCAGGTCAAAACCAACGGGCTTCAATCCCCGGCCACGGGTCAAAACCAACGGGCTTCAATCCCCGGTCACGTGTCAAAACCAACGGGCTTCAATCCCCGGCCAGGTCAAAACCAACGAGCTTCAATCCCCGGCCAGGTCAAAACCAACGGACTTCAATCCCCGGCTACGGGTCAAAACCAACGGGCTTCAATCCCCGGCCAGGTCAATACCAACGACTTTAAAAGCGATAGAAGTGGCATCCCTCCTCACTATCGATGTTCCTGTGTCAGAATACGATATGTAGTACAGGTAATTTACTGGTAATTTACTGGTAATTTACTGGTAATTTACTGGTAATTTACCCAGGACAGGCCGTGATTTAAGAGGGAAATAGTGTTGAAAGCAGATATGAGCCGTTTCATGAGAAAACCAACATTATGGATTATGCGTAATGTATCGACCCAGATCAGCCCGTCCGCGCAGGCTAATCCGGGCCGACACATTCCGTCTCAGAGGGACAGAGGTATAGAGTAATGATTCCTAAAACAGAAAATCCACAGGAGGCGAAAAGTGTCTGTCCGGGTTAGCCTGCGCGGCATGCTTAGGCTGATCCGGGTCGATAATTTACGCAGAGTCCACATTTTTTGTTTTCTCGCGGGTGACTCATATAGCACCATTCATGTAAACTAATAGTTTGAGTTGTTTGGCATACTGAGTAATTCTTATCAACAAAAATGTTTCAAAGTTTGCCGGCTGCAAAGGCGCTAAAAGTTTACTGTATTAACCTTTTCACATATACATCAAATTTGCAACAGACGACTTTAAAAGTATATAAGCAAACAAACGGAAAAGCTCTATAACTGTAGGTGTTATTACTGAAAAGAGTTGAAAACATTGTGGCAAAAGTAGAAATTGCTAACCCGAGTAGTGCGGATTACACAGGCTGATCTGGATCGATACATTACGCAGAGTCCATAATGTAGGTTTTCTCGTGGAACGGCTCATAGGATTTACACAATCTAAGCATGTTATAAACTTCTGTCAACGTGTGTAAAATTCTGATAAAATTGTGCAGAAGCACTGTGTGGTCTGAACTAAAAAAAAACATTTTCCCATCGGGGAAACACGTTTCGAGCACGATCCTTTCCGTACCTTGATTCACGTTCCCATGGTTACAAAGGTCTGTATTACAACACGTTGCTACAAACCGGATCCCCTGACTGTCCCCTGATAGGGGCACACAGCTACTCCCGTGTCTCACGCATCCCACTTGCACGGTTGTATTGTCACCGGATACATATTTCCTGTACTGAAAAGCATTAATTGATTGGGGTACAACGCCGTTTTGAAGAATAGTTCAGTTATATCACAGTTAACCTAGCCATGTGTTCCTTTCTTGCTCGAACCAAGTATATTCCTTACATCATCGTATTAAAGAACCCGGCTACCTTTCCATATATGCATTCCGTCTACTGGTGGAAGACCAATAATATTAGTCACAAAGACATCAGATAAATTGTTTACCGAGTCGAGATTCGAACGCATGGCCCGTGGACGGACGACAGCCCTCGTTGTCGACTAAGCCATCGCGGTTCGGCCGAATCAATGCAAGACCATTTATGTAAAACTCACCGCCGGTCTTTGGGAATAGTTTTTCTTTCACATATGAACTAAAAAGAACGTGATATATTTACTTGCATAGCATCTTACAGTATACACTGTATCCTTCACAAAGTATCGAAAACTTTAGATACATTTTAAAATTTCAAGGTACTCTTTTGAACGAAATTTCAATGTACTATTTTGAACGAAATTTCAATGTACTATTTTGAACGAAATTTCAATGTACTATTTTGCACGAAATATCAAGGTAGTATCTTGAAAATGCAACATAATATTTTCAAAATATACCCAGTTGAAATTTTCAAGATATTACCTTAAACTTTAAAGAAAATATATTAAATATAACAACTTATGTGAACAAGAAACTAAATGGATCTTCAAAAAAATGCAGAATTACATGTACATGTATGTGATTTTCGAACTGCAGAAAAGTTCGCGTTTCTCGGTCATCAATATTATATCAAATTGCTTATGGGTTTTAATCCTATAATAAAGAACAAAATAAAAAAAGACTGCAGCCTTAGAGTCCACAAATTAAACTTGACAGCTGGTTCTTTTATGTCATCATCAAGTTTGAATCCATTTCAAAACTATCTATCATCCGCTTTCTATTAAACTCATTCCCAGTGCAGGCTAGCTATCGTCTTTACTTATTTGGATGCATAAGGTTGAATTTGAATTACATACTGTTACAATTCAGCTTCCTCTTGCGATTTTGGTTCTTTAAAAACTAGTTGTTGCTTCAGTTATATTTGTTTGTCAATGGATTAAACTCTGTCTGTATTGCATACATGTATATGCTAGACAGTTAAGACTGCGTATGCACAGCTACACCTGAATTATGACAGTATGCAGATATATGCATTAACCCTTTCCCACTTAAAGGCATCTGTAGTAGACGACGTTTGAAAAAAGTGGGGCAAAAAAAGAAATCACTCATTCTGAGTCATTACTGTACCCAGATGCAATAAACGCTCAAGTCGCCAGACGCGTCTCATACATTAACCTGTTATCCAAGAAACCCAACTTGTGCAACAATGTTACCATCGTAGTATGATGTTTCAAAACCTCCTGCGACTAATTGGTGAACGGTGCAGATTCATAATGTTTCAGATCTAGAACTTCACAAATCTCAAATATTATTTGGTTTTCCTGTATATGTAAGTCAGTCCATTTATATAGTATGTATGCAAACCGGGTGCAAGTAAGTAGTGTCTTTTTTTAAAAAGAAAGCCTAACAAGTAGCGGGTTTGACTTTCCTTCGTAAATGTGGTTTGTATTGGAGTAAAACAAAAAAATTATGATAAACAAAGGAGACGATAATACTTTGTAGGGTCAATGTTGCCGAGTAATACTGTGTAGGATCAATGTTGTCGAGTAATACTTACCAAACACCCGTATCGATGATCCATGGGGCACACTGAAATGTACTTGTTAGCTATGATCGTCTGTAAACAGTCGTCGTCATTCGTACACCCGCCATCGTAACACTGACTCTGAAACAAAGCATGAGTCGTCTGCTGTATACTACGTACACGCCAAACGAAGGACAACATTTAACGAACCGACACCACAATACTTGTTGTTTTGTATTTCTTTAAATGTCGTATAGGCGCTTTTAATTTAATTTAACCGCATGGCGTGTCTGTGTCGGCACGCCAACACGTCATAATGGCAAAATGACGCGCCGTCACGACAATAAAGGCATTTTGTCAATTATATGGCAGAAGTCCCTGCCAGCCACCATACAAGCGAACGGAAAGCCAGTTGCATCATATGTTGCTTCTAACGAAGCATTGGAGTGACAGCTCAATAGCTGCCATATTTACTTTTTGTCAATACTTCTTAAACAATATCCCCACATGAAAACGTTTTATGAGAAATTGCCCATAACTAGCAAATATTCCCCGGCTTCACAATGTTTTAATCTCATGTCAATAGTTATGCTTTTATTTATAAAAAAATAAAATTTCAAAGTCGTCTGTTGCAGTTTTGTTGCATGTTTGAAAGGGGGTTAAAAATGAAATAATGACTTTATATTAACGATGCTCAGGAGTGTGGTGTTAGCATAACGACTGACTTGCTGGTGTCAACATATATAGATCAGTAGAACTGTTATCTTGCACCAATCAAACAAAGAATCAAACTCATAAACAGACTCAATATCCGCGTAGGAAATTATTGCTCTTTTTGCCAGAAACGACTCTTTTCTTCAATTACACAATTTCATATTGGATACACCATATAATTAAGCCAATCGGGAATTGTTTTACTTTGAAGTTTAGAATATTCTCCAAATTTAGAATGATAATGCATTTAGAATGAATTGTGGATACCAGCCCTGATACAGGTTTTAGTCAACATATGTCCACACTTACATTTCCTGGTCTCACATCCGGGAACTCATGATTGCACAAATCGCTCGTGCAGCAGTACTCTGTGATTCCCTGTAGCAGATTTTGGTGTTGTTGTTGTCGTTCATCACAGTGGAAGTCTATACAACTTGCATGTAATACATGACCACTGTTTGTACCCTGTTGGAAAATTCGAATTGAAATTCATGTAGCTATAGAAAAATAAATATCATGGAACCAGTCACGAGAATTAGTTAAGGTCCTTTTACATGTGACTGGTCCCGATCGCCTAGTGATTAAGGCATCCGATTCAGGAGCGGTAGGTCGTAGATTCGAATACCAGTAGCAACAGTGGGATCCGTAACGATATGGTCGGTCGGTGAGTCGAAGATTCGAATACCAGTAGCGACAGTGGGATCCGTAACGATATGGTAGGTCGAAGATTCGAATACCAGTGGCGACAGTGGGGTCCGTAACGATATGGTAGGTCGAAGATTCGAGAACCAGTGGCGACAGTGGGATCCGTAACGATATGGTAGGTCGAAGATTCGAATACAAGTGACGACAGTGGGATCTGTAACGATATGGTCGATCGGTGAGTCGACAGTGGGATCCGTAACGATATGATCGGTCGGAGATTCGAATGGCGACAGTGGGATGCGTAACGATATGGTCGGTCGGTGAGTCGACAGTGGGATCCGTAACGATATGGTCGGTCGGTGAGTCGACAGTGGGATCCGTAACGATATGGTCGGTCAGTGAGTCGACAGTGGGATCCGTAACGATATGGTCGGTCGGTGAGTCGACAGTGGGATCCGTAACGATATGGTCGGTCAGTGAGTCGACAGTGGGATCCGTAACGATATGGTCGGTCGGTGAGTCGACAGTGGGATCCGTAACGATATGGTCGGTCGGAGATTCAAATGGCGACAGCGGGATCCGTAACGATATGGTCGGTCGGTGAGTCGCCAGTTTGTTCAATACTGGTACAGAATGTCTACCTGGCTGGTGCTGGCAAAAGTTATAGGATTCGGGAATGAACGTAAAAGACATGACATCGTTTTCCAATCCTTCTTTCCCTCATGCAGAAATTTCTCCTGCACACGACATTTGGTTTTCTTAGAATTTATTTCCATTTATAAAAGGTTTCCACATTATTCCTAGGTGTTTTTAAAGTCGTCTGCTGCATATTGGTTCTATGTGTGAAATGTTATGAGGGTAGAGAGGCAGCGGACTGTATCTTAATTCTTGAACTAGATATCTTATCCAATGTCTATATCCTCATCGCGTTCGGCGATGGGACATTATTTGCCACTTAGACGTGACAAGGACTAACATTTCGCTCTTACGTCTCTTTCGATGTAAGCGTTGTGAGTTTGATGTACCCTTATCTAATGTTAATCCTTTTCCACATACATCCAATCTGCAGCAGATCTCTATAAATTAAATTATTATTATTGAATGCTTATGAAACCATAGTGAAAAGTGAGAAATTGCTCACTATTAAAACATCTTTTCAAAAGATGTATAATGCAGGCCTGCACATTTGAGAAGAAAAAAAGATTTTTTGTTATCAAATCGGGCTGCATTTCGGAGAAAAATAATTGCAAGGCATTGTCGCCAAACTGGAACTCCCCATCACATTGTTTTCTGTTCTATCTCGAATCATAGCTTCATTTGATTATTACAAGTATTATATTATAGTCAATTTGGACGAGTCTAACATACTATATCAGTTACTAGGTAAAGCTTTTATGTGTTGTAAACGACGTTGTCTAAAATGGAATCAATCGTTCACAATGCGCATTTCCTCCTTTGTTTGTGACATAATGTTTTCATCTCTTTATACAATTAATTTTCAACATCACCTTATTTCCAAAATCTTAATAAGAAGATGACCCTAAAATAGCATGTCAATAGTTATACAAACTAACCAAAGTATTTGTTATTATTATAACTAATAACACATGAAACGTGTACTTACCATTGAGATCCCTGCCAGAACTGTTGGTTTATACGTCAACTGAAAATGATATATTGGACTCGCCATTATTCCTAGTCGAATGAGACCCAGAAATCAGCACGAGTTATCGACGTGTTCGAGAAATCGCTGGATTTATATTGAATTAACTGATGTCTTGTCAAATGTTGTCAATTAAGACGAAAAGCAAGCTAGTAGTAAATCTTATAAAGAAAACAACAAAACAGCAATTTTAAATGCTCATATAAACAATCAGTATTGATTCTACACCGTTTTCCACAGACATGTCGTTCTAGAAAATCATTCGAATTAATCGATATATAAGAGTTTGATTTATCGCATGTTCGAGTTATCGCATGTTTGAGTTATGACATGTTCGAACTTTTGCATGTAAGAATTATAGCATTTCAAGTTTGAGTTATCGCATGTTCGAGTTATCGCATGTTTGAATTATTACATGTTCGAAATTGTGTTTGTTCGAGTAAAACACAAATGATTATAATAAAGAATACTTTAATACAATGAACATTTAATCTAATGATTGAAACTAAAGCTTTGGTATGTACATAAGTTGTTTTAAAGAGATTGACTAACCATACAGGCGTGTTCACTATGACATTGTTGGTCCTCTCTGCCTATAGTACAGTCTTCCGCTTCACACGTCCTTTCATAGCACATCTATAATACAGTGGTAATTAATTGAAAGTTTTCAACAGTGATTCCATTATAACTCGGTGGCCGGTTTACCTACCCATGCTCACATCAGTACTCCACACAACATTCTTTCCGAGCAACCGACTGCACTGCCACAAATACCGTTATAGTCTGTTGGTGGAAGAAATGTGACGCATGTCTCATACATATGACTTGTGTCAAACAAACGTCGAATATAATGTTGGGCTGAGCTGGATTGACAGCCCGCGTCAGTACCGACTGGGCTACCTGGTCTCGGAATAAAAAATAAATAAAAATGGACCCGTCCGTGCGAAAAGTTACACGTTGTCATTTCTGTATAATGTAGGTTTAGCTCTCCGTGTCCATCTGTTCAGTCTAACAAAATATTCACAAGTTGACAGAAGTTTCTAACAAGCTTTTGTGTAATTCATATGTAAACAGTGTAGATCCTGATCTGACTATGTGGATGCACATGCTGATCTGGATCTACACTGTTTACAAACGTCAACTTGTACTTTTTACCAATGGACGGGAAGGATTAAATAATGTAATATATGACAATATTGAACTCTTCCTAAACGTTATGATCTGCATCTTTGCACAAAGGTCAAGGTCAGGTCAAAATTGTCCAGCAATAGTTGTAACGCGTTCATTATTGTTTGCCATGTCACACTTTGTTATGTATTACCCTGATCAGCGGGAAACGCCTGTTGAATTTAACTGTTTTAAAATAGTGATTCTTTATATTTTTATAATATTTGTTCCGGCATATGTTGTTCGGTTTTAATTAGTATTTGACAAGAGTGGCATAAAAAGAAACAGACTGGCTTATTTCCTTTTTAAGTGTGGGTATTTACGTTTGTAAATACCACAGTTTGTCATTCGAAAAGGATTCGAAAGAAAGGTGAAAGTATCCTCCATTAATTTCACTTAGTGAAAACATAACTTGGCCGTACACCAACGTAGGAACTTTATTATGCTGAAATTAGTTTGACTTCGATCAAAATTCATGAATATTCTCAAAATATGGAAAGTGAATTGATTCCCGGTTTATGTGTGTCACGACTGAATACAGCGTACATGTTGAGACGACATCACATACCCGAAACAGTCCTCGTGAAATTAACAATTTTGAAAAATTAGAACGAAACATTTGACACAGAGTAGACAAAATGTACATATGAGCCGTCTCGCGAGAAAACCAACATTGTGGTCTCTGCGTAAAGTGTCGACCCGGATCTGCCTAAGCATGCCGCGCAGGCTTACCCGGATAGACACTTTTCGCCTCCTGTGGATTTTCTGTTTCAGGAATCACTACTCTATCTATCCCCCCTAAGACGGAATGTATCGGCCGGATCAGTCTGCGCGGACAGCGCAGGCTGATCTGGTCGATACATTACGCAGATATATTGATATGAGCCGTCTCGCGAGAAAACCAACATTGTGGTCTCTGCGTAAAGTATCGATCCGGATCTGCCTAAGCATGCCAAGCATTCCGCGCAGGCTAACCCGGACAGACACTGTTCGCCTCCTGTGGATTTTCTGTTTCAGGAATCATTACTCTATACATCTATTCCCGCTAAGACGGAATGTGTCGGCCGGATCAGTCTGCGCGGACTGCGCAGGCTGATCTGGTCGATACATTACGCAGATACCATTATGTTGGTTTTCTCGCGGGACGGCTCATATGATATATGTGAGCATGCTTCCCATTTCCCTCACGATGTTTTTTAATATTGACAACTGTAACAACTGTAAAGGTGTTAAAATAAATAAATGTATCAACAGTATAATGATAGATACTTGCCAGACATTGAGTTTCTTTCAGATACCCTGTAAAATAATAAAGAAAAGATTAAATCAACTTTAAATCTACCCCTTTATTACATACAGGCACATTTGAAATGTTAACGCATCTGCAGCAGACGACTTTTCAAAAAGTATTGCAATCGGAGTTATTGCTCATGATTGGTGATTTATCTTTCTGATACAATGTTTTCAACACTGTTCAATACTTTTAATTATATATTTTTTTATTTAGAAATTTAAAATATTTCCTGTATTCTCTCTAGATCTTTTCAAAGACTTCTGCAGCAAAATTGAAATATGTTGGAAAGGGGGATGGAAATTCGTAGAAATGTGTTAACATGAATTCGTTTTAACTTATAACATTTAAATTTAGTGTGTACTTATTTATTTTACATCGATTGCGAAACACGCATTCAGATAATATCTATAAAGCTCGTTATAAAAAAAGAGAATCTGACACTTCCATGAAATTTATTAATTTTCAGAATCAGTGTAAATGTAGGGAAGGTAATCGGTTTAGAGTAATTCGTGGAAAAATGTTTATGAACTATCATAAATCTAATCTACTTCCTGAATATCCAGAGGAAAGCTTTTCGCTAAAAATTGATCACGTTTAAAGTAATTTAGTATGTAAGTATAGGCAGATCTTACAGAGGACTAGATAAGGAGGAGTAAATAGGTATTTCTTCCATGACATCTCTGTTAGAACTCATTAAAACCTATGTTGTGGGTACTCAAAAGAATCGTCTCACTGAGACGATTCTTTTGAGTACCCACAACATATGTTTTGGAGGTCAAATAAGGATATTAGAGCATGAAAATACTTATTATCTAGGGCTATGTATCTTAGCCTTCATTGTTCGCAAGTGTTGGATCAGTCGCACATAGCTGTATAGGTAACAGTATTGGGAGGTGTGTAGGCCAGTGGAAGAGGGATGAGGGTTAAACCCTCCGAAAGCCGGCTTTCGTGTGGCGTAGAATGTACCAACTTACCTATCAGCAACAAGAAAACACAAACAACAAACATCGAAGACATTCTGACCGATGTATGAATTGTTGGTACTGTTCCTTTATCCGTCATCCGTCAAACAAACGTTAACAAACAGATCCCTCTTATCCAAATGTACATTTGTCAGTAGACTCCACTGAAAGAAAAGAAAACTCAAATTATCATTCATTCGTCTGCATTAATGGCAATATAGTATGGCATACAGACCGTGACCAGTAATCAATCTTATATCATTTCAAACAGTGAAAACTCAGTTCGTCATCTTGAGAAAGTACTTTTTTTCTTCAAATATGTATTCTACATTTTCCCTTAAATTCTGTCTTCGTCGCGGAATAGTTACGTGCCGCGCTCATAGCATGTTGATCTTGCTCTGCACAGTTCGCCTGTAAATCACATACATTCCCGAGAAAACAGAGGAATGAGTTCTAATATAATCTAATTATTTCTGACGATTGACAACATTTGCTTGTGAACTGCGCCATTCGCATGCCGTTCAACTGAGGCGTTTTCAGTTATATCAAGACTACTGTACATTTGAGAGGCCAAACCAACGACGACTCGAAATGTAAAACTGGCAAATTGTTGAAAACGGCGTTAAACTCCAAATAACCAGGGAAAACAATAAAGTTTTAGTATTCCCTTTTTGTTACGGAAATGGCTTATTCAGACGTTTCCAAAATTCCAATTAACTCCCCCGTTCGAGAGAACGCCATGAGGAAATCAACCTTTGTAGATATAGACATGATCATATTCGTATCAGCTTGCTTAGAGTTCGGTTTTGTGGTCACCGGATCAGTAAAGATCGTGATCACACTGTGTGAAGGAAAAGGCTTATATGACTCTTTCCAGATACGAAAGTCCCAAACGTCTGAGTTCCTGCCGTGTGGTTCTAACCATTGATAGAAGCCCGCACCTAACTTTCTAAAAGACTGATGATGGAATATTCTGAACAAAAATTATTCCGCATCCTTCTATAGCATATGGGCAAAAATATGAACAATCTCAACAAATTAAACGGATATTAAAACATTGTGGTGATAATAGGAGAACTTCAGTTTCTACTTTTGTAAAAAATGTTTTCAAAAGTCGTCTACAAAGGGTTGTATACGACTTTAAACGAGTTTAACAAAGATTGTAGACCAAAATCAGCGTGCGACTGTTTGTTACTCTTTTGTTTTAGCATATTCGTTATATCACTGATTATCCCGCATACATGCCATTGCTGACACTGCTTAAACAGGTTTGTTTAAAAATAATTAAAAAGATTTTGTTCTAAATGAATTGTTTATTCTTCTCTCAACAACTATTTTTTTTACACTACAATCGTGTAAATAGTTTTGTCAACATAGAATTATAATATTAATGATTTTGGCAATTTTTCCTTTTCCCTTTTGTGTTTCCCAAATGATATATGCCGTTCATGGGTATAATGCAAATTTTACTGGCGACCATATTTAAGCGACTTATCTGACATTTGGTGTCTTAGGGCAACTTCGTTTCAGCTGAACAAGCTGGAATATGAGAATAGAATCAGAGGGGTTACAATTCTAGTCTTCCACCAGAAGTTACATCTCCCCATCTTTTAGTATAAACTTATTTAATTTATATCGATTGCGGAACAAGGTTTAAGCTTATATTAATCATGCTCGATTTCTGCTTCTTGGAGACATAACCAGTACTCGCACCGTTTGTGTGGAAAAATCCCAAACGGCAGATTTTCTATATGTTGAATGTATGCGAACAGTAGTAGAGTCCCGGGTAGGACATTACGTATAAAATTGGAGCCGAGCCCCGGTAGCTCAGTCGGTAGCGACGTGGGCTGTAAATCCAGGGGTTGTAGGTTCGAATCCCAGTTCGGCCAACATTCTTAACGACGTTTGACAAAAGTCACTGTGACATGCGTCATTCGTCTTTCACTAATGGGCTGTTAAACAGACTATGTGAAAAAGCAGCCAGTTGCTTGTAAAGTATGTTGTGTGGTGTACTGTTAGGGAAAACCAGGAAACGCATAAGTAGGTCAATTGGTCGCCGGGATATGACTGATTTTTTTTTGAAAATGGCGTTAAACCCAAACAAATATAAAGAAGGAAAGATTGATTAAGAGTGTATTGCCGTCTTCACGGTATTTAGTTAAATCACGGCGGTCATTTAATCTTTGTTACCTGGCTTTCTGTCACCAGTTCTCTACACAACATTCATCCTAGGCAACTGGCTACTTTCCCACATGGACTTTTTATTAACCCAATGCTAAAAGACGAATGACGCTTGTCGACAATGACTTTTGTCAATCATCCGAAAGAATGAATGGTCGAGCCGCGGTTCTAACCCACGAATCCTGTGTTGAAAGCCCTCGTCGATAGTTAACGGGGTTGGACTTGCTCTTGCGAAGGTATTCCGAGTATTCACTATGTAGATGCAACACAACCCAAAGTTGTGTATACGCAGTTTTATTGACGATAGTTTTATATTGGCTTTAGTTGGCGTTCTAGCGCATTGTTCCGTCAAATCAATACAAAGCCATTTTTAAAACACCACCTATTATGATATCCAATTCACAGAGTGAATTGGCCGAGTAAACGAATGAGGTTTAGCCTTGACCTTGCTTTTTTTCAAATCCAATGGAAAGCCTCTTATATATATATAGAGCTGTACATAGTTGCTTGTCCCCACTGACCGAACACTCGGACATGTGAATTAACCAATCAACCAACATGTATGTATGATTCCTGGATAACTCAACCAGTACTAGGCTAGGAATTGGGTCTTGCCCAAGGGCACTCCATCATGAACAATCGGGCCCGGTACGCCCGGTTTCAAATCCCCGTCCCTAACCACTTGACCGCGGCGGACTCATATAGAATATTGAAAACCTTTTTGAATGATGCCCTACTGATCTTTCTTTTAACCGCATATGTTAAGAGATGAGTTCGAGGGCTTGGCGTGAAACCGTTGTAACTTAAAACCTATTTTGAAAACCTTGTTTAGGGGCAATTTTGAGCCTTTTGTAAACAATGCAAATTTAGGTGCCATTGCTCAGAACGAGCAATGGCACCTAAATTTCCATTGTTTACCAAGAAAAATGATCTAACTCTTATAAAGACTTTATGGCGAGGTAATTCACCTTGGTAAAAAAATACTAATTTTAGTTACAACCGTTTCACGCCAAGCCCTCGAGTTGTGTAATGGTTTGACACAATTACGTGAATTAACCATTGTCCACGGGATGACGCATCTACAGCAGACGACTTTTGAAACCAATGTGGCAAAACGAAAAAATTAATCACACGTAGGCAATTTCTCTTTTTGCCACAATTCTTTCAAGTCTATTCAATAATCATTTTTTCATTTCTAGAGGTTTTCCGTATTGATGCCAAAATGTTATTAAAGTCGTCTACTGCTGATTTGATGTATGTGGGAAAGGGACCTGCAGAAATCTGATTAACAAATAGAACTCAATCAAGTCTTTGGGGAAAAAAGTGTTAAAGTAATCCAATATAAAAAGCCACAAGGATTTTCTAATTGAATTTGAATACTACCAGATTTCTAAGTTTCGTTATATTTCCGGATAAAACCGACTCTGTACACTTCTGCAACAAACGACTAATGAAATTTTGATAATGAGTGAATGAAACTTCCTTTTTTTGCATTTTCTGGACAATATATTCTTTTCGCACGATGTTTCCTTCCAGCAGCACTATTCTAAGATTGTATTTTGACTTAGAAATGTGTGTGTCTAAAGTCGTCTGCTGCAGATTGTTCCTGCTTGGAAGTGGGTAGCGGTCCTGGTTTCATTTTACATCGTTTAAGCTTTGTTTAGCAATCAATCACAAATCTTCTTCATGCATGAACCGTACTCTATGAAAACTAATTTTAGTCGGGGTTTTGTAGAAAACGGTAGAAGTTCACAACAATAGGCTACTGTGTGATTTAAATGTACATAAAATACCAGAGGATTTTTTTTTAAATGTGGATTCGACTCATTAGCGAACAGTGTAGATACAGATCAGACTGTGCTGGTAATTTTTCATGTTCTACAATCCGTATTGGTTGAGTAATTAGTCGCCGGGCAGAAGCCCGCGACTTCTATTTTTAATAGCTTTTCGGAAATCACATGGGAGGGCGGCTTATTATTAGAAAGAAACAAATCTAGATGATTTGAACATATTACAATTGTGGTTGTTTACGAACACTAATAAATGACACATCTAAAATGAAATAAATATTCCGATTTTTTAATGTTTGCATTTTTTTTTATTTCACTCGCATTTAAGTTTTTTGTCTTATTTACGAAGACAAAAGTGGTCCCTTCAAGACGTGAACCAACACCCCCTAATGCAGACTCTTATGTGTCATCATTGAGGTCAATTTCGGATTCTCCTTTTAATAGCAATTTTAACTTACTAAATGTTGTTTTCATGTTCAAAGAGATGTCTTGATTTGTGTAGAATTCATTTAATAATGTTAATCCATGAATATCTAAAGTTGGAACTGTTTCTAAGCTAAATATAGACCCTATTCTGTTGTGTAGTTTCGTGACCTTTAACATCGATTTTCGCGCATGCGCATTTCGATATGAAAAAGCGAGTGATATTATTTTATTTTAGACAAGTACAAGACGAATGTTTGACGCAAAGCGTCAAAGAGAAGCCGCAATATTTCGTTGTACATGTAGAAATAAGAAAAAAAGAACATTTTTAAATCCACAAACAATAGAACAATTTAAACTGTAGACGGTAATGCTGATATATTTCTCCTTTTGAAGACTTTTGTTTTCTTCAAATTACCTCCCTTTAAAGCAATACCAGGATATTTACCTTGTGATTCGAATAAGATTGACAAACATTGAAATTATATGAATGAATACTATTATTTAAATAAGTAACAACAGCAAAATTAAATTTAAGCCAGATAAATGTGTACACATTTCGTTATTTTTTTATAGATACCCTAATGTATAGGTATGTATATAAAATTTATAAACAAATGTTTTCATTACTACGTTCCTAATGTTTGAATAGACTAAGGAAAGTCAAGAATACATAAATAAATCAATGCAGTCTTTTCCGGCGACATTGATGCCTTGCATCAACTTTCTCTTGTAGTTATGCAGAAAAGACCAGTCTACTCACCCTAATCTAATGCAAGTCCCTTACAGTTTGTTTTCTAGTAACATAGCTCCAATGTAATATACACACACACAAAAAAAATGCCCATGATCCCTGATAAAGCTCATAGACAACCAGTAGCAAATTAAAGCTGAAAGTAGAAAGCAGAAAGTAGTTAGTGCTTTCATTGGGGGTGGGGGTGGGGGGGGGGGGGGGGGGGAATATGTAAAACGGACAGATGCAAAGGGCCATAACTCATGGACAAACGTTGAATCTAACCACACTGGGTGATAGAGTTATCTTCACCTGAAACTGCCTACAGAGTTTCATTGAAATCAAGTCTGATGCTGCTTAGAAATATGGTGACCATGTCAATCGGGACGCACGGTCGAACGCACGGACAATTACACGAGCGGACGTTTACACGCGAGGACATATACACGCACGGACATATACACCCGCAGACAATTACACGCGCGAACATATAACAAGCACGGACTATAACACGAGCGGACGTTTACACGCGAGGACATATACACGCACGGACATATACACCCGCAGACAATTACACGCGCGAACATATACACGCACGGACTATAACACGAGCGGACGTTTACACGCGAGGACATATACACGCACGGACATATACACCCGCAGACAATTACACGCGCGAACATATACACGCACGGACTATTATAACACGCACGCACAGATTAACAGACAACGATAACGACTTCTAGAACTATATGATTAACCGACATTTTGAAGAGCTTAAAAATGCCTTAAGGGAAAATAAATAATTTATTTATTTATTTATTGGGGTTTTACGCCGCTTTCAACAATATTTCAGTTATATCACGGCGACAGTTCACTTATTCATGATCCCTGGGTAAACAAACCAGTACTAGGCTAGAAAATGTGCCTTGCCCAAGGGCACTCTACCATGACCGCAGTGCCGCGACTGGGGATCGAACCCGGGAAACCCGGATTCGAAATCCCCGACGCTAACCACTCGATCACAGAGGATTCCGGAAAATAAATAAGAAATAACTCAAACATATCACTAAAAATATCAAACAATTCATAATAAACACTCATATTCTAACAATTCGTACATGCACTATTTACAAAATATCGTGATTGGACTTTGTACATCAGAGACTTCTGCATTGTTTCTGTGACGATATCTATGTCGCGCGCAGATCGATCTTAATCTACACTAATCGGATATACAATGGGTTTGATTCCTGGTAAACAAGTGTACTCACATTTAATGAGACGATCGTAAATCCTGTACCCTTGGTGTTGCGTACCACACTGAATAGAGATGACATCTACGGAGTTGGCTAGTGTAGCTTAAACTCGTTCTTGCTTTTAATAATTCCAATATCTATGTACGTAGGGATTTGTTTGTATGAAGTTGTTTGTTTGGACGTAGGCATTTGTTTGTATGTGGTGATTTGTTTGTATGTTGCTTTCCGCAACTTTCAATAGTACTTTAGCATACCGATATTATTTAACATGACACCTGCGCATCAGTGGTAATGCTATCCCCGCATCCCTGCGCATCAGTCGTACTGATATCCCCGCATCCCTGCGCATCAGTGGTAATGCTATCCCCGCATCCCTGCTCATCAGTCGTACTGCTTTTCCCCCATCCCTGCGCATCAGTCGTGCTGCTATCCCCTCATTCCTGCGCATCAGTCGTAATGCTATCCCCGCATACCTGCGCATCCGTCGTAATGCTATCCCCGCATCCTGAACGTCAATGAGGAAAACCCAAACTATCATTTTCGTCTTTGGTATGCCACGACCGGTTATCGAACCCTTGTTCATGTGAACCCATTTAGCAATATATCCAAGATAGCAGTACGGGTATACACAATATTATATAGACATGTGAACCCATTTAGCAATGTATCAGAGATAGCAGTACGAGTATACATAATATGTGTAATATAGACATGTGAACCCATTTAGCAATGTATCAGAGATAGCAGTACGAGTATACATAATATGTGTTATATAGACATGTGAACCCATATATAGCAATGTATCAGAGATAGTAGTACGAGTATACATAATATGTGTAATATAGACATGTGAACCCATGTAGCAATGTATCAGATATAGCAGTACGAGTATACATAATATTTGTTATATAGACATGTGAACCCATATATAGCAATGTATCAGAGATAGTAGTACGAGTATACATAATATGTGTAATATAGACAGGGGAACCCATATAGCAATGTATCAGAGATAGCAGTACGAGTATATACAACATTTGATATATAGACATGTAAATCCATATTGCAATGTATCTGAGATAGCAGTACGAGTATACACAATATGTGTAATATAGACATGGGAACACATATAGCAATGTATCAGAGATAGAAGTACGAGAATACACAATATTTGTTATATAGACATGGGAACACATATAGCAATATATCGGAGATAGAAGAACGAGTATACACAATATGTGTAATATAGACATGGGAACACATATAGCAATATATCATAGATAGAAGTACGAGTATACACAATATATGTTATATAGACATGTGAATCCATTTAGCAATATATCAGAGCTAGCAGTACGAGTATACACAATATTTGTTATATAGACAAGTGAATCCATATAACAATGTATCTGAGATAGCAGTACGAGTATACACAATATGTGTAATATAGACATGTGAACCCATGTAGCAATGTATCAGAGATAGCAGTACGAATATACACAATATTGTATATATAGACATGTGAACACATTTAGCAATAAATATGTTTTATCTTAAAACTGCTATGTAAAAATAGGAGAAAAAAGCTCAGAGGGAGAAAAGCGGCCGCATGATCCAATGGTTCTGGTTTCGATTCCACATAATATGTACAAATCACAATGATATCTTTACAAGTTTCAAAGTATAAGACCTCAGGACTCGTAAACTGTCTATCAAGGGAGTCCCCAAAGAAAACAATGAGTCCCTTGTACTATTATATCATAACTTTTAGAAAAATCATGAGTCACTTGTTAGTCGCCGGGCAGAAACCGGCGACTTATATTCTTAAAAGCTTTTGGGAAATAACTTGGAAGGACGAGTTGTTTTTAGGATAAATTTAATGTAAATGCCTAATAATAATAATAAATTAACATGTTGTAGGGTTCAGTTTTTATTCGAAATCAAGTTTGAAATTATACAACAATGTCATTGAAATTTAACTGTTTAGCTAATATTGTATTTCGAGGGTGGTCTACTTTGTAAACAAATTGGACAACATTTTAACATTTGTGAAAGTATGATTATAATTAGGATGCCAAGTTAATATTCTTTTGAGAAAAAGAGAAAACTCATGTCTTCAGCAAGTTAACCCTTTTCTCATTGTTTTAAAAGTAGATTACTGCAAAGGTGTCCAATGTTGACTTTAACAGGGGAAAGGTAAAATTACTTGTTATTGCATGCAAATCCCAAATTGTCTGTTTTGTGGTTTTATTGACAAATAATAAAATTCAAAAATTCTGACAAAAACATCTTGAAAAGTGTATGTGGAATTCACAAATCATAAAAATAGTCCTTAATGAAAGCACTATACCTGTATACATATTAAGACTTGTGATTGGAAAGATTAATCATTTCCATTACTGAGCAATAATTGGTTGTCTGTGTGTATGGTCAACCTACCTTAGAATGGAGATTGGTCAAAAACAATGAAATGCTTCAATTCTATTTCAATGAAAGACATTCACTTCATTGACAAACAAAAATGCAAGTTATGATAATTTTTCACTTAACTCCACCCCTGATGTTCCAATATGCCCCGCAGTTGATAACTGTTTTTTCAACTTTTATAATGTAAGTGTTATGATAACTGCAAGATGGATTTCCGGCGACGTTGATGCGTTGCATTGACTTTCTCTTGTAGGCTACTATTATATCATAACTTTTACAAAAATGATGAGTCCTATGGACTCGAAGCATTTCAAATCATTAGTCCCTGATAAATAGTGTAAGTAGCCTAGGTTTGTTGTCCTAAAGTCCATTAGCGAATATTACAAACAGGACTCGGGACTAATCCTTGGACGTATGATTAAATATAGACCACCTGTCTTATTATCCAATGGTTCCGGATTCGATTTCGGAGCGCGTCAACAATTGAAACTTTTTCCCCTCGCACAATCGACTACTGATTACATATCGAGGGCTTGGCGTGAAACGGTTGTAACTAAAAACCTATTTTGAGATCCATGGTTTAGGGTCAATTTTGACCCCTTTGTAAACAATGCAAATTTAGGTGCCATTGCTCAGAACAAGCAATGGCACCTAAATTTCCATTGTTTACCAAACAAAATGATTTAACACTTATAATGACTTTATGACGAGGTGATTAACCTTGGTAGAAAAAACATATCAATTTTAGTTACAACTGTTTCACGCCAAGCTCTCGATATAGAGAACCGGTCTCATCACACATGACCCAGTGGTTCCGGATTCGATTCCCGTGCACGTGGACTTCCCGGCACACTTGGATGAAAACTGGTAAAATATGTAGCACCAGCCTTATTATCCAATGGTCCCGGATTATACTTCTTCACGAAACAATAACAAATGTACACTTTCTATAATAAGCATAAAGTATATTTATTGAATTTCCCCTTTTTGTCACAATGTTTTTATACGTTGTCTGCTGCGATACGTTAAAGTGCGTTTGCAAGTTTGAAAGGGTTAAGGCATTGGTTAAGAATCATTGGTTTAGTTATTTAAGGAACATTTATCTGTCCTGTGTCACTCTGTTCATCTATAGATGACCCTTTTTTTTTTATGTAAGCCTACATTTACTGTTTATGGCCTTTTGGGAGGCGAGTCATGTGTACTTTTAAGCACTCTTGTGTTAAAATGGATCATTTTGTAAGTCCGAGCTAAACTTTCCCTTATGTGATGATCTTTCTCAAATCCGTTTGCTTGTAAAAATGAGGAATTTTCTTTTTTGACACATTTTTTCAAACTTCGTCTGCTGCAGAAGAGTTATAGACCTATTAGTAAGTGATAGACATGTCACTCCGTTACACTTATCGATAAATTAACAAACTTGGAATTTAAGAACATATTGTTCCATTTCTATACACAGTGTTACAGACTCGATAGACATATATATATTAACGTTTTGTTTTAGCTAATTTCTGGGTTTTGGTGAAGAAAGGGCGCCAAAGTGCGAGCCTTTAAACCGGATTACACCCACGAGTCAAGATGTAGTACCTACGATATTGTATGAGAACTAACATCATCTAATATATCAGACGATGCCTTTGAAAACGAGTTCTGACGTATCACTAAGTCAAACTGTGTAAAAGGTGTTAAAGAATGAAGTAAAATATATCAATTTCGTAATTTTTGGTAAAGAAAGTCAGGTTTTCTTTCGAATGTTCTTATTGGTTTTGTAATTCACTTTAGTATTAAACGGAAGTAACAATCAGCCAATGGCTCATGGTTTGACAAACAATTTGTTTGTGACATACCGGTCCGGTAAATCAGATATTACTCCGCGCACCCACATGGGTTCACCTTGTTGAAAATTCGGCAAAATAAGTCGACTTTTGACAAAACTTAAACTTAATTCAATAAATGAACTTGTAATCTGGATTAACTAAACAACCATGAATCTGATAGAAATACTAGAGAAAACTACATCTCCTGGTAAGTATCTTATAAAGCTACGTTTTGATTGAAGCTGAACTTGCACTTTCTCTTCTAAATTTTCAACACTCGAAAATTTGTCGTTTGTTATTCTATATTTTTAGATCAGTCGGAGTTGCAGCAAGCGCAGAAGTACTTAGAACAGGCTGCCCAGCAAAATCTTGTGAGTATTATTCACTGAAGTTGGCGAAAATGTATAAAGATGTCGATGATCTCCCGATCCAAAATGGCGGATTTCCCACGGATGAAATATTGTGTTGGTTTCCTGTTGCAGGAACAAATTTGGCATGGCTTTTCGTTTAGTTGATGAGTACTGCAGTTTTTCAAGATTTCACGAAACTTGTTAATTTTAAATGTGACTTTAATCTAATCTAAGTCGGAGAAAGTGACTGACATACTTCATAATTGCTGTACAGTAGGATACAGTATTATTTAAGTTGAGTAAAACTTAAATTTACTTGGGAATTGAAAACTTTTCCGTATTTTAAGAACAAGATGCAATCATTTGATTTATAAGTTTTTTATTGCCACATTTTTTTGTAATTAATGGCATTTCCAATGTTCTGCCGAGGCCGTGATATTCTCGCAATATAATTGCCAATGTCGCGTAGAAAAACGTCTAGCTGCAATTATTGTTGCATGGGTGAAAATCGCCGAGCACACATAGTGAGACTGAGAGGTTTCTTAAAATATCTGCGAGAGAAGCAATGAGGAATTTCTCGAGTTTAATTTATAAACGGTATAAATAGTACATTTATCCGCAATATTGATTGGTCAATATCGAAGTAAACCATACAACATATATATATATCTCTTTTCTTAATAAGCATTTCCTGAAATTATCACCGCTGCGAAATCCAAAATGGCAGGTGTTGATGGTGTCACGACATGTTAATGTCATTCCAGCGATTTGCAACTGAATTGGTCTCAAAAATCCATCGTGTTATTTCTGTGACAGTCACGGAGAGTATTTCTGAAAAAGATTGTGCAAAGTAAAAACGGACAGAAAAGTCTAGTTGGCTATAGCATTATTTATGGTCGGACTACAGCAATGACGAGAATGTTAAAACATGAAAACTGTGCATTAAGCATAAGTAACACAAAGCATTGACTGTCAAAAACATAACGGGTTCCATAAAATCATATAGTTAAAACAAAAAGTTTGAAATCCTATTGTGTCACTGATTTTGAAAACTTTTGTGGGCTAATGGGTCAATTGTCCCAACTGTTTTAATTTCTTGGCAAATCACTGCATTTCATTATTCAGGGGTTGTCACTTGTGTTTTAAATTTTTTGTCAGAATTCTGGAAGTTTTGTATTTGTCGTTAACAGGAATGCATATTTATTTATTTACTTTTATTAAATAAAAAAGAGACATATAAACATGTGTTTATATGTCTCTGGGGGGATTTAAACGAGAAATGACATTTCTGTGTGTCATAACTGGGACGTTTTGGTTACACATCTATTTAAACAAATATGATTGTTTAATTTTAATAACTAGCAGGGCCTGCTCTGGGTTGAATTTTTCTTTCGCCACCACTTTCGCCACTTTTAAATTTTAGGAGCCACTAGTGTTGGGACGATGATCGATTATAATCGAAAGTTGATCGGATATGCATCACGTTGGCGATAATCGATTGCAATTTACCACAATCGATTATCAATCGGTTCACCTTTTTTGCTTCATTTATGTTTGATTAATACTCGCTTCCACAAAGAGATTACTCTAGCAGTCATGTTTGAAAACTCATACTTGGTGGGCTAGGCTCAGACAGTTCCATTCACGTACATCTGTGCGTTTTTAACAGATTTCAAAAGTCACGCAAGTAATTTTTAATCAATCAGAGAGCATACGTGACTGTCGCGCACAGAAAATCACTGAGTAAATAAGCTGAAATGCTCCTAAGTAAGTCTAACGATGCATATACGAATGATGAGAAAGAATGAAAAATAAACTTGGATGTGTAGACCTTTCTATAAATAACTCACAAAAATACTGTAGCTAGTATGTTGACCACGTGATCGGTATGTATTTGTTACTTTGCTAATTTGTAATCTCGCGAGACAGTTAAAAGGAGAGCTTCATCCAATGGAGTCGCTTTCTACTTGAAGAAATAACACCACGTGATATTTTCGCAGGGAATACAGATCACGTGATTTTTTTCGCGCGCTTTCTTGAAGCTGTAGTAAACATCTCCTTATTTGGAAATCTACTACACAGCAAAGCAATTCTCATATATTCATCCATGCGATACACTTTCACAGGGTTCGAAATTGCGAGGTGAGATTTCAGGCACCATTATATTTTTGGGCCGAATAATACGCATTTCTAATCGTCGATCTTTAACAGGGTTATTTCTTTGACAAATCGCGGTAATTGCAGTGGGTTTTCAAGATTTACCGAGTGCTTTCAGTTTTGCAATATTAGCGGAAGTTTACAAGCGATACATGTCTTGTGCGCATGCCTATTCAACGGCCCCAATATTGATGACGTTTACTGCATACATTTGGGCTTTTGGAAGTCTAAAATTTGTTTTGATTTACATATGGCAAATACGATTGGCTGGAATGGTCACGTGTATATTTTAGGTTTTCCCCAGTTGTATTTCACTACGGAGATAGCATAAATGGATGTTTTTGCACTTAAAGCACACCCACTACATGATAAAAAGGACTGTGACCTATCCAAAAAATAATTTCTGTATTTATATGTTACACTTGAGACCCAAAAAACATTGATACCACAGAACTCTTCAAATTAAAGAGCATATAAAAAAAAACAAGGTCACCGATTTAGGTCAGTCGCTGAAACAGGGCAGCTTGTATGATTGATATATCAACATTCATATAAGTTTTCAAAACATTCGATCCTAGCAAAAAGAATGATACTCTAGATTCCTGTTTCCAATTATAAAACACAATAACAAAAAGATAAATTGCTCATTTGTTTCAACTCTTTTTAGCAATTAAACTGTCATTTATTGATATGTCCATAGAAATAAAATAAAAATATAATTGTGATATGATTATGTGTGTTTATTATAATTTTCACTTCGTTCTCATCGACCTTACATGTAAACAAAAATGGCACCCCCACTTTTTTCAGAAAACCCCCACTTTATAAAAAATATCAGTTAGTTGGGGGTGCCAAAAAACCCCAGTTTGAAAAAGTGGTGGGTCCTGAACACTGCTAGCATGTAAATACAACAACTTGAGATCGAAACAAAGTGCTTTTTGGCAATAAAATGATACAACCTAGTAAAGGCCTGTATATTTTTTATCAAACATAAATATTAAGAATTTAAGCATTGCAAACATTCAATGAGGCTTGTTAAATACAATACTGTATGAACCGATTATATAATCGATGTCTAATCGAATGAGGCAAAGCGATTGTAACCGATAATCGATTGTAAAAATGGAACCGATGGCCCAACACTAGGAGCCACTTTTACTTTTAAGGAGCCATTCATTTTCGCCACTTTTGACAAATATTTTAGCCATTTGTTCGCTACTATTCTTTAATTTCAAGAGAAGAAATATTTATATGCAATCTCATTAATGGGTCCACTATTTGTGTGTACTCGTCCATAATTAAATAGATTTTTCCCAATCAAAAATGACAAATTACATTGTCATTAAAAATCATGAAAGGTATACGTCGATCGTCTAAACCTGCTTCAAAAAGCGTGCCGATATATTTAATGCATCTATAATTGCCAATTATCATATGTACGGCCTTTAATGTATCAATATCGCTCAGAGTTGTTGGTCAGTCGGATTAAAAGGCTGAATTAACACTTCACAACAATACAACAAGTGTGAAATACACAAGCTGTCAAAATGATAAAAACGGGTGCCGTAAAAATGTCGTAAAGTGGTCACTGGTTCCCGACATTGAATCAAATGACAGAGCATTATCTTAGATTAACGGAACCAGTCACTGTATGTCGTGAACTGATACCCAAAACAGGTAAATGTTGATGATAAACCCTTTCACCACTTACATTCGCCACTTTAAAATAATCTTCGCATTTGGCGAAAGTGGCGAACGACAGCGCAGGCCCTGAACTAGGACAAACCAAAAAAAAAATTATTTGATTTTAAAAAAGATGACAACCGGTAAAGCTTTGCTGGCAATGTCAACAAAAAGTCCTGACCGACTAGGGGGTTGAGTGGGTCGCTAATTTCTCACGATCAATTCAGCTGTTAATCGCGGGAAATGTCATTATCAAGATATATGGCAGAGAAGCCTGAAGTTGCTTAACTTACTATCTATCAAATCAGCACTTTCAATGCCCTCAAATTCTGCTTCCGAGTCGAAATTTCGAAAAATCTCGTCAAAAAATTAATTGACATCCGCCATTGTGGAAACTCGGAAAGTACATCTTCAGAATAGATTGATGACATATTTATTATTTCAATTCTGACCAAACAAATTCATTATTCGGGGAGGAATCAATTAGGAACGAGGCTACAGAGGCTGCATATTTTCCAAGTAGTTATGCATACAGAATAAAAAAATAACTTCAATTTATAAATAGTTTCCGAAGTGATAATTATTAATCGGTATAAATCATCAACAATTATTTTTAACAGATAAACAAAACGTCAAAATTTTATAGTTACCAAAGTGATAATCGGTATTTCTAGTCGTCAAATATTTTGAAAAGATAAAGAACAGTCCGACCTATTTAATTAATTAACAGTATTTGAAAAAAAGACTGTCGGCAAACTTTTAATCCAATTAGCGTTATCAAGTTAAACTACCTTTCTTTACATTCCCTACAAAGTACAAACAAAGATGTCGTCAAGGTGATGTCTGGTACACACGATAAGATAAACATTTACTGATTTAGGATCCCAATCATGTGTTAATTGATAATTTACTGGGAACATGCTTGTGAAAAGTGATGAAAATGCTAAAAAATATACAGCTTTATATCGTCTAGTGTAAAAACATTTAAATGCTAAATAAAAAAAAATCTTTCAAAATTTTAATCTCCACTATTTGTTATTAAAGTTCAAGTTGTTTACAATCAAGCGGTGTTTCTGACATTATGAGCAGGCTAATTTAAAAAGGATGCACAAAATGATACTTTGGAACTTAGATAGTATTTGATAGTATTTTTTGGAAACTTCTGCTTGACTGGAGAGGTGGAAAAGCCATCCCTTTATTTTATGAGGGAAATTGAAGTAAATATTGGCACTATAAATTAAAGATTGAGATCCCCGCCTTCTTTGGAAAGAAAAGGTATGTCTGCAAATGACACAATGTGAATTATTATACTAACTGTTAATGTGTTGATTCAGAAATATGTAGACATCAGTATTTTGCAAGAAAATCGTGATGTCGTGCGAAATGTTGTAACTTAACTAAAATAAACTTGCACTTCTTTTGCAGACTGAGTTGTTGAAATCTCTGTCTGATGTTCTGAAAAATGGAGGTAACAGTGGTGTGGCTCGTATGCAGGCTGGGCTCCAGCTGAAGAATGCTTTGTACTCAAAGGATCAAAATATCAAAGTGGAGTACCAGCAAAGATGGCTGATGTTTCCAGAAGATGTCCGCTTGCATATAAAAAAGAATGTAAGTTTAAAAATAACAAAATAACAAGTTTCTTTACTGTTTAACCCTTTCTTACATACAGATGCTTTCTGAGACCTCTGCATCAGACATCTTTAGGTATTTAAAGAAAAAACTGCTCATCGTGAGCAATTTCTTCTTTTGCCACAATGTTTTCAACTCGATTTGATCATTAAAATCTTATTTATGGCGATTTTTCACGTTTTAGCCAATATGTCTGCCAATATGTAGGATTGAGGTCCATAAATGTTCAATTGGCGTTTCTTAATAATGGTCACTGGACAAATTATTACAAGCTGAACTCAGAACCTGATACTGGGTTCTGGTGTCCAACCCATTCCGTGAAATGCAGTCGTATTAAGTGTACGATTTTTCGTAGGTGCTTTTGATTGGGAATTTGTTTGTTTAAATTGGAGGGAAAGTCGTATATTTTAATTAAACATTGGGAATGGATCCAATAACTGGACTGTCAAATATATAGAAATAGGCCTGATGATACACAACTGTGAACATTGGTGGATGAATTGACTGCAGTGATGCAACTGAAATACTAATAAAATGATACTCTGTAAAACAGTTTGGTTTATGACATAACAGAAGTTCTGATCAGCCCTCTTTTTTATCTCAGGCTTTTATTGCCGAGATGTTTGGAAGGGTTTTACTCTTTCAACAATATTTAAATCCAAGCTTGGCAACAGTCCACTTACCCATTATCCATTAGTGACTAACAAACACCTTGCTATGTTAGGTCTATGGGCAAGGCACATTTCTTAGTTTGTACAGTGGGTCTGATAATATCTCTTATCCAACAAATCCTATGATGTGGGCGCTCAAATGAGACGATTCTTATGAGTACCCACAACATAGGGTTACTGGATAGGTGTAAACAGTGAATGCTGTAGTAAGACTGATTTGGAATAAACTTATGTCTACTACATCAATTGCGAAACCAGCTTCAAGCTTGTATTAATCTGCATCCTGGAAACTTATCCAGTACTTGGCACTGTTTGTGTGGAACAATCCCAAAGGCAGAACCCCTCATCACAGGATTTGAACTGATTTGTTGTTTTTCAGGTGGTGGAGACCCTTGGTACTGAATCATTACGCCCAAGCACGGGTGCCCAGTGTGTTGCTAATATAGCGTGTACAGAGCTACCCCAGGGATTATGGCCAGATTTAATCGTAACCCTCTGTCAGAATGTGGTGGGTGCCGGAAGCACAGAAATGATGAAAGAATCGAGCCTGGAGGCTATGGGATACATATGTCAGGACATTGTGAGTTATTTTTACATGCTCTTGGGTCTAGATTAGTGGGGGGTGGGTCACTGAATTAACTTTTGTTTCCTTGACAATTCCTTTACTAATATCAGAGAACTTTACTGAATTATGATGAAGGTGTCTTTGAATTAATTATGATACATAACTTAAGATAATATTAATATAACATTTTATTTTTCAAGGACCCAGAAATTTTGCAAACCCAATCGAATGAAATACTTACTGCCATTGTCCATGGTATGAAGAAAGAAGAGCAAAGGTAGGCAATACAAATAACTCTCATACGGTGAAAAGATATAGTGTTGCATGCATCCCTGTTCATTTGCACCATTGTACCATTTTCCACAAATGTATTAGTAATCTGCAGCAGATGACTTTTTTGAAAACATCAAGGCAAAAAGTGGAAAATCTCTGTAAATGGAACTATTATTATTGAATATATGGTTGAAATGATTGTAGCAAAAGCTAAAAATGCTCCTCATGACAAATTTCACATTTGGCCACACTGTTTTAAAGCACTTCTTAAAGTAAGTGGACAGTGAAGGAAGGCTGCACTGTTTGCATGGTATGCAACAAGACTTAGTTCTCTATTGATTATTATCCCAAATGATTTAATTGTAATTTTCTGTTTTCCAGGACCAATATATATATCTTGGAAGGGGGATAGAAATTTGCAACTGTCAAATTGTGATTAAATTAATTGACGACCAACTCTGAATACATTCTATTGACACTGAATGTTGATTGGTTGATTTACATAGTCTGTATATTATTCAAATGCAGTTGACAAAATTACGACTTCTAAGGCTGCCGTTGTTTAATTTTCACATGACTTGTATAAACCATAGGAAAGGGATGAAATCCAAATGATGAGCCATTTCTCCAAAAGTCAATGTTTTACATAATCATCTGTTGTGTATTTTGCATCTTTATCAGGAATATTTACAACGTTCCTATACTATTTGAACTACTTTTGTTGCTTTGATTTGCTGTAATTGTTAATAATTGATTTTCTAATTTCAGTAACAATGTTCGAAATGCTGCGACTAATGCCCTTTTGAATTCCCTAGAATTTACCAAAGGAAATTTTGACAAAGATGTAAGTAGCATTGTTGTGCCTCTGAAAGTTCTTCAGACATAAAATGATCAAACTGTCAGTCCGTCAAGTCAAACATTGTCTTGAAAGAAATCAAATTGCTATTTACCAGCTTCAAGTTCAAACTCGTCGTTTTTTCAGACATTTGGCAAATGCCTTTTCTTAATGTTTCAGAAAGTTATGTGCTGCAGACGCCTTAAGAGTCGCCCATTTTAGGGAAAGCATTTATCTTCTCATTACGGGTTTTTGGCCGGATTGCTCTAGCAATTCCAGTCTATAGATTGGCGATGTCCGTCTGTCCGTCAACATTTTGGTTAAAGTTTCGGGTTGAGGCAAAATCAGCACTGGAAAGGTTTACAAACTTGAAACTTTGCCTGAAGGTAACCAGTAACAAGTTCTATGGTTACTTTGACCTTAGTTTGTCGATTTTCAAGGTCAAATTGCCAACAATACGGCCTTACCGTCATCATCCGTTTCTTGTTTGAAAATGTTCTGAAATAATGCGAAATGGCTCATTTGGAGAAATTCCTCACTTTTCCCATATACAACCTTGTCATGGTAGTGGTAAAGCATCTGCCTTGAGATTGGGAGACTGGGATACAATTCTCAGTCAGGACATAACAAAGCAGTGCACATTGGAACTCTGTATTAAATGGCTAACGTTGAGACAGATGTACTTTACAATATAATATACAATACAATACTAGTGGAAGGAAATAAACCTACTAGCAATACTAGTAATTTACCCAGAAAACTTTTAAAATACTTGGTGCTCTTTCAAAATTATACAACCATAATTATATTTCTTTATATAACATTAATTCTGCAGTATTTTCAAAGAAGATGATTCTGTAAAAGATATTTGCTTAACTGTTCATCAATTATGTATTTCAGTCTGAGAGACATTTCATCATGCAAGTTGTGTGTGAGGCGACCCAGTCCCAAGATACCCGCGTTAAAGTGGCGGCCTTGCAGTGTCTCGTGAAGATAATGTCCCTCTATTACATGTACATGGAGACCTATATGGGACCGGCCCTTTTTGCTGTAAGTAACATGCTATTCATAGATCCGAGCTCATATTTTTTAGCCTCGGCCATTGTCATGCATCACAAACAAACCAACAATTAATCATTAAAAACTACCAGGTTCTCATGCATCACATGGCTTTTGTTTTTGACACAGAAACCACATTCTGAAATTGAGTACCAGACAGAACATACTGCATCTAATTTGAATATTGTATCTATGTCGGGTTGGCAGGCCTCCTATTATGTGTTTTACCCTTTCCTAAATATAAGATATTAAAGTGAAAACATGTTGGCAAAAGGAGAATTTGCTCATTAGAGCAATGTCTCCTTTGACACGATGCTTTTAAAAAACAGTCAGCTGCAGAGGAAGTGGGAAAGTGTTAGTATTTTTATGCCCCCGGAATCACCGATTCGGTGGGCATCTAGTTTTTGGTCTGTCTGTCGAAAAAAACTTTTAACCTTGACCACTACTTTTGAACCATAACAGGTACGGCTACCATATTTCACATGTGTATTCCTTGTGACATGACCTTTCTGTCAGTACCAAAATTTGACCTTGCGACCTTGACCTTTGACCTAGATGTTGCCATTCGGGGGCATCAGTGTTTCACAAACACATCTTGTTTTTATTTTTTGTTAAGCCGAAACTTTTCTCAAGCATTGTTAAATTGATAGTAATTATTCGTTGTGATATATACACATGTTGCCATAGAACATTTTTTTATCTTGACCTTAAACTTTCTTTTTCCCTTTTGAAAAAATACCAATATTTTGCATTGCAGATTAAAAGGCAGAGCAATTTCAACATGCATATTTCTTTGAACACTTTGGTTAAGTTTTCAATGTTCTATGTTGTGTATTTGTAAACACATTGGTTTCCTAATTGGGTAATGCCATTATGGAGTGAAATAAACACTGGTAACTTTAACTTTCAGATTACAATGGATGCTATGAAGGATGAAGTAGACGAAGTCAGTTTACAAGGAATTGAATTTTGGTCTACAGTTTGCGATGAAGAAGTTGATCTGGCTATAGAACTGTCTGAGGTGAGATCTTGGCAAAATAAGGCATTCATGATGGTTGAATGTTATTACTCCTTTGCAACTTGCAGACAACTTTCAGAGCTACAGATAAGGAGCAGTATACAGCTCTTTTCCTCACAATATCTCACTTTTTGAGAGGGTTCATTCAGGATTTTAGAACATGCAAAAAGCCCGTTATCTAGAGCTCTGGACTTTGAAAATGTAATAATTGAATATAGTTGAGGAATAGGAAGAACCTACTCATTATAAACATTCCTTTATCCACAATGCTTTTAAAAGTCAAAAGGCTACTAAATGTGGGAGGGGTTGAAGTTAATTTTCACCATTAATTAAGCATGTAATGATGTTTGAGTATTAAGTTGTTGATAATTATTTCCATTTTTGGCTTTTCTGTTTGAAGAAATAAAGTCTGGGTATTGTGATACCCTTGGCGGTGTCACAAAACTTTAACCTTACCTCATAACTATAAAAAAATCATCATTTTCAAATGAAACTTGGTACACATATTCCTAGGGACAAAATGCATGTCTATACCAAGTCATACAACTCTGGCTTTAATTACTATTCAGTAATACCACTTTTTCGACCTCTGCAAAGACAACAAAGGGGATCATCTTTCTCAATTGTCGACCATGTTTTGACTTTGCTTATTGCTATTGTCTTTATGAGCATTTGTAATGCGTAAAGATATGCCTGTGCATCCATGCTACATGATGCAAATGAATCTGTTTTCTCCAAACCAATATCTGTAACTGATTGTTAAACACTGCGGATCTACATATAAGAGCAATAAGCTGACCGACCTTGAGCAGGCCTCGTAATTATCATAATGAACAATTTCTCCATTTGCCACAATGTTTTGAACATTGTAATTATATTTACACATGTTTTCATAGTCACCTGTCTCAAATTTGTTGTGTGCGGGAAAGGGTTAATATCTTTGTAAGTTTAGCTTGATTTTGTATTTTGTCAGGAACCAATTAGGTTGTATAATTTGTTGTGTGTGAGAAAGGTTTTAATATCTCCGTAAGTTTAGCTTAATTTTGTATTTTGCCAGGAACCAATTAGGTTGTATGATATTGACATATTGCGTAATGTTTAAACAAATATTGATATATTGCAGGCTGCTGAAGCTGGGAGACCACCTGAGAGAACCAGTCGTTTTTATGCTAAAGGAGCTCTACAATATTTAGTCCCCGTCCTACTTGTATCTTTGACAAAGCAGGTAATATCATCTATTTGATTTGATTTATTGGGATTGTAGGCCATTTTCAAGTTTGAGCGGAGTTCCGGGAAAACCAACCTTAGTGTAGTTATTACAAGTGTAAAAAAACTCAGTAAATTCATGCTGAGGATCCAAATTGATACTGCTTTTTACTTTACAAAATATTCTTGATATCTTTTATTTATAAGCGAACAAACAGTGCAGAGCCATTACAGACTGCTTGGATCTGGCTCTACACTGGTCGTTGTTTTCTTTTAGGGCACCATTCATTTCATTTACATCACGATAACAGAACATTTCTTTATGGTCCTTCAGTGATTAACCAGTACTAAGGTTTGAAATTTGTCTTCCCCAAAGGGACTTCAACATTGCCATCTGATCTCGCATCTATGATTCCTTTATACATTAGAAAAGGTACAAGTTTGCCATTCTTAACAGTATAGATTTAGATCATTTTGTCATTTGTTCACTGGTGCAAGTTGATTATCAATAATAATTTTTTAAAAAAAGTTTAACATGTAATATTTGCAGCTGTTTTCAGAGACAAGATAAGGAGATAACATATCTTTCGACAAAAAATATCTCTCTAATAACCCTACATATACCTTATGTAGTGATACTCAAACAATAATTTCAATAAGACAACTCTTTTGTGTAAACAAGATAAGGCTTGAAAGACGGACAAGGATTTAAGAACATTAAATATGCCCCCTTTTCTATGATTTTTGGATCAAGGCGCATGGCAATGACTTGTCTGTATGTTTGTCGCACTTTTTGACCTTTTTGATGCCAATATATTGTTTTTCTTGGGCCGAGCCCCGGTAGCGGCGCGGGCTGTCAATCCAGGGGTTGTGAGTTCGAATCCCGGCTCGGCCAACTTTCTTTCCGAGGATTGACAAAAGTCATTGCGACATGCGTCATTCGTCTTCCACCAATGGGCTAAGTCTATGTGGAAAAGCAGCCAGTTGCTTGGGAAGATTGTTGTGTGGAGTACTGGTGTGAGAAAACCAGGAAATGCATGAGTAGGTGAACTGGCCGCCGTGATATATGAGAAATTGTTAAAAATGGCGTTAAACCCCAATCAATCAATCAATGTTTTTCTTGGAAATATTGTTTCACTCAATCACCGGAGAACCCAAAACATAGGGTATAGCAAGAGATATATCTGTTCATTCCTTAACCAGGAATCCGCATCTGCATTTTTAATAGATTTTAATCTGTATTTATAGGAAGAATTTGACGACGATGATGAATGGAATCCTTGTAAAGCTGCGGGTGTCTGTTTAATGTTGATGGCTACATGCTGTGAAGATGATGTCATTAAACACGTCCTGCCTTTCGTAACTGGAAATATACACAACCAGGATTGGCGATACAGAGATGCTGCTGTCATGGCTTTTGGTAAAAATAACTGTTTATTCCATTTAGTTGACATCTTTGATTTAAAATAAAAATTAAAAATAATGATTCTGAAGTAGCCTTTGCTTAAAGAATGTTAGCAGCAATATTATATGCTTAATTGGATCACTCAAATACCTTGCTGAATATTTTTCTTTCTGCAGATGCAACAAGATCCCGAAAAGAACTGATTAACCTTGTTTGTTATATTGGTGCTTCTTTCTTTTCTAGGTTCAATATTAGAAGGACCAGATGTTAACCAATTAAAACCCTTAGTAGAACAAGCATTGCCAATGTTGATTGAGTGTTTAAAAGATCAGAGTGTAATTGTTAAAGATACTGGTGCCTGGACCATAGGACGAGTGTGTGAAATATTACCGGAAGCCGTAATAAATGAACAATGTTTACAGCCACTTCTCATGGCTCTAGTTGAGGGATTAGATTCTGAACCCAGAGTGTCCAGTAATGTTTGCTGGGTAGGTATATAGATGGCCCTGTCACTTCCAGATCAGTTGTGGTATTTTTGCTCCTGAATATTTCCTCAGTGCTTACAGATGATGCATGATTGCATTGTCTGTTTGTCCTGTTTTTATATCCAAAGGTTTTGCATGTTAATTAAAAGTTCATTGGAAGCATCAATACCAAGTGGAGATATGCTAAGTGTTGTTAAGTTGCGCAGAATCAACATGTTCGGACCGTGACCACTTGATGTTTTATAGATGCGTGGAAGGCAAGCTGGTAAACAGGGAAATCCAGAGCGGATTTGGATCATGCTTTGAGTATGGTTACTATATTTATTTACAGGCTACACATAAGGCCTTCAAAGGCTTGATGTAAATGTGCAATTATAAGATGTAATTATTTTATTTCTTTGCAGGCCTTCTCTAGTTTGGCAGAAGCTGCTTTCGAAAATGCGGACACTGTTGAAGATGGGTCAGATCCACAAACATATTGTCTCTCATCTTTCTTTGAACAAATTGTCCAGAAACTTATAGTAACGGCTGATAGGTAAATGAGGTTTATTTTGCATGATTATACATAGTTCACTGCCAGATTAATATGGTTGTTTTTGTACATGACCTAAATGATTCTTTGGAACACACAGAAGACTTTATGAATGGCAATTTCGGCTTCCCTCCTTCATGCTCAGGTTTGTGGTTTAGCATACCAGTAGCATCGGTAATTTATCCAGAATATTATATAAAATAATATTGGAAGATACTTAAAACACTATTCAATCAAATGATTTTTTTCTAGAAGATAATTGTTTAACCCTAATTCCCTTTCCTACATACAGACACTTTGTTACGCCTCAACAGCAGATGACTTGGAAAACATTGCGACAAAAGGAGATATTGCTGGTCATTCGTAATGTGGGTGCATTGTAACATTCTTGTTTTTCTTTCTTTAGGCAAGATGGAAACCAGAGTAATTTAAGAAACGCTGCTTATGAAGCTATTATGGAGATGATGAAAAATAGTCCTAAGGTGGGTTTGTTATATCTTACATTTACAGATGACCTTTGAACACTCTGTAGACAAAAATAAACTTGAAAACATCACAGATAGTGTGAGCTCTGGATTTCATGAATAGCATTAACCCTTTCCCACATAAAACAAATCTGCAGCCAATGACTTGAAGCATCTTGGCAAAATATAAACATTTCTGTAAATGAAAGTGTTTAATTATTGAATATGGTTGAATTAATTGTGGGAAAAGGAGAAATTGTTTATAATTAGCAATATTTTGGTTCGAAAATTAGAAATACTTAAAATTCCAATGTTGTTCTTGATTTGAAAATATATTTTGGGTCTCCTGCAAAAGAAATATGGAAACGGTTTCTAGCTAGGGCTTAAATAATGATAGTATTAACATAAGTAACCATGGCGAGCGGACGAGTATATATTTCTAGCCCGGAATTGCACTCTTCAAAACATGAAGTACATTCATCAAGATAAAAATTTTGGTTAACCTGTTCCTACATACAGATGCTTTTTGACGCCTCTACAGCAGATGACTTGAAAACATTGTGACAAAATCAGAAATTGCTGATCACTCTTGGTGGTGGATGCATTGTAACATTCTTGTCTTGTTATATTGATATGATTTTCCAATTTCTTATTGATTATTCTTTGTGTTGCAGGACTGTTATCCCATTGTATTAAAAACGTTAGTGATTATATTAGAAAAATTAGAAAGAGTTCTACAAATGGAGGTAAGTGTCTCATCTTAAATTTTAACCCTTCCCTCATATAGACGCTTTCTGACGCCTCTGCAGCAGACGGCTTTTTGAAAACAGTGACAAAAGAAGAAATTGCATAAAACGTGCAATTTCTCCTTTTGCCACAATGTTTTCCACTTTTTGTCATAGGTTATCCATTCAACAATGGAGATTTTCTATGTTTTGACAAAATAAGTTCAAAGTCGTCTGCCTGCAGAATTGTCGTATGAGGGAAATGGTTAAATTACAGTTATTGTTTTCCCCTCATAGAAATATTATTAGTGACTTTCTTCTTTAGTGTTTGGGGAAGTACCCTAAGAATTGAGGCATATGTTTCCGGATAGATTATACTGTCAGAACTGGTAAATTTTCACAGCATCTGCCGAGATATAACTAAACTTGCAGTTTTTAATGCAGCATGTAAACGCCATGAAACAAAACACTTGGGTGGCATTTAACTTTGTAAAAGCGAAAACAGGGTATTTTCTTTTTACTGTTCTTCTAACTTTAAATTAAGCATTTTGCTGAAATTATATCTTGTTGAGATTATTAAGACTTGTTTAAAAATAAACAGAGGAGGAAAACTTGTAGCGTACAGAAATATGGAATAGTAGTTTGTACAGTGTTAAAAACATTGCAAATATGGCAGAAATTGCTTGCTTCCAGCAATTTCTACTTTACAAACAATATTTCAGCCGTCCTGCGAGAAAACCAACATTATGGCCTTTGCGTAATGTATCAATCCAGATCAGACTGATCCGGGCCGACACATTCCGTCTCTGGGGGTAGAGGTATAAAGTAATGATTCCTGAAACAGAAAATCTACAGTATGCCAAAAGTGTCTATCCGTTTAAGCCTGCACAACATGCTTGGGCTGATCTGGGTCGATACTTTACGCAGAGACCACATTGTTGGTTTTCTCGCGGGACGCCTCATATATGGGTTGTCAAGGGTTAATGTTGACAGTTACATCCATTTGAAGCTTCTGATTGTGGGCGGCAGTTCCTTCATTCTACCTCGGTTAATGATGCTATAAGGAACATTCAAAGTGTATGAAACAACATCGCTAGCACTTAAGTTTTTTTATTGGAATTCGATAGTAGAAAGGTTCAGTGAAGCTTGGACTAGTTCACGTTGTTATGCTGATCCAGGTCAAAGGGCAAGATCAAAGTTACTATAAACATCAATCAACAATTTGATAAACTTGTGGGAGTTTGGGGCATACATGTCCGACAGATGTTTTTGAGTTGCAAAATTCCTCAGATGCAGATGTGGCAAGGGAATGTTACTCAATCCATCTTTTTGTTCCTTACCGGTTTCAACATATAAAATTGCCATGGATAAACCTTAATCTATTTGTATTTTATTATCTAGAATGTGATACAGATGTCGACGGATAGATCCCAGTACAATGATTTAACTTCCCTGTTGTGTGCCACATTACAGGTAGGTGTTAACAGAGATTTCATGTCCTGAAATACAAACCCTTGATTGTTTTGCCTGAATATTTAATCCTCTTGTACAGATGAGCTTTTTGAGTATACACTATATGAGCTTGTGCATTGGTAAAGGCACAAATTGTTTTTAGCTCACCTGAGCTTTGCTCAAGGCGAGTTATTGTGATCGCCTTTTGTCCGTCGTGCGTCAACTTCAACTTCTTCTCCTCAGTAACCAGTGGGTCAATTGGGATGAAACTTCACAGAAGGCATCCTCTCAATGACCTCACCAGATTTCCTTCAAATTTTTGGGATCCATGCAGAATTCTGGTTTCAAATAATTTTGTAGAAATGTTCCTTGGATGACCCTCTATGAGATTCCTTCAAGCCATGTTGATTGGTCGAAAAACATGGCCACCAGGGGGGGCGGGGCTATTTTGCCTTATATGGTGGCTATAGTTAAAACTTAAAAAATCTTCTCCTCCGAAAGTGTTTGGCCTATTTTCAAATAATTTTGTGGAAATGTTCCTTAAGTGACCCACTATCAGATTCCTTCAAGCCATGTTGATTGGTCGAAAAATACGGCCGCCAGTGGGCAGGGCTATTTTGCCTTATATGGCTATAGTGAAAACTTAAAAAAAATTCTTCTCCCAAACTGGTTGGCAGATTTTTAAATAATTTTGTAGAAATGCTCCTTGGATGACCCTCTATTAGATTCCTTCAAGACATGTTGATTGGTCTAAATATATATATGGCTAAAGTGAAAAAAAATAAAATCAGGTGAGCGATTCCAGGGCCATCATGGCCCTCTTGTTTGTGAACAAATTTATGCAGATTAGCCTGTGCATCCCCAGTCTGATCAATATCTTCACTGTTCACATATAACATATATACCAGCCTGTGAGAAGATTCTGAATAGACTATGCAGATGTAGTCTGATCTGGTATCTATACTGGCTTTTATACTGTTGAATGAACTTATAGAACATTATTGTGTGACAAAGACCAGTTACAGCGTCTGTGTCTAGTATTTTCATGTCAGATGTTAACTTGATACATGATCTTATAAAACAAAATTAGCAAGAAGGCTGCAGATACTAGGTACTAGTTTTGAAAATCAAAATGTTGTTTAACCAATTATGGTATTATAATGTTTATTTATTTACAGAGTGTATTACGCAAAATAAATGCAGAAGACGCCACACAGATATCTGACCAGATAATGAGTGCTTTGTTACGCATGTTCCAATCCTCGACTGGGAAATCAGGTGGTGTGCAGGAGGATGCCATTCTAGCTGTATCCACTCTTATAGAAGGTAAATTGTCTTTTGATGGGGCTCCTACTGAATTAAAGTGTAACCTGTAAAATAGATTGTTTCAAGCTTCAAAAGTGATACAAATTGGTTTAAGGGGGTCAAGATGTTTCTTCCTTATCCATCCTCGGTACCTAGGCTATTCATAAAATATATGATACCCTGGGCAAATTAGCTAGCGAAATTTCGTAAAGCATGCGCCACGATTTCCTCCATAACAACACTGTAATTTTAGTATCGCAAAAGGTTTTTGTCATGCGGCCAATCAAAAGGCTGCATTACACCTCATAAATTATTCATGAGTACGAGATTTGTACAGCCAATTTGCCCAGGGTATCAAATATTTTATGAATAGCCTGGGTACCCGAGGATGTCCTTATCAAACATAGAGCAAGCATATCTACTACAGACAACTTTGAAACCATCTGTGAAGATATGGACATTCTCTATTTATGAGTGATTCTTTGAAAGAGTTGTAGGCAATGTGCCAAACGGTGAAATTGCACATTATGAGTAATTTCTCTTTTTGCAACAATGTTTTCTAAAGTTATTAGCTGTAGATTAACCAAATGCATTTACATGTGAGAAAGTGATAATAAGCATCTAGTATTTGGTCATGTTTGAACAATTTAATAGATATTTAATTTTGTTCATTGAAATTGAAATATTTCAAGTTTGTGTGTTAATTTATCGAGGTTTAAATTTATTTCAGTGCTTGGAGAGAATTTCCTGAAGTACATGGATGCATTTAAACCATTCCTGTTTCTTGCTTTGAAGAATCATTCGGAACATCAGGTATTTTAATCGGTCCTTACATTACACAATTAGAATCGTACAAAATACTTTTGGTAGTAATGATCAGCTGACCTCCCCGCGCTTTACCATATGATGGCTACTTTTGAAAACACTGACTAATGGGGATGCAAGCAGTTTCTTCCCCTGGCTGTAATCATGTTTTCATTGAAGAGATTTTCTATATTTTTGTCAAGTTGTTTTCACATTTGTCTGCTGCACTGGAAGTACAGGGAGGGGACTGGAGATTTTCACCTTATCCATCCGTATGTCCGTCCTTCCACCAACCTAGTCTAGGTCACATATTTTTTACCATAAAACTTGGCATTACAAAATTTGGTATGCAAGAGGTATTTTACTTGCACCACACATATTTTACGAGACAATGGAAGATGTCGATCGTTTTTGCATTTTACAAAATTTATTTCAATTTTTTTTTGTTTTGTGTCGATTTCGAAGACCAGCTGGAACCCTTCTAATATTACAGTCTTGTGACTGCTGTTTCCACTTTCAGATCTGTTTGTTTCACTTTAACTTAATTGATAATGGTTATTGACAGGCAACATGTGACGGGCAACATGACTGTATACCATTTAACACACCATTTTCCTTGGATGTAGACGGCTATTAATTTAAATGACGAGTGCACTTGATAAATGTATTAAACTTTATTTGTTTAGGTGTGTATAGCCGCTGTGGGACTTGTTGGAGATTTAAGTCGATCTCTTGGACAAAAAGTTTTGCCTTTCTGTGATGAAATTATGATGCTCTTGTTGGAAATTTTAGGGGTAAGTACTTAATGACGTTCATTCTAATTTCTTTAATAGTAGAGTAGCTTAGAGCCTATTCTTAACCATTTCCCAAATTCCGACGCTTTCCGAATCCACCGCAGCAGACCCTTTTGAATAAATTGCGGCAAAAGGAGATTTTGTTCTTTAGCAATTCCTCCTTTTACCACAATGTTATCAACTTTATTCATTAAATGTTAGGAGTCACTGTGTCGGTCGGAAGCCATATTTTGTCCGGCCTATTTCTTACAAACCACTGGGTGGAATTCAATAAAATTTTACATGAAGCTTCTATACCAAGAGATGTGCATATCTTAAAGGGGTTACAATTGCATGATATTTTACAGAGTTATAGCCCTTTTACTAATTAAGTTATGGTTATGGTCAAGGTACTGTTTAGGGGGTATTTTGTCCGGCTTATTTCTTACAAACCATTGGGTGGTATTCAATAAAATTTTACATGAAGCTTCTATACCAAGAGGAGATGTACTACAATACAATGAATTATAAATAGCTGTGAAAAGTGCTTTTTTACTCGTATGTTTTTAATAGTGAACAGGAGTCATTAATCAAATTATATAGGATGATATGTGAATGCAACTTGTTATTTTTTGTTTCAGAATGCCGGTGTGCACAAATCTGTCAAACCCCATATTTTATGCGTATTTGGAGATGTTTCCTTGGCCATCGGTCCTTTCTTTAGAAATTATTTAGAAGTCGTACTAACTACATTGCAACAAGCCACACAAGCACAAGTTGACAAGGTATGTTTCACATTTATGTAAATCTGCTATCTAATATTGGAATATTTGTTTCTTGTCTGAAATTTCTCCTCTTCCCGTGAATACTTTCTTTAATATCTAAAAATAATTGATTCATCTAATATTGATGGAATGAGTTTAAAAGATAGAATCGGAGGTTTCCTTTGAATGGTACAGTAGATGTCATAATAAAAACCATTTTGTGTATAGACACCAGTTAATGTTGTTGAAGACAGCATAAGCTCCCAGATTAACTGTCCAAAAATATTCCAAACCATCTGAATGCCAAAAGTCGAGTCCCAGTAGCCCAGTTGGTAACGACGCGGGCTGTCAATCCAGGGGTTGTGAGTTCGAATCCCGGCTCGGCCAACTTTCTTTCCGACGTTTGACAAATGTCATTGCGACATGCGTCATTCGTCTTTCACTAATGGGCCAAGTCTATGTGGAAAAGCAGCCAGTTGCTTGGGAAGATTGTTGTGTGGAGTACTGGTGTGCGAAAACCAGGAAACATATGAGTAGGTGAACTGGCCGTGGTGATATGACTGAGAAATTGTTAAAAACCGCGTTAAACCCCAATCAATCAATCAACTGAATGCCAAAAATCAAAGTACAGTAGTCATGTGATAAGTAGAACATGTGATAATTCAAATATATATTGATTTACTTGAATCATTTTCTAGAATGAATTTCGTCTTTTAAAAACAGCGGAGCAACAGACATTCATCACCCTTCCTTGTCATGATTTTATCGGTGGAGTGCTTTTCTTGCTTAACATTTAAATAATATATTATGAATCTGAAAATACACAAGTGAATGTAGGAATCCCTCGAACATAACTGATAACTCAGTAATGTATGAGTCCCTATCAAGTTTGTTGAGTTGTGGGACATCCACTATATTTTAATGATATATTTTCCAGACTGACTATGACATGATCGACTATTTGAATGATTTACGGGAAGGATGTTTGGAGGCCTACACTGGTATGATACAAGGACTGAAAGGGGAGAGCGAGACACCCAGTGGTAGGTATACCAAGTTCTTCGGGTATATACTTGAATGACAGCATCGGTTATTGTTAGAAACGCCCCTTATTGTTTTTCCGGAAGCATGGCTTCTAATCTACTGAAAATGCATTTAAATATAAATTTAGGAAAAGGTTAAATTGTACCTGCTGAATGTTCTCATCAATTAACTTTTATTATCAGGTTACAAACAAGATGTCAAATACATCAAAATAAAAACTTATGGCCTGCACATAGTAGTTTCGAGATCACACCTTGTGTATATCTATGCCAATACACTATAGATCTATAGGTATAAATATGGAAAATCTCTTATCATTAAAAGAACAGCTATTGAATACATATGGAAAAATTGTGGAATAAACCAGGATATTGCTCATTATCAGTTATATCCTTTTGCCACAATGTTTTCAAATGTGGTCTCCTGAAAATGCATCTGCATGCTGTAAATGGTGAAAAGCTGAATGAGATGAAAAATATGTCGAATATATGCACACCTTGTATAAAAAAAAAAACAAGATGCACAAATTTATGATAGTTTTGAGATCTTGGAAAACACCGCTTTATGGATTTATCCCTTATCTTTCAGCTGACCTGGCCTTGATTCAGCCCCATGTAGGTCACATGACCTCTTTCATAGAGCATATAGCGTTAGATGAAGATCACAGTGAGAGTAATATATCTGCCTGCTGTGGGCTTATTGGGTAAGCAACTTGTAACTGTCTGACCTACAGGCCTGCATCCCTATGTCTGCTGTGGTCATGGCTGGGTTCCCTTGGGCAGATTTACCTAGCATTAAAATTTGTTTTGTCTCCCAGTTTCATGAATTAGTATTCTGTGGCCGTGATGAAACCGCAAAACTGTTTAATGCAGCATAAAACCCCAATTTAAACGAAGTGTCACTGAAAAACAAGACATGATCAGTGAATTTCAACTTGAATAGACCAACTGTTTGGTGATTTCTCACACCTTTTGTATTAACTGTCAAACTTAAAAGATTTCCAGTCTTGAACACTTATCTTATTTTTGAAGGCAGCTGGCTGTCTGGTAACAGTAGTTTAATTTCTGTCCTTAGATTGGACAACTTTGGGAAATACCGTTTGCATTCAGTTCCTCCAAAAATTCTAATCCAATATTTATCAAACTTAAGTTTGTAATAACTAGGGCTCAAAGTTCATGGGTTCAAATCTCGCTTCAGTTATTAATTCTTTCCAATGATAGACAAAGTTCTTGGTGACCAGAGCCAGTTGTTTTCCACCAATGGGCTAAATCTAACTATATAATAAAGTTGCCTGGATTTGTTGATCACTTGTGTACGGAGAAAAGCAGGAAAAACACATCAGATATGACTCAGTGTTGCAGCTAGGCCGCGGGATTGCGGGATTCACGCTAAAATTTCACAAAGTCCGCAACATGAATGACATAGCGCGGGACTTGTCCCGCATATAATTTAAAGGGAAAATCCCTAAAACCTGTAGTAAAAAAAGGTGAAAAACATTAATTACAACACCGTCGGCGTTGATGAATGAATCAACATACCGTACGCATTTAGTCTCAAACCATTTTTTTCATGGAACAAGATATCGGTAAAAGGCCTATTGCCAGTCCAAAATAAATAAACAAAAGAATTTAAGTTTATTAAGCGGGTCCTATGGACACCTGCGGACGTTCAATTGTTTTATACAATTGGTACATATTTTATCCATATAACGTTTATTATCTTGTCAGAATACCTTTAGTTTTCTGAAAAAAAGTTAATTTTTCATCTTATGACATTGTTTTTTTCCGTAATTATGTCTCCCCCTGTATACAGGGGAGATATATTGTTTTTGTCCTCGGCGTCTGTCCGTCTGTCCGAAATCGTGTCCGCTCCATATCTCCAAGACGGCTTGAAGGATTTTCATGAAACTTGGCTCACATGTTCACCTCATCAAGGCGACGTGCAGAACCCGCGTCTCGACAATATAGGGTCAAGGTCAAGGTCACGCTTGAAGGTCAAAGGTTTGAGGCTTTATTTCGTGTCCGCTCCATATCTCCCAGACGGCTTGAAGGATTTTCATGAAACTTGGGTCACATGTTCACCTCATCAAGGTGACGTGCAGAACCCGCGTCTCGACAATATAGGGTCAAGGTCAATGTCACACTTGAAGGTCAAAGGTTTGAGGCTTTATTTCGTGTCCGCTCCATATCTCCGAGACGGCTTGAAGGATTTTCATGAAACTTGGGTCACATGTTCACCTCATCAAGGCGACGTGCAGAACCTGCGTCTCGACAATATAGGGTCAAGGTCACGCTTGAATGTCAAAGGTTTGAGGCTTTATTTCGTGTCCGCTCCATATCTCCCAGACGGCTTGAAGGATTTTCATGAAACTTGGGTCACATGTTTACCTCATCAAGGTGACGTGCAGAACCCGCGTCTCGACAATATAGGGTCAATGTCAAGGTCACGCTTGAAGGTCAAAGGTTTGAGGCTTTATTTAGTGTCCGCTCCATATCTGTCCCAAATTTATAGGTTGGAATGTTTTGAGAGATTTTGACAGATATTTGAGGGGAGACATCTGTTTTTTGCAAAAACAATTCTAGTTATATTTTAAACTAGTTCAGAAAAAATATGCCGCATCTGACTTTGCGGTTGCCGCAAAACAAACTATTCAAATGACTAACCATTTGTTTTCGCCGATTTGCAGACGAAAACATGTCCAAAAGAAAGATAAGCGATTATTTCTCAGTTCCAAAAAAAAGATCGCATGAAGAAATAGAAGAAAATGTATCTTTGGTCTCTCACTCGGACCCTATCGCCGAAACAACAACAGATTTGCCCTCCACATCTTGAATAATGTGAATGATGCATGCATGACAGTCATGTTTCTCCTTTTCTGAAAATGTTTTCAAAAGCTTTCTGCTGCAACTGAGTCAAAGTAATTGCATTGTTGAAGCCTATTAAAATGGTGTGTAATTTACACAGAAGTAAAGATATGTTACGTGGACTGATCCAGATGTAAATGTTTGGGAAAATCCATTAAGATTACATAAGCCGTCACATTATAATCACATGGCAGGATCTCAGTAACATTACGTCATACCTAAGGACCCTTTTGTTCTATTTACTGGACGTATGACGTAGCTCATTTGTGGGGGGAAAATAGTTTTACCCGGGTCAATGATTTACGGAAAATTGATTTAATCCTTACCAATTTGCACACGCATTTTGACGCACATGCAGCAGACTTCTTTTTATAGCATTGTGACAAAAAGAGATATTACTACATTTTGTTTGAAATTGGATAAATTAACTTTGAATTGAAAAGGATTTTAAAGGGTATGGAATTTTATTTTCCTTTGTTCAACAACTTTGAAACTAGAAAAAAAATGTAAGGAAAGGATGCATCGCTGATAATAAGCAGACTCAGACACCAGCATCACTCAATTCTCAGTGAGCAACCACTGTTAATTATAAATTAATATAAGTTTTTCATAATTAGTGCTGTAACTGTTTAGTGTTAAACTTTAAGTTCACTTGTTGTACTTGATTATTTCTAGGAAAGAAATAAAACAATTCAGTTTTAAATCAATCTTTTGACTTATGGTAAGTCCCCCATGTTTTTAAAAAATCCCCCCTAATTTTGAAATGGAGGGGGGATTTTCCCCCCTACTTTTCAAATTCTAGCTGCAACACCGTATGACTGCTGCGATGTATCTGAAGTACATTTGAAATCGGGTGTTGAAATCCAATTAATCATTCAAATTTGTGAATATTTATAGGTGTAATATATAGACCCATGATATCCTATAAGTCATTTCTAATTTTGAGCAATCTTTGCTTTTCTTTTGATCCGAGATCCTGGTTGGATGACATGGTGTATTCTTGTGTGTTGCCACATACAACGAATATTAAGCAGACAACTTTGAAAATATGTCCTTAAAAATATGGGAAATCTATACACAAAAGAGTATAATTATTGAGATGGGGTTGAAAACATTGTGGCAATAAAGGGGAAATTGTTCATTATGAGCAATTTCTCCTTTTGCCACATTGTTTTCAAAAGTGATCTGTATGTCTGAATGGTTAAGAAAGATATTCTTGGGCAAACACCAGCTTACTCCTTGAATATGTATTTGTGCACACAATTTTTAACAGGTCATATGCTACTGTTATTTTTTTAAATGCCAATTAGACAAGCAACCAGAATTTGTTTCATGTTCTCAAAATCCCTATTTGACATTCAATCCAATTCCTATGTTGTTGGTACTCAAAAAATCGTCTCCGTCAGACAATTCTTTTGAATACCCACAACATAGGATAAGTTTTAAGAGAAATATTGTGGAGAAAACACTAGTTCCTCTTTTGTAGTCCTTTGAAGAAACCATGTACACAAATGATTCTAATACTGACAGCTTGTATTATATTTACAGGGATTTATGTACAACGTTTGGAGCCAGCATTCTACCCTTAGTTGACAAAGAATCCATTGCAAATCTCCTTTCAAAAGGTCGCAGATCTAAGGTGGTTAAATGTAAAACATTGGCTACTTGGGCAACTAGAGAAATTAGAAAAATGAAAACGCCTCAGTCATGGTAAGAATCCCTTTAAGCAACTTTTTGAGTGCATGTTCCTTGACTTCAATCTCTACACTCTTTCTTTTTAGCTCACCTAAGCATGAAGTGCGAGGTGAGCTTTTGTGATCACTCGTCATCTGAACGTCCGTCTGTTAACAATTTCCTACAAGTGACTTCTACTAAACCAATGGACTGATTTCAAAATAACTTAACAGGAATGTTCCTTAGGTGGTCCTCTTTCGAATTGTGTTAAAAAAATTAATTCCATGTAGAACTTTGGTTGCTGCGGCATCAGAAAAGGGGAAAATTGCCAAAACTTTAAAAATCTTCTTGTCCAAAAGTACTGGTCCAATTTGAAAATTATTCTGCACAAATGTTCCTTGGGGTACCCTCTACCAAGAATGTTCAAATATTTCGGATCCGTCGAAAAACATGGCCACCATGGGGCTTAGCTTGTTTGCATTATATGTGCATTGTTAAAACTTTAAGAAAAAATCTTCTTGTCCAAAAGTACTTGCCCGATTTAAAGATAATTTGGTACAAATGTTCTTTGGGAAACCCTCAAGCAAGATTGTTCAAATAATTTTGATCCATTGAAAACATGGCCGCCAGGGGGCGGAGCTTGTTTTCCTTATATGTGTATTGTAAAATCTTTAAGAATCTTCTTGTCCAAAAGTACCAGCCCGATTTAAAGATAATTAGGCACAAATGTTCCTTGAGTGACTGACCTTCTACCAAGGTTGTTCAAACTAATTAATACAAATGTTCCTTGGGTAACCCTCGAGCAAGATTGTTCAAATAATTTTGATCCATTGAAAAACATGGCCACCAGGGGGGTTGCTAGAGTAAAAACTATGAAAACTATTGAAGTTCTATTGAATCAGGTGAGCGATATAGGGCCATCATGGCCGTCTTGTTTTCATTTCATTCAAAATTGGCCAAAAAGATAGAAAACGAGCCTTTGGATATTTTGACCAGTGTAGAACTAGATTAATCAAGTCTGATCAGTGTTTGGATTACTAGTAAGGTCAATTGAAAACAGTGCAGGCCCAGATCTGACATCGTATTTATGCACATGCTGATCTTGAGCTTTTTTGGCTGTTAGTTAATGAAGGTTTTTTTTTACTGATTTTAGACACGAATGTATGTCTGTGAAAATAAATCCAGGGTTTTCATGAAGAAATTGAGAAGAAGGCTAAATTATGAAAGTCAGAACAAAACTTTTATTTTAGACTCCAACAAGACGGTTTCTCGTTAATACAAACTGTCCACTGTAGATGTGTTAACATGCAATTAGGAAAGGGATACTAAACAAAATAAAGATCATACTTTTGTTACAATGTTTTCAAAGTTGTCTGCTAGATATTTTTTTTACGGACTAAGATGTTGATGTCGTTCAAATTTCAGATCTACCATACTTGAGGTTCCATGCCCATGACGACCCAAAACATTTATCATGTGAGACTGTTGTCTTCAATCATAGACAAGGGACAACTCTTTCATTAAGAGAGGGGGAGAGAGAGATGAGGGAGAAAGGAAGAGAGAGAGAGAGATACGACTCTCAAAACACGACCAAACCAGAACCCGACTGACATGACAGTGAACCTCAAACCTTCACAGAGTAATACAGGACCTCGCGCCACCTGACAAAAGGGGGAGTAACTGCCAGGACTTGCTGTAACCCATAATTCTTTCATGTAGAATACAGTGATATGGACTTTTTACCCTATCCCTCTGGCTAATATTCTGATTTTGTCCAAGCATAGCGATACAATACTCCAGTTTCCTCTATACCAAACATTGCAGAAGCCATTCGTATTGGGCAACCTCTCGAGAGCAACACTTAAAGAGGTTTATATATTCCTTAATAGTAACACATTTTGACACTCTAGAAAACCACTGGAAAACATTGTAGGAAATGGGAGAAAATTGCTCAAAACGTTAAAATGTAGGAAAGGGGGAATTAATGGTTGCTCTACAGAGGGTACCAATAAGGAGTTCACACTGCAGTAAGTAATGACGGCTGTTTCCAGTGTTCTCTTCACTGATCATGCATGTTAAATTGAAGTAATTGTAACTACAAATTGTTTCCAAGGCTCAAAAAGTCTTAAGAAACCTCCAGATATCTTTAAAATTCTAGGATCATATTGCTTAATGTGTATTCACCCCTTTCCCAATATGCAGACACTTTTTGATGTTTCTGCAGCTGACTACTTTAAAAGCATTATAACAAAAGGAGAAATTGCTTATGATGAGCAATTTCTCCTTTTGCCACAATATTTTCAACTCAATCAATGGTAATACTTTCATTTATAGAGATTTTGGCCAAGATTTTTTTTCAAAGTTTTATATTTCGGATTTGTTGTATGTGGGAAAGGGTTTAAGATTGACCAATGCAGACTAAGATTATATTGCACATAGCTGCAGGCTAATCTTTGTTACGAAATACTGTTAGATTTTATCTTGGCCCCTTGAAAAGTTTTTGAATTACTTCTTGACAAACAGTGTGCTAAGAGGGATTTGGTTAGTATGTAGGGAGTGTAGTTTCTACCATGTTAAGGAATTAAGAAATTAGTGCTATGTTGTTTATAAAGTGCTATTATACTACATGGCTGTACTGTGATAAGCCTTTGTAGGTAGGGACATTATCTATCTACCTGTGAGGTATTGTGTTACTGGTTATCTACTTTAACTTACGACGCTGACGATTTATTTTCTGTTGTATGAATTGTTCTTTTCTTCTTTTTTTTCTATGAAGAGCTCAATGTTATAGGTCTGTTTGTGGTTAACCCTTTTCCCTCATACGACAATTCTGCAGCAGACGACTTTGAACATATTTTGTCAAAACATAGAAAATCTCTATAATTGAATGGATAACCTATGACTAAAAGTGGAAAACATTTGCAAAAGGAGATATTGCTCGTGTTGAGCAATTTCTTCTTTTGTCACTATGTTTTCAAAAAGCTGTCTGCTACAGAGGCGTCAGAAAGCGTTTATATGAGGTAAAGGGTTAAGAAAAATCAAAATGAACAGCATATCGACTTATGCATTGTTGAAGGTATTAGTTAACTGAGCAGTACTGGTAATTTAACCAGGAAGTGCTGGGATACCATATAACATAAATATTGTTGAAAGTGTTTCTAAAACATCAATTAGGTACATGGTCTGGTGCAGTGATTGGCATTAACACAAGGAAAGTCAAACTTTTAAAAAAAGTCAATTAAGCTTAGTAGAAGTGATTTACTGTTTCACCATTACGATTCATTGAGCTCTCCATAGACAGCAAGATCTGATGTTAGAGAGGGAGATGCTTGGAAAACAATGGACACAAAAAGAATAGACCAAGAAACTTTATGCTGAAATAGTAGCATAGTTGCTGGGCTCGGTCACACAGTAAATCTATCTTGTTGATGGGTTGTGGACGGAACTGGTCAAAGAACAATCCCAAAAAATCATAATGTTGTGCAAAAATGAAGATTTTACTTTTTAAGTCTAAGCAAAAGGGCGCCACATAAGGATCTCTTCTCTTTGATTTATTTATAGTATGTTCGTCCATAATTCTTGTATTTGACTTAACTTGCAATATTGTTGAACAAAGAACCTTCCAACACCATGAACATCTTGGTGGGCTTCATGCCAAATAGTTGTAATTATGTCATGCTTTCACTCACCGACATTTTGACAGGTGGCAAACCTGTTCCTGCAAACACTATTCAATTGGACACCATATTCATAGCACCAGAATGCAGGTTAAATCTCTATTTTTATGCCAAAAACATTGTTGCGGAGACAACCCATTTCAGATTATTTTCCAAAAGAGATCTATTTTTCCATGTTCCATAGCTTGCATGTTAACTTAAAGACGGGTGAGAAAGGTGTGAGAAAGAAACACTTTATGTTGATATTTCTTTTTTTTTGTTTTGTACTACAATGATTAAATGTCTGATATAAATTATAGTCTACATTTGTTCTTTTATAGTTTTCTCATTGGTTTGAAGACGTTTAATTCTTGAGGAATCTGCTTTGGCCGAGTGATTAGTTTGTTGGATTAGAAACTGGGCGTCCCAGGTTTGATCCCGGTGATGGAGAATTTGATCTAGGCACATTTCTTAGCCTAGTACTGGTTTTACCTGGGAATCATGAATAAGTGTTCCGTAAGCTGATGGCCGTAAAAGTAGTATAATCCTTTGCGTGTGACACGTCAACTGCAGAGTACTTAAAACAAAAACATTGTGGCAAAAGGAACTGTTCAATATGTTTATGTTCACTTTAACCCTTTCCCTCGTACAACAAATCTGCAGCAGAGGACTTTGAACATATTTTGTCAAAAAATAGAAAATCAATATAATTGAATGGATAACCTATGACTAAAAATGGAAAACATTGTGTCAAAAGGAGAAATTGCTTCTTTTGCCACTGCGTTTTAGAAAAGCCATCTATATGAGGGAAAGGGTTAAGAGATTTGTTTTCGAAGCCTTCTGCTGCAGACTAGTTGTAATTGGTAAAGGGTAAATAAAGTATAAACTTGAAAATAGAATGTTTTGCCCATGCATTTCTTTATTCAAGGCTAGCACTAGTTGGTTTAATTGAACTGGTTTTTTTTTTCAAAATTTAGCTTCCATTATGTCCGTTTTCTGATGTTCTCAAAACGGCATATAGGATAATGGGTTAACCCTTTCTCGCATACAACAATTTGGTTGTTTGTTTTACGTTGTTTTCAACATTATATCACCGCGACAGTTCACATATTCATGATCCCTGGGTAAACAAACCAGTACTAGGCACTCTACCATTACCGCCACGACTGGGGATCGAACCCTGGACACCCAGTTACCAAATCCCCGATGGTAACCACTCGGCCACGGCGGATTCGCATACAACAAATTGGCTGTATAGGTCTTGAAAAACATCTAGTCGGAAATATCATTTTAAGAGTTGCAAAACTGATGTGTTTCTTGTCATTACAACTTAAGTCAACATTCAGAAAAAAGTTTTGGGGCCATGGGATGGTTGGGAATCCTCATCCCTTCATGGTATGGGCTAACCCCACTGAGACTTTAACATCCCTTTCCCACTTGTAAATGACTTTTGAAAACATTGTGGCAAAATGAGAAATTGCTCATGAAAAATTTCTTTATTTGCCACAAGGTTTTCAACTCATTTCAATAGATATCCTCATTTATTGAGTTTCCATGTTTTTGCCCAGATGTCTGCTGGAGATTTCGGACATGTGAGAAAGGGGTTTAAAAAGCTGTCGCGTCTTCCTCCCTCCATCGCACTTTTCCTGTTTACTCGTGCCGGAACAAGCCAAAATTATACCAATGCCAGATGAACTGTTCAATGTTCCTGTAAGAAGAAATAGTGACACAACGCCCATGCATGTAAGCAGTATGGTCTTGAATATTCGTCAGGATGTTAGAAATGTCCGGGAATATGTTGTACAAATGTGTTGGTTGAGGTCAACAAAGAATTTAGAGTAGTCTGCTTTGAAAAATCGCCAAAAACACCAAAATCGGAAATTATTTCAACAAGGGGTTAAACACCTTGTAGATAAAAAGAAATTGCACGTTTTTAATGTTTCTTATTTTCCCCACAACGTTTTTTTGGTGCAAAGGCTTCACATGTCAGTCAAGGAAGGGTATACGGAACTGATAAGGTAAAAAGTTATATTGGCCAATATAGTCACATTTTAACCCCTTCCCACATACAACAAAGCTGCAGCAGACGACTGAAATAATCTGGGCAAATATTGAATACAGAATTGAAAATATGGGAAAAGGAGAAATTGCTCATTTTGAACAATTTCTTCTTTTGTCACAAAGTTTTCAAACCGACATGTCGGAAAGGGTAAAGAATTAATTATGTAAGAATTGCTTATTTCGTTTACAATTTAAGCTAAATATGATATAGATTTGAAGTTGTTTAAGCTTTGTCTGAACTATATCGTTTTTGTGTCACCTGCATAGCATGGTAGGCACATACGGATTACTTTTGTTTTTGTCACGTTTTCAAATAACTTTTTTTCTACTCAAAGGATTACATTGAAACTTCTGACAAATGTTTATATCAATGGGTGTGATTGGTTCACAAAAGGGAGATAATCCAAATATGTTTATATCAGTTATTGCCCCTTTTCTGTCATGCATTTAAATTTTCAAATATTTTTTGGATTGAAACTTCTGACAAATGTTTATATCAATGTGTATGTTGGGTTCACAAAAGTGGGATAATCCTAATATTTTTATATCGGAGTTATTGCCCCTTTTTCTGTCAAATATTCAAATTCCTTTTTTTCTGCTCTAAGGATTGAATTGAAACTTCTGACAAATGTTCGTATCAATCTTTGTGATGGGTTCACAAAAGGGGGATAATCCAAATATTTCTTTTATTGCCCCTTTTCTGTCAATAATTAAAATTTTCTGACAAGGCCCCCGGCAGGTGACACACATGCTTCGGGGAGCACTCCATTCTAGTTATCAGTGAAGTTATTTGATTTTGATATTTACTGGATTTCGTTGGGAGACTGAAAGTGGCATAAAGAAAAGGGTGATTAAAGCGACTGAACTCCAGATACATGTACCCAACTGTCGAAAAAAAATAAAATTTCCAATTTTAAGAAAATAAGTGTTATTTTTGTATTTGGGGCATTAAAATATGATAACTGACATATTACATACCCCTATAATCGGTGAGATTTTCTTGTTTTCGATACTTTTTCCATCGCAAATTCTACCCTGTCAGTAACGGGGTAAGTATTTTTAAATAGGAAACCCCTTCATCGGGACAATTGAAAACGACTCAAGTTCACTTTTTTGATAAAAAACGATACATTTTCTACCCTGGTTTTACTTGGATAACATAAAGAATAACATTTAGGGCGAATTCAAGTTTTTTTTCGTGCCATCTGGATTTCAGTCGCTTTAAACACTTTTTGCATTCAAAAATGTTGTTAGACTTTTTATATGTTATCCATAATACATTGAACATATTATGGAAACGGGTTAATACAAGAGTTGAGCGCTCACCTTAGTTATGCAAAACACATATCAAAGTCTCAAACTGCTGAAATAACAAGTCTCGAGTGTTGAAAAGATTTTCCTTCAATTTGACCTAGTGTCCAAGTTTTAAAGTCAATATGACCCATATTTGAACTTGACCTAGATATCATTAAAACAAATTTCAAGCTGCTGAAGCAAACATTGCGGCCTCGAGAGTGTTAACAAGATTTTCCATAAATTTTGCGTTTATGACCCATGTTCAAACTTGGCCTACATAACATGAAGAAAACATGCTGATGAAGTTTCAATATTTTCATGTTAAAAATGCGGCCTCCAGAGTGTGAACAAGATTGTCCTTCAATTTGACCTACTGTTTGACTGGACATGACTCATATTCAAACTTTGCCTACATATCGTGACAAACATTCTGACAAAGTCTCAATATGATCCTTCAATTTGACCTAGTGACCTAGTTTTTGACCCAATATGACCCATATTCAAACTTGACCTATGATAAGACCAACATGCGGACAGAATTTCAAGCTGCTGAAGCAAATATTGCGGCCTCTAGTGACCTAGTTTTTGACCTCATATGGTCCAGGTTAAACTAGTCCAAGATTTGATGGAGATGAATGTTCTGAACTTTCATAAAGATAGGATGCAAAATGTAACCTGTAGAGTGTTTTAACCCTTTCCCTCATACAACAGTTCTTCAGTAGACGACTTTGAACATATTTTGTCAAATAATGGAAAATCTCTATAATTGAATGGATAACCTATGACTAAAAGTGGAAAACATTGTGACAAAAGGAGAAATTGCACATTTTGTGCAATTTCTTCTTTTGTTACTATGTTTTCAAAAAGCTGCCTGCTGCAGAGGCGTCAGAAAGCATCTATATGAGGAAAAGGGTTAAAACAAGGCAATTGTTGACGACGCACAACAAACAAAATGTGATCACAATAACTTAGTACTTCGTGCACAGGTGAGCTAAAAATTCTGTTGCAATTACTTGAAGGTAAGGTGTCATTTTCTCAATGTTGACTTGGTTGCATGCAATTGTTTTGTGATAAACTTGTTCCTGCATATAACAAATTGAAGCAAAAATATTGAAATTGTTGAAACCATTTTGGTATGGAGAAATTGCATATTAAAAGCAACTTCTCTCCCTTTGCAACAATGTTTTCAAAGATCATCCGCTTCAGAATGCGTCTACCAAGTGGGCAAGAGAACAATAGCTCTGGTCATTTACCTGGAAAACTATGAAATAAGACTGAAATAATGTTCTCGGCTCCGTAAAAGGCAATTCAACCAAGGCGTAAAGAAAAGATACAACTGGATTATTTCACCTACATTTATTTATACATCATAAATTATCACATAGTATCATCTACAATACACAACTAAATAATAATTAGTCTTACTACTGACGAGTTCATACCTTATCTGAACAATGGCTTTTGGGTCAAGACAGGTTTGTACATGGACAGTCCTTTTAACCATTTCCAACATACAACAAATCTGCAGCAAACGACTTTTAACATACGATAAATCTGCAGCAGATGACTTGAAACGTGTCAATGCAAAAGTATTGAAAATATTATTTAAATAAAAGTATAAATATTGGTTCGAGTTGGAAACATTGTGGCAAACGAAGAAATTGCTCATCAATGTTGTTTTAAGTCATCTGCTGCTGAGGTATCAAGAGTCTGTATGTGGGAAAGGGTACATTCATATTATATGTTTTTCCCTGATAATTATCAAGTCATTTGTTGTAAATTCTTTCTATGTGGGAAAATCTTCTTAAATCCAAATTAGGTTCTTTATTAAAGGTTACTTATGTTTATAAAATTTCAATATTGTCAGAGCTTGACCCTTTACATACTGAAACTCTTTAAGGCAATGTTCTAATCCCTTCCTAAATACAAGAATTGAAGATAACTGCAGCAGATGACCTTGAAAAGATCTAGAAAAACTGTTAGATGGAATATCTCGATAAACGTAAGTATAATGAATAAAATGAATTTAATTTTGTTTTCAAAAGTTAAAACTGCTTCAGACACAATCTCAAACCTAAACCTTGCTGCAGTAACAGACCGTTAACGCTAATACAGATCTGATGACTGCCTATTACAGGTGGTCACAGATTTACCTATGCAAAGCCAATCTAACTGTCGGCAACAAAATTGTTTCGTATTAGAAGGGGAGATAACCATAAATAAACAAGAGACAGGAGCGTTGTTTATCGTTGTATTGAGCGATTAAATTGGACAGAAAGATGAGAACCTGCTCATGAATACGTAAATGTATAGGGTCAATTTGAGATGACCTTTTATGCGGTGTTGTCAGATCCAATCTACGCAAAGCGAAGTATTTTGGTCTGATTTTAACCCTTTCCTGACGCCTCTGCAGCAGACAACTTTTTGAAAACATAGTGACAAAAGAAGAAATTGCACAAAACGTGCAATTTCTCCTTTTGTCACAATGTTTTCCACTTTTAGTCATAGGTTATCCATTCAGTTATAGAGATTTTCCATTTTTTGACAAAATATGTTTAAAGTCGTCTGCTGCAGAATTGTCGTATGAGGGAAAGGGTTAATAAGATTGCTTCTTCAGGTAAGCATAGATATTTGTTTTTATCATCGATCTATGATGTAGCAAGTCTCTCTGAAAAATGTCCACAAAGATGTAAGTTTGTAGTACATAATATTCATATACCATGGGTTGGAAACCTAGTGGGAAAAAGAGGAATTGCCCATTTCAAGTATGAACAGTTTTTCACAATATTATTTAAAGGGAAAAAAAAGGACAATTCTTAGATAAAGAGTATAAACAGGTAGTTCCCATATTTCCCTATGTATGAGGCTTCAAGCTCACCAATAGACATATATGACTAGTTAACTGAAAGAAGCACAAAAACAAAAACGTGAAACATGTAACAAAATATTTAAAAATCAAAATACAAAATATACATGTTCAAAATATAATTAAATAATTTATTAAAAACCTTGTTAACCCTTTCCAAAATAAAGCAACTCTACAGCAGGTGACTTCAAAAAAAAAGAAGAAAAAAAGGAATATATCTTAACCCTTTCCCTCATATAGACGCTTTCTGACGCCTCTGCAGCAGACGGCTTTTTGAAAACATAGTGACAAAAGAAGAAATTGCACAAAACGTGCAATTTCTCCTTTTGCCACAATGTTTTCCACTTTTCGTCATAGGTTATCCATTCAATTATGGAGATTTTCTATGTTTTGACAAAATACGTTTAAAATCGTCTGCTGCAGAATTGCCGTATGAGGGAAAGGGTTAAATTGGAAGTACAATTATTTAGTAGACTTTAAAACATTATGACAAAAGGAGTAATTGTTCATCTTGAGCAATTTCTCCTTTTGCCTCCATGTTTTCAAAATCTGTCTGTAAGTGGGAAAGGGTTAAATTCAGTAGTCTTTCCTTATTGTATACGCTACAAAATTAGAGACAGACATAAGTCTGAAATCCCTACTGGGCTTCGAAGCCCTATTTTGTAGGTACTCAAGACTAGGGCTATGACTTAATATTGTTAATACCCCTACAGGTTGTTTTCCTTTCTGAATATGGGTCATGTATAATAATCAAGGGGGCCATAACTGTAACGCATGAGGGCCCTTTTGACCCTGTTATGCTCGCCTTGGCACTGTATGATAACCTGTTCATTATCAATACTTCAAGAAGTATTTTGATAAAAAGTATAGGCAAACACTTTACGACAAATATTCTGAAAAATATTCATCAAGTAAAAAGATTTTGGAAAATCTGATCTAAAATATAAATGGAAATAGAACCATTGTCGCCATGTTTTTCAAGTAAGATTTGGGGAAAAAGTTAATTTATCATTTACATGATTTGTCCTAGAACTAGATCAAATTTTCATTTGATTGATTGCTTGTTTTGTGTGTTACACCGCTTTCAACATTATTTTAAGTTAAATCATAGCGTTTCTGGGTAAGTTACGAGTGCTACTGGTCCATTTATCCTGACACCAGCCTGTCAGTCGTAATGCTGACCCCGCAAACCCTGAGCGCCAAGGAGAACAGCCATTTGAAAGACACATAAATTGTCCCTGTCAACCACTTACAACATACTGACAATTAACCCTTTCCCTCATATAGACGCTTTCTGACACATCTGCAGCAGACAGCTTTTTGAAAACATAGTGACAAAAGAAGAAATTGCACAAAACGTGCAATTTCTCCTTTGGCCACCATGTTTTCCACTTCTAGTTATAGGTTATCCATTCAATTATAGAGATTTTCTATCTTTTGATAAACTATGTTCAAAGTCATCTGCTGCAGAATTGCCGTATGAGGGAAAGGGTTGAAAGCCGATTTAAATGCAAAATCTGAATTATACCATTTTTCTGAATGAGATTCTACTATTCTGTTTAATTATGATTAAATATGAAATTGAATACATGGTGTATTGTAAAGCTTTACTTAACCCTTTTCCTCATATAGACGCTTTCTGACGCCTCTGCAGCAGACGGCTTTTTAAAAACATAGTGACAAAAGAAGAAATTGAACGAGCAATTTCTCCTTTTGACACAATGTTTTCCACTTTTAGTCATAGGTTATCCATTCAATTAAAGAGATTTTTCTTTTTTTTGACAAAATACGTTCAAAGTCGTCTGCTGCAGAATTGTGTATTTTAAAGCTTCACTTAAATAAAAAAACCTGCAGAAAAAACATTCCCTGATTCTCCTGTTCTACATTGATCTCTACTTTATCCATTACCCACATATAGACGTTTTTTGATGCAATTGCAGCAGAAGAATTTTGAAAACATTGTGACAAAGGGTGAAATTTCTATTTTTTCCACAAGGTTTTTTAACTCTTATTCAATAATTATCAAAATGTTTTCAAAAGTCTTCTGCTGTAAATCTGCTGTATGTGGAAAAGGGTTTAATCCTTTCCCTCATATAAACGCTTTCTGACGACTCTGAAGCAGACGGCTTTTTGAAAACATAGTGACAAAAGAAGAAATTGCACAAAACGTGCAATTTCTCCTTTTGACACAATGTTTTCCACTTTTCGTCATAGGTAATCCATTCAATTATGGAGATTTTCTATATTTTGACAAAATATGTTCAAAGTCGTCTGCTGCAGAATTGTTGTATGTGGAAAAGGGTTTAAAGAATAATTTCATCAATTTTACATTCTCATCACCATTTGATGTTAGTTTTTCTCACATACAATCAATCTGCAGCAGACGACTTTGATAGCTTTTAGTAAGAAATGTGGACTTTTCTATAAACGAAAGCACAATTATTGAATAAAGTTCATGATGAGCAATTTCTCATTTTGCTCAAAAGCTGCCGGCTGCAAAGGCATCAGAAAGTGTCTGTGTGTTGGAGAGAGTCAAGATGAAGTAAATTAACCCTTTCCCACTTATAGACGCACTCTGGCGCATCTGCGTTGACTTTTGAAAACATTGTGGCAAAAGGAGAAATTGCTCAAAACAAGCAATTACACGTTTTGTCACAATGTTTTCAGGTTTTTTTTTAATTTACTTTCATTTATAGAGATTTTCCATGTGTTTGCATGATTTTTTTTTAATTCGTCTGCTTCAGAAGTGTTGTATATGGGAAAAGGTTAAATTAAATTTTCTTTTTTAAGCACAATGGCTCTACCCTGTACAATATCTGAAAACCAAGCAGTTTTTTAAAAACATTACTGGTTAACTAGATAATAAGATTCATAAAGAGCAATTTCTCCTTTTAACATCAATTTTTCAACAGTCTTAACAATTGCGATAGAAAACCAAGCAGCTTATTAAAAACACTTTTTGAAAAGGAGATAGTGTTGCTAAAAGAAAGCAATTTCTCAATTTTAAATATAATCAACAGTTGTAAAAGTCGTGATTTCTTTTGATCATTATTTTTCTACTGATTCTTTCAATCAAATAGAATCTAAAGATTGGTTTAACAGGTATTAAATCCGCAAATTAACTAAAATATTTATTATCCGACTAATAAATAACTAATCTATTTATGCTTTCAGCTAACAGACATGAATATGGAGTAACAATACAAGTACCATCAATATACCAACTTATCCATCATTTTTAGTTTTCTCTCATTCAAAAATCTTGTAACAATTTGACCCCCTTTTAACTATAAGAACCAACTTGTCTCTTTGTATCTGAAATAGACTTACTATAAGACTATTTTTGCAGTAGAATCTTTTAAAACTTTGAGCACATTGTAGGGACAAGATGCAATGAAAAGCATTGGGGGAGATTATTTCTATTTTCTTTTTTACATTACTTTTATATGTACAAAGTTTGCCTAATATTTCAAAGTCTTCAGCTACAGATTTGTTGCATGTGGGAATTTTAGTCCGATAAATTCACTGTTTCATGTTTCTTATCAAGAAATAATATCATTGTTTAACCCCTTCCCACATACAACAAATCTGTAGCAGACAACTTTGAAATATGGAAAATTTCTAAAAAAATAAGCATTAGTCTTGAACGGAGTTGGCAAAAGAAGAAATTGCTCATTTTGTTTATTGTTTCCAGAAGTATAAACATATCAACAGCAGACAACTTGTGAACGCTCAAAATGAGCAATTTCATCTTTTGCCAGAATGTTTTCAAAAGTTTACTGCTGCAGAGGCATCAGAAAGCGTCTGTAAGTGGGAAAGGGTTAACACTACCTTCCATTAATAGCAAGGGTGCATACTTATTTACACTTATTGCAAAGACAATCACAAGACTTTTCCTTTTGCAGTTCTAACACGTTATACTTCAAATTGAACCCTTTGACTGCTGGAACTGATTTTGTGAAGCCCATGCCACAATAATTGATCCAGACCAGCATCTGTGCTGCCTGATCAGGTTCTTAACCCTTTCCCTCATAGGACAATTCTGCAGCAGATGACTTTGAACATATGTTATAAAAAGGTAGAAAATCTCTATAATTAAATGGATAACCTTTGACTAAAAGTGGTAAACATTGTGGCAAAAGGAGAAATTGCTCGTTTTGAGCAATTTCTTCTTTTGTCACCATGTTTTCAAAAAGCTGTCTGCTGCAGAGGCGTCAGAAAGCGTCTATATGAGGGAAAGGGTTAACCCTGTCCCACAGGCAGTGGCGTTTTGACACATCTGCAGCAGAGGACTTTTGAAAATATTGTTACCAAAGAAGAAATTACTCATTATTAGTTTTTCATTATTTTTTTTAAAATGACATGATCAGGACATATAAATAAATGACAAACAAGATTTCCAAACAAAAATTAACCCTTTCCACATGCAGATCCATCTGCTTCAGATGACTTTTGATCTTGAGAATTTTCTCTTTTTGCCATAATTATCTTACGTTGTTTATCGAAAGTTTCCAACTTTTTGTCCAGATGAATTTCGAAACTATCTGCTGAAGATTGTTTCATGTATGTGAGAAAGGGTTAAGAGACAGCAAATTGTATATATGGGCCAGAAGCCTCTGGGGTCGCTATTTAGCAAACATCTTTAAAAATAGTGTTCTAATTCAAAATTTACTAAGTAACACAATTTCTGATTAGCAAAATCCTATGGTTTAGCCAATCATAAATTGTGTTACGTGTATTTTTAAACATAAAATATTCTTTAATCCTTTCCCACATATAGACGCTTTCTGACGCCTCTGCAGACCACTTCTGAAAACACTGTGACAAAAGAAGAAATTGCTCAAAATGAGCAATTTCTTCTTTTGTCACAATGTTTTCAACTCTTTTCAGTAATAATACCTACATTTATAGAGGTTTTATGTGTGTTTGCCTAGATACTTTCCAAGTCGTCTGCTACAGATTTGTTGTAATGAGGGAAAGGGTTAAACAAGTAATAAGAACAAATTTAGAATGGTAAGTAATGGAAGTCAACCTTATTAAAATTCTTCCTTATAAAACAGGCTGTAACCCTTTTCTTGTGGCAAAAGGAGAAATTGCTCAACTCAATGTTTTCAAAAGTCGTCTGCTGCAGAGGCACCAGAAAGCGTCTGTGTTTGGGAAAGAGTTAAATACAGAGTTATGTCTTAGTAAGTCTGTTCTTTTTCATGATGTAGATAAATTAACTGTATAACAAATATATTCTAACGCTTTTCCACAAACAGAAAAAATCTGCAGGAGAAGACAGAAAACATCTTGTTAAAAATCTCATTAAATGTAAGTATAATTATTGAAAAGAGTTGAACACATTGTGACAAAAGGAAAAATTGCTGCAATTTCTCATTTTGTCACAATGTTTTCAATAGTCATCTGCTGCAGGAGCGTCTACATGAGGGAAAGGGTTAATAGTGACCAGCATTGAAAAAAATAAGGGCAAAAATGTTAGAACTTTGAAATTCAATTTTGATTTAGATAAGCAACTACTTTTTTTACAATGTTTACAGAAGTGATCAGTATTAGCAAAGAGTAATATACTAGTCCTTATTTTCAACTTAGTACATGTACTTAAGTTTTTAACCACTTCCTTTGTTAACTATATTTATTCTCCACTGAATTAATAACATCTAACAGATTAGAAATTTTAGACAGGTCAAACTCTCTATTCTCTAGGAAAATAATTTGATTCTCATCTTGGGTGAGTATTTTCTTTCTCTAAAATGTATTAAAAAGTGAAGATGTGTTTAAAGTTATCTTTATTTAGGGGAAAGGTTGAAACAGGAAGGGTTTCCAAACTAGATCCCTGCCTCAAAAATAGTAAGTCACATGACCCTGTTACCACAACAACCAATATTGCCACAATATCACCATACCCTCATAAAAAAGGCCAAACAATATTGCCAAGTAATTCAGTGTTTTTTATGACACAAATATTTCTGCTAACATAATAATGAAGCTCACATGAAATTCTATGTCAAAAAAATAGTGTTACACTGACCATCTCACATGGTGTTTAAATGTCAAGTAAATATAAATAAGCTGACATGATGTTTTTTTATGTTTTTTACAAGACGATATGGTCCACTTCACATGGTTTATTAACCCTTTCCCAAATGCAGCAAACCTGCAGCGGACGACTTTGAAACATCTAGGCAGAACTATAAAACATCTTTATAAATGAAAGTATGATCATTGAATAAAATTAAAAAATTGTGACAAAAGAAGAAATTGCTCGTTTTGAGCAATTTCTCCTTTTGTCAGAATGTTTTAAAAAGCTGTCTGCTGTAGCGTCTCTATGTGGGAAAGGGTTAATGTCAAGTCAATATTATTAAGCTCATAGTCATACAATTTTAAATGTCAAAGTCAATATCATTAAGCTCATATGATATAAGATCTAAAGACAGCATTGGCAACCTCACAATATTTTGTAGTCAAGACACTTTTGTTAAAGGTGCTGATCTCCAGATTATAGATAATATAGTCAAAGTTTTAAAACTCATAATTCTGGGATAAAATTAAAGTAACAATTTCACTTTCCAGTACAATAAACTTCTAAATATTGATTGATTATGCTTCATTTTTACTGGGTAAAAAAGCCAAATTTTGTATATTCTCATGACTTTCAATTGACTGTTTTTCAACATTTACTTCCAAAATAGTCATGCTCACAATAAATATATTTTAAGTCATGACAATATTTAATTATTGTTAAGCTCTCATGAATTGTTCATGCCAAGTCAGTATTTTTAACTCACATAAAATTTCATTGTTAAATCAATATTGAGAAGCTCCAATGCATTTTTTTTATGATGACATTATTGATTTTTTTTAAAAATTATCCAGATCATGAGTTAACAGAACAATATTGTTAAGCTGTCACTTTTTATTTTACTAGTGATAATCTTTAATTACTTGTCAAAACACTAGTGTTAAGCTCGCATTAAATATAAAACGATACTTTTGATTTGTTTACTAAAACTTCTTTGGCAAGACAAAATTGTCAATCTCTTGCGAGTTTCTTTGTTAAGACAAAATTGTCAAGCTTTTTATCTAGATAATATTGTCCAGTTCCCACGAATTTTTATGTCAAGACATTATCGTAAACTAAAGCTTTTTCAATGACGACAAAATTGCCACGTTCACATGACTTAGTCATGAAAATATCAAAAGAAATTACCGTTGTCATGACAACATAAACAGACGGATATTTTCGTCATGACAATATCGCGACACTGGACCTATGACTGTGGGTCATTCCATCTAGACTGTTTGATCTTGCAACCTTAGGCTTGTTCAACATCCTAAAGTTGTCCTCCCACGTAGTTGACATTGCCTGCAAGTATATAAAAAAAATTATGCATTCATAGATAGGCCCAGATAAGGCGTTAAAAAGCTGCAGTAGCTGACTTTGAAAACATTTCAACAAAATGATGGAAAACCCCTGTGATTTAAATAATTAGTGAAAAGGGAAATTTCTACTTGACATTTCGCCAATAATATTTCCCAAGGCGTCTGCATCAGAATGTGTCCGGTAGTGGGAAAGGATCAACGTTTAGCACAGCAATATATAGAGAATATTTTTTTGTTTTGAGTGGTTATGGAATATATCTCATCGAGAAGTGATACAATTGAATATTTTCACGAGCGCGATTTGTTAAATTTACAGAATACGGAATAATACATGGGTATAGATACGATAAGGTTTTTATCACATGACAATGCTTGTATCCAATCTAATAATATACCCATTACATATTTCTTTATATATAATGTGTGTAGTATAACATGACTGGAAACTAGGGAAATGCCGTCATACCTTTATCACTCACAGTGTGGGTGATATGGATTATATCTCACTGATAGAACTCGGTATCTCATCGTTTAGCATTAAATAAATCTCTTCATACTACACATTTAACCCTTATGATTACCCTTTACCCTTTCTCACATGCAGATGACTTTTGAAAAGCTTGTGGCAAAAGGTAAAATGTTTTCAACTCCATTCAAAAGTTCTACTTTCATTTATAGACAGTTTCTCCCACTTCTGTTATAAGTCGTCTCCTGCAGATTTGGTGTTTAAGTGGGAACGAGTCACGGTAGAAAATGTATCGTTTTTTTATCAATAAAGTGAACTTGAGTCGTTTTCAATTGTCTCGATGAAGGGGTTTCCTATTTAAAAATACTTACCCCGTTACTGACAGGGTAGAATTTGCGATGGAAAAAGTATCGAAAACAAGAAAATCTCACCAATTATAGGGGTATGTAATATGTCAGTTATCATATTTTAATGCCCCAAATACAAAAATAACACTTATTTTCTTAAAATTGGATTTTTTTTTTTTCCCGACAGTTGGGTATCTGGAGTTCAGTCGCTTGAAAGTAAAACTGTGAAGAAAAATACTAAGACTAGTTCGTACTCTCGTGTAGTTTAATCTTAGACTGCATTAAACCCTACTTATGTATTAATATTTAACACAACATATCCAATATATTTGCAAGAATGTGTAAACCGTCAGAGTTGGCGACACCAATTGCATGAAATTAGCGGCGGAATAATGGAGTTCAGTCGCTTTAACAGTTCAACATAGAATATCTGGTTATAACCATGGATCAATACAGAGTTCACCACTCAGCCATGGTCAAGACCTCAAAGAAAATAACAAATGTGTTACCTCTAACTGCATAGCTCTCTCTTTATCCAGTGGTTCAAGCGGGAAACCAAGGTCGTTTTCCCCAGCCAGGGCTCGGAGGTCAAAGTAATACTTGGCATAAACCCCTGATGGTACATTGATGTTAAATTGTAACATCTCTAAAAACTGTCGCTCTAACTCATTCCTGCAAGGATAATAGAATAATTAGTACACAACAGTTCCAGTAGTAGACAATTGTCTGTGGAAACAGCAACATTTCTTGTTTCAAATGTCCAACATGAAAACATTTGCAGCAGACGACAACTTTGAAAACATCTACACAAAGTCAATCATATTGAAATTATCCATAAATTAAAGTATTATTAAAAACAATTTCTCCTTTTACCAAGATGTTTTTAAAAGTTTGTTGGACTTGGAGATGTGAACGCATGAGGTTAAAGGTAAATCAGAGAAGAATTTTGGATCCAAAGTAAGCACATGGTCTTTGTTCACAGGAGGTCTTATTTTTCAGTGTCAATTATGCAGAAAATTAGTCATAGCGGAGCTGAAAGTGTGGTTGCTAATGCTAAAGAGAGACAATTGCTATTTCAAGGTGGTCTTTAGCACAGGTTTGATTGTACACCTATCATGAGCAATTTCTGCAGCAATTTCATTTGTCAAACTGTTTCAAAATTTGTCTTCTGCAGATGTGTCTAAATGTGGGAAATATTCTTGGAATAAACAACAACTTTCTTTCACGGAAATGCGGACCAACTTACATATCCTCGACTGCAGTGTCTCGTAGAATCTGGCAGTAATCAACATTCCACACAGCTTGGTCATCCCAGACTTTGGAGGACAATAAAATAGCACCAAGAACAATTCGCTTCCAATTACACGGACCTATATCCATCTCCCCATAGGTTAGCAGTCTTTCTAAATACACCTGTTAAGAGAAAAGTTTTACATCATATTCAAGGGTTATGAAAGTAGTTGTATAACCCTTTCCCTCATATAGACGCTTTTTGACGCCTCTGCAGCAGACAGCTTTTTGAAAACATAGTGACAAAAGAAGAAATTGCACAAAACGTGCAATTTCTCCTTTTGCCACAATGTTTTCCACTTTTTGTCATAGGTTATCCATTCAATTATGGAGATTTTCTATGTTTAGGTAAAGTATGTTCAAAGTCGTCTGCTGCAGAATTGTCGTGTCAGGGAAAGGGTTAAACCTTTTCCCGATGTACAACAAATCTGCAGCAAATGGCTTTGAAAGCATATAGATATTGAAATGTATGCCATATATGGAAAATCATTGAGACAATAGGAGAAACTGCTATAGCTTTTACAACAATGTTTTCAAAGGTGTACTGCAGCAGATGTGTCTCCATAACGGAATGGGTTTTATGATTGAAATTGGTCTGGCAAGTTACAAATTAGTCAAAACCTGCAATTTTTTGGTAGCCCACAGTCCTGCCAAGTATGGTTACATCCCTTAGTAAGAAATTAAAAGTTCAATAGATGTAACACTGCAATGGCTCATTAAGAAGATATGAAAAATATCATGCATAAAACACCTACATATTTTTCACTTTGTGGTTATTTTGGAATGTGTCATACCACTTGTTTTGAAAGTGTTAGAGTAAAATTATCATGTTACAAGTCTTGTTATGTTCAAGGCTTTAGATAAGGGGCTTTTGCAATTTCTAAAATCCTTATTTGAATTCTAAAACCTATGTTGTGGGTACTCAAAAGAATTGTCTCAGTGAGAAGATTCTTTTGAGTTCCCACAACATAAGTTTTAAGGATTGCCAACAGATATATTGTGGAAGCAAGACCTGTTCACTCTTCCTTATCTAGTCCTCTGTATGCTGATACTTTCTCCTACAATATGGTATAATACATTTTGGAGAGCATTCTAACTTTATGATTTTCTTAAGTTCAAGACGACATTATTCTCATCATTTTCTCTGGTGACTTTAAACTAGCAGACAACTGAGAAGTGTTTAATTATTCTCTGATGTCAAAAGATTAATTAAATCCTCAGCAACTTGGTTCTTTGAATGCTTAGGCTCACGCACTTGAGTATACATACATTTAGACACTAAATACATTTCGCAATTAGGAGTTTTGTTCCACGTTTGTACAGTTTTAGCATTTGAAATACTCGGTCCATCAAGATTTCTAAATTGACTTACTAAAGTAACAATTGCACATTCTGCAGTCAGCTGGGCAGCGTTAAAGAGATTTCTAACAAATCTGTAAATCACACGGTGTTCTGGATCCCTTTTATCGTAGTCATCCGGAACGCAGTCCCTCTAAAAGTACAGAAACTTTCGACATTAACGACTTTCTCTACATCAAACTTAATTATGCTAAATTGAAGATGAAACAATTTCTTAAAACTTATAATTAATTCACACAATAAACTCCAACTTGATGCATCTTCAGCAAATAAACATTTTGGCAAATGACAAATAGTTCATAATGGAGTTTAAGGCTGATTTTTCATGACAAAAGCTAATTCCAATGATACATTTGCAATATTTATTTTCCACTGAGATTTTGACTTTAACCCACGACAATTGTGCAGCAGACAACTTTGAACATATTTTGTAAACAAGAGCACTGTGTATGGCACAGACGCTCAACTGATAGAAAACTTTTTAAAAGTAGTGCAAAAAAATGGAAAATCTCTATACAGTCAAACTTGTACTACTGACCCCCCTGGTGTAAACGACCACATTGAAATCCTCCGATGTTTTTCATTCATAAATTAACCTGCAATAAGCAAGATCCTGCTGTCTTCGACCAACGGACACTAAAATCCTTCCTATTTTAATAAAATCCAACTGTTAAGCGACCCATAAATCTATCATCTATGTTATATTTTAAAAAAAACATCAAATAAAAAATAACAATCAATTTGGTAACTCCATGTATATATATATGTTTTATATATCTACTTAAACTTTTGAAAATAAACATGATTAATATTGAAATAAAATATAGAATTAAAAGAACCAAAACATTTACATTGTACATGTACCTCAAAAAGAGACCACCTGTCTTAATAGACCACTTACAGCATTTCCCTTGGGTGGTCTCTTAATACAGGTTTAACTGTAATTGAATGGATAACCTATGACTAAAAGTGGAAAACATTGTGCCAATATGTTTTCAAAAAGCTGTCTGCTGCAGAGGCGTCAAAAAGCGTCTTTTATGAGGGAAAGGATTAAAAATTCTTATCCCTCAATCATAATAAACTTGTTTCATGTTTGTTTCATTGTCCATATTCTGTATCTCAACACTTGGCAAAAAGTAAACATAGACAACCAACTCACCGATAAAGGATGTTGTTTTTCATCAAAGATTTCTAAGGTCCGAAAATCATACTTCCTGTCTCTGTTTCGTATGTGAAAGTAAACGGCTAATGTAACAGCTTTAATCGTGTTTTTCAGGTTAGGTTGACTGACCGTCGAGTCATCAATGTAGATGGTGGAACATGAGCTATATTTCTTTAACTTACCATTTGTATGATTAACATGATGGGTCTGAAAACAAAAAAAAATCAAACAATTTTAACCCTTTCCCTCATATAGACGCTTTCTGATGCCTCTGCAGCAGACGGCTTTTTGAAAACATAGTGACAAAAGAAGAAATTGCTCAAAACAAGCAATTTCTCCTTTTGCCACACTGTTTTCTACTTTTAGTCATAGGTTATCCATTCAATTATAGAGATTTTCTATTTTTTGACAAAATATGTTCAAAGTTGTCTGCTGCAGAATGGTCGTATGAGAGAAAGGGTTAACACTTTCCCAATCGCATGTTGATGCATCTCTAGCAGACATTACTTGTACATACATTGTGGCATAAGGATAAATTTCTCATTATAAGCAATTTCTCCTCTTTTTACTCCACAAAATTGTCAACAGTATTAACTTTTTGCACACAAGTGGGGACTTCGTTGGGTCTGATCTGAGAGCAAAACTCTCCGACAATCAGATTTTACTTGCTTCATTTTTCAGAAGTGTTGCCGATGCCAATATCGAGAAAAGAGTTAATTTTTGTCTTTAAGCTGTATATTTGCTCTGTGTGGGAAAGATTTAAAAATAACTTTTGCTTCTGCATAATATTTATGATTGTGAATTTTCACTTTTCGAGTCAATCTTTTTTTTTTTAAACAATTGTAATTCAGCTGAAAGAGAGCCCTGGTCGGGTCGGACTTTTTCAGAAGTTGTCTACAGCAGATTCTGCTTATTATAAATAGTTCATTCTGTTTATTGTAAATACTTCATTAGCCCAAGGCCCTTTAACTGGGAATATAAGGGACCATCTAGCATAGTTGTCAAAATTAACCGATTGCCGATCACAATTATCTGTTAAAAACACTATTTGATCTGTTAGTTTTACTCCCCTGGCTCCCCTACCAGGGCTTTGCCCTTGAGCTGACCCCCAGCCTGATCTGTTACTTTTCTCATTTGATGATCTGTTACAACAAAATATTTTGACAACCCTGCATGATCTAGGGATAATACACTGATAAAGACTAAAAATACCCCAACTTGCAGAACATGACATACAAAGTTAATCTGGAACTAGACACATGGTTATTTTGTATTGCCTGACTTGGCAGTAAGACATTTAGGGATCACTTCTCTATTGTCTGTCCGTCTGTCTATCTGTCACAGTTTCCCTAACAGACATTTTAGCATGTAACACATGTGTTCCTTCAAACAATTGTGTTACCTTACATGTTAAATATTTGTTGTGCTGCCTGTAGTAAGGCACATAGGATACATCCCTTCTCTATTGACTGTCCATCTGTCTATCTGTCACACTTTCACTAACTGACATATCAGAAGGTGATACATATCGAAGGCTTGGCGTGAAAGAGTTGTAACTAAAATTGGTATTTTTTACCAAGGTTATTAGGTTAATCACCTCGCCATAACGTCTTTAAAAGCGTTAAATCATTTTTCTTGGTAAACAATGGAAATTTAGGTGCCATTGCTCGTTCTTAAATTCGCATTGTTTACAAAGGGGTCAAAATTGCCCTTAAACCAGGGATTGCAAAATAGGTTTTTAGTTACAACCATTTCACGCCAATCCCTCGATATGTGGTCCTTCAACCATTCTTGATTACTTCCAATATACTTTTGAGATGCCTTACTTGGCAGAAAAGCATATATAGGGATCACTTCAATGTTGTCTGACAATCTGTGACAGTCTTTCTATCTGTCACAGCCGAGCCCCAGTCATTCTGTCGATAGCGACGCAGGCTGTCAATTCAGGGGTTGTGAGTTTGAATCCGACCTAGGCAAACAATCTTTTCAACGTTTGACAAAAGTCACTGTGACAAGTGTCATACCTCTTTCACCAATTGGCTATCAGTATATGTGGAAAAGCAGCCAGTTGCTTGGAAAGTATGTTGTAAGAAAGCTAGGAAACAAATCAGTAGTTGAACTGGCCGTTGTGATATGACTGAAAGATTGTTGAAAACGTCTTTAAGCCCCAATCATTCATTCTGTCTATCTGTCACCTTTTGACAAACTGACATTTTAACCCTTTCCCTCATACAGACGCTTTCTGACGCCTCTGCTGCAGACGACTTCTGAAAACATTCTGGCAAATGGAGAAATTGCTCATCATGAGCAATTTGCAATTTTTCCATTTGCCAGAATGTTTTCAGCACTATTTTATAATTATACTTTCATTTAAAGAATGTTTCCATATTGTTTGTTGTTGGTACGTTTTCAAAGTCATCTGCTGCAGATTTGTTGTATGTGGGAAAGGGTTAATAGGTGACACAAGTGCTCCCTCTTATTTACTTACATGATTTACATGATGGTGGTTATATTCATCATAGTGACTTTTCCTCCTGTTTTTGTTGCTTTTGCTATCTGTAAGCATTAGTAAAAATCATATTACTAGGCAATATAAAGGGACTCCAATCAAAACTTCCATATTAACATGATATACATGTAGCTCATTTTGATATGAGGATGTTAAGTCAACTTAGAAGCATGCTATTCCAGCCAACTTTTCTGAAGTATGTATACAAATTTTGTAACAGAGTTGAAAAACTTGTGGAAAATTAAGAAATTCATAATACACAATTTGAAAATATGTGACAAAGAGTTTAAATTCATTGTTAGTATACAAAATTACATGTATAGGATGAACAGGAACTATATGATTTGTTTGTTTTAGGTATTTTGACCATGATGCCTGATACTGAAGAAAATAGTATGTTGAAAACCAGTTTTGGCCCAGCCCCGAGTGTGTGCAAAATTATGGGAACCATCTTCACTGAGAGATTTCTTTCTTACATAATACCTTTGGGGGGATTATTTTGAAGCGGAGAGGTTACTTTCTTCAATGATATACCTGTAACGTGTTCTACCTGTAGTAATTGAAGAAAGTGTGACAATTGAGGGATAATATTCGTTGATCTACATGAAAATGACATTGAAATGAAGAAGGAATTTAATTTCTTATTTTTGACCTGTACTTTCAACATTCGGAATGATTCCCCATGTTACTTTTACACTTTGACTTGATTGGTAAAGATAATATGTTTTACAATCCATGTTATAAATTAGACAGTAAAGTTTATAACACCAGTCAGAATCTGCTTTTGTGTACAAATCACCATTGCAATACTTACTCTTGTTGATTTCTCCGATAGACCTCTTGTAGAACATTGTTTTCTCTAGAGGGTTGTTGGATGGATCTCCTATGTTATCTAAAAAAAAAAATGCAAATCTCTAGTTAAAGGGGCGTTTCGCATGTTCTAAAATCCTTATTTGATCCTCTAACCCTATATTGGGGGTAATCAAAAGAATCATCTTAGTGAGACGATTCTTTTGCGTACCAACAACATAGGGTTTGCTTTAATAATAAAAGAGAAATTGTGTGGAAAAGAGCTGAATACCCCTCCTTATCTCGACCTCTGATAATGATTACATGTATCAATTATCAGTCATTTTAAACCCTTTTCCATACTTTGACTCATCTGCAGCAGATGAGTTTTAAAAACATTGCAACAAAAGGAGAAATTGCATATATGATAGGTAATGTGTCAACTTGCCGTAATGTATTTATCACTATCAAATAATTATCACAGAATGTCCTAATCCTTTTCCAGATACAGATGATTGTTTATGCCAGCAGACAACAATTTCTCATTTTCTCAATGTTTTCAACTCTGTATCAAATTTTCAAAATACCTTTCAATTTCAATTGAAATATATGTTTTCTTTTATGACCAAAGAAGATTTATATCACTCTTTATAAAGATTGTCTCAATGTATCAATAACATTTATGCTAAAACATACATTGCATGATTGAACAAAACAATTATTTCAAGAATCAGATGAAATAACAACTGTTTAGCATGAAACATTAGTATAATTGTGACTCATCTGAAAAATTGGATTACACTGGACCTCTTGTCCCAGAGGCAAAGATTATGATTTATACAACGTCCCTATAGTATAAAAGTTAGCTCAGTGACAAGGTAGTAAAATTATCACCTTTGGACACACCAACCATGCAAAGATTTGTCCTTGAATCCTTCAATAACTGCAACTACTTCTTGGAACTCACATCATTATAGCTTTATTACTGTCGGTGGCTGCAAATGCAACCGTTCTGATAAACTTCCAAGCATCTAGTTTTAAACTCTAGTTTGCATGTTCGAGATGATCACTACGAAAGCTAGCTCAGTAGCAAACTAGCAATAGCATAAGTTAAATGTATCACCTCATACAAACATGTACATGTCTATTTATGGAACAGAGTTACAGACCACTCTTAGACTGTACTACTAGTCTATTTATACTGACTGATACCAGCCAGTCAGTGGTAATGCTACTCAAGCAAACCCGAGTGCAAAGGAGGGCATCGATTACTTCCACTTTGGTATGACCGGCTGGGGATCAAACCTGCAACCTCCCACACCTAAGGGCAGTAGTATTAAAGGCGGGGAAAAATACTTCAGGGAACATTCGTGTACAGGATTTATATGGTTTACAGTTGTTTTTTTAAACCTTCTACGACTAATTGCCA
>JASEVX010001490.1:0-15669 GCA_031761405.1 Serripes groenlandicus
GATGCACGTTTTGAATTAGTCCAGGTTTCTGTACTCTAAATGCGATTTTATATTTTGACCAGGGACATAGATAAGATTATCTATGTCCCTGATTTTGACTGATCGCATCCAAGTACAGACGCCTTCGATAAAAAAATATGAGGACTTTGCACACGGATTTTTTGCGCACTTTTAACTGCTGAATTCTACATAATTGTACAACGACATGAAAAACCAAACATACCTATCGATAGCTTATTCAATAATCTATCCAAATATACAGGGCCACCTGTCTGGGTAAATGTAAGGGGAAAAAAGCGTTAAACACCACAGCCCTAACTTGTTTAAATTAAACATCAATGAGGACCGAGTAAAGCCGAAACGATTAGTCACGTGATCACGAGCATTCTTACAACATACCAGAGACATATACTAAGTGAAATAAAATCTATCTTTAAGAACTGCAAGCGATAGTTTGGGAGTAATACTAATACATGGAATGTGAAAAAATGATTTAACAGATAAACAGCGAAGTAGACAAGTCAGTTTATATAAAACATATTTTAATATTTAAAGGAGTATAATAGATAAAGTTTATCACTTTCGTAAAAGAATATTAAAGTACTGAAAGTATTGGTAACGAATTATTTTGAAAATGTAATTAAGAATTGGATGTGATCATGTTTTTTGTTTGTTTTAAACTTGCTTCAAAACCTAGTAGTTTTTTTTAGCACGACTATTCGAAGAATATGAGAGCGATTGCAGTCACTTGTGCGTCGGCGTTGTCGTTTGCGTTGCAACTTTGGTTAAAGTTTTGCATGCAAGGCTATTTCTCACAAACCACGGATGCTATTGCTTTGAAACTTCACACACTTGTTGGACATCAGCAAATGACCTTGCAGGACAAGTCCCCCCAATACTCTTTATTAGATTTTGACACAATTATGCACTTAGAAATACTGGTTAAAGTTTTGCGTGCAACTACATTAACAGTCCATATCTCTGTATTTACTTTATGCATTGCATTGAAACTTTATACAACGCTTCCCAACCATCACACCTATGTTTATTATCAAGTAAGATAACTCTATCCTGCATTTACTGCAAGTTATAGCCTTTTATAACTTAGTAAGTCTGGTTTGTGTGCAACGACATTAAAAGTCCATATCCTAGTAATTACTTGAAGCATTGCATTGAAACTTTATACAACCCTTCCCAACCATCACACCTATATAAACAATCAAGTTTGATAACTCTTTCCAGCATATAATGCAAATTCTGGCCCTTTTTATACTTAGAAATTCAGGTTAAAGTTTTGCATGCAAGGTACTTCCATGGATATATCTCAGTAACCAGTAATGATATTGCCTTGAAATTTCCTACATGTCTTCCGGTGTGTCAGACAGTCAAGTTAGATAACTAGTGTATGAAATAAGTACAAATTATGGCCTTTGTTTGACCTTTAAGATGTTGGTTAACGTTGTGCATGCATGGCACGATCATGCACATATCTCAGTAACCACTCAGAGATTGATTTAAAGCTTCAATATAGTCTTTAAAGGTATCAAACAATCAGATAAGGTAACTCCTGACTGAATTTATTATAAATTATGGCCCTTTGTGAAGCTATAATTGTGGGTTGAAGTTGTGCATGCTAGGCCTTTTCTCACAAACGGCAGACGCTATTCAAACAAGACTTATCGAACTTGATTTATAGTTCTATACTATCAAGCAACTATCTCAGTAACAACTGTTGTCTATAGTATCAAATGGCCAAATAGTCGAGCATGCTGTCTTGCGGACAGCTCTTGTTAGACAATCTAGTCTAGTGGCAGACTTTCTTAATGTGTGATTATTTGCTAATACATGTAGTTTCATGATAATAGTCAAAATGACTTAAGATTTTAGTTACTGAGGAACTTGTATATTGATCAATACATTGTGGCAAATAGAGAACAGCTCATTATGAACTAGTTGTTTTCCTTTGATAACAATGTTCAATATATACTGTTATATACTGGGTGTATACGGATAATTGTGAAAAATGTATGGGTAAAACAGGATTTATTTAAAAAAATAAACATGCATAATGTAGTAGCATTACGAGTAAAATATGCCAGCCGCACTGTTGCATACTATGTTCATTACTTTACCCTTTGAGAAAAAACCTAAAATCACACAAAAAAAAATTGGAAGCAATATAGTAAAAATTGAGATCATCTAATTTTGCTTCATTATTTTAAAGCTTGTTTCATGGTTTGTTAATTCACCCTTTCCCACATAGAACACATCTCTATAAATGGTGGTATAACACATGGGAAAGGGGAAGAAAATATTATGGGAAAATTGGAATTGCTTGCATTGAGAAAATTCTACTTCAGTCAAAATTCGTTCTAAAGATGTCTGCAGCAATATCATCAGAAAGTCTCTATATGGGGTAAAGGCTTTAATATCTGAAATGTGCAAAAATCTTCGGCAAACAATTTTATGTTAAAAATAAGAAAAGTATAAATACATAGATATGTTATAAGTGTCCCAATACTGTAATGGTATGAATATATGATTTGCTTATCCCTGATAAATAAAATGCATCATGACAAACATATTGCAGATGGTAACAAAAATAGATAATAAGAGAAAGTTGATGCAACACATCAATCTCGCCGGAAATCCATACTGCAATTATGCATAGCACTAACGTTATAGTAGTTGAATAAACAGTTATCAACTGAGGGGCATATTGGAACATCAGGGGTTGGGTCAAGTGAAAATGTATCATAACTTGCATTGTTTTGTCAACGAAGTCAGGGACACTATATTACAATATTGTAATATAGTGTCCTTGACGAAGTGAATGATAATTGAAGCCTTTCATTGTTTATGATCAATCTCCATTCCAAAGTAGGTTGACCATACACACAGCCAACTAATTATTGATCATAAACAGTAATGGAAATGAGTAATCTTGCAAATCATTAGTCTTAGTATGTATACAGTGCTTTCATTAAGGAATAATTATAAGATTTGTGAATTCCACATACACTTTTCAAGATGTTTGTCAGAATATTTGAATTTTATTATTTATCAATCAAACCACAAAACAGACAATTTAGGATTTGCATGCAATAGCACGTCATTTTACCTTTCCCCTTTTAAAGTCAACATTGGACACCTTTGCAGCAATCTACTTTTAAAACAATGAGATAAGGGTTAAATCGCTGAAGACATGAATTTTCTCTTTTTCTCAAAATGATATTAGCTTGGCATCCAAATTATATCATACTTTAACAAATGTTGAAATGTAGTCCAATATTTATAAATAAGACCACCTTCGAAATATAATATCAGCCAAAGACCTAATAACACTGTGTTATTAGGTCTTTGTATCAGCTAAACAGTTAAATCTCTTAAAACTGAGCTCTACAACATGTTAATTTATTGTAATTATTTCCCCTCCTTTTTTATAATGAAAATAACAAACTTCTCATGTTTTCAAATTATATTATGATGAGCGCCGTTTCAAAAAGCCGTCTGCTGCAGAAAAAGAGTATATCCGTATTATTAATTTAACAATAACGATTATTACAAGAATAAGCTTTAACCCTTTCCCTCATATAGACGCTTTCTGACGCCTCTGCAGCAGACGGCTTTATTGAAACATAGTGACAAAAGAAGAAATTGCTCAAAACGAGCAATTTCTCCTTTTGCCACAATGTTTTCCACTTTTAGTCATAGGTTATCCATTCAATTATAGAGATTTTCTATTCTTTGACAGAACATGTTCAAAGTCGTCTGCTGCAGAATTGCCGTATGAGGGAAAGGGGTAAATTACATTTAGTACATAATTGTCCCCTGTCCCAAATATAACGTATGGTAAAATAGATCATAATTAGCTGTGTTCGAAATAGGTAGATATAACTCCATTTATTGTCATCATCTTATCTTCCTCTTATCATCTTCAATATCATTATTTGTCATTATTATTATTTGGATTACTATTTTAAAGTTACCTGTCGGGAATAAGCTGTACACTAAGTGTTTCTTCGTCGTCAAACAGTAGAGAGGAATATATGTCCTTCTAAACCTTTTTACTTGCAGTGGCTGTTAACCCTTTAGTATTTCATTTTCTGTGCCAAATTTGTACCTAAAGTAAGTTAACCCTTTCCCTCAAACAACAATTCTGCAGCAGACGACCTTCAACATGTTTGCCAAAAAATATGAAAATCTTTATAATTGGATGGATAACCTATGACTAAAAGTGGAAAACGTTGTGGCAAAAGGAGAAATTGCACGTTTTGTTCAATTTCTTCTTTTGTAACTATGTTTTCAAATAGCCGTCTTCTGCAGAGGCGTCAGAAAGCGTCTATATGAGGGAAAGGCTTAAAGCCAAGACGGGGACATCTATCAAGCTCCTTAATTCAGAAATCTGTCTAAATTCTGGTCGGAAGTTTTCACCCCTGAAATTGTGTATTACTTTTTATATGAAAAATTATGGCAAAGGGATCAATTGTTCAAAAAAGTTTCTAACAGTATTCAACCATTATAATTCAATTCATAGAGATATTCCAGTTTTTCCCCGAGTTGTTCTCAAAGTCGTCTGCTGCACATCTGTTGTATGTGAGAAAGGGTTAAGCTCAAATGATGTTCTTCATTTGTAAATAATTGATGGTTAGTGTTACCTTTTATGTCAAGATAGTTTCATTTTGTCTGGGTTTTTTTAACCTTTATTTATTTACAAAATTTTCCTTTTCAACATTGAAAACATTTTTATTGAAAATGGTAACGTGTGGGAATAGAACGAAACGTTAAATTATTCGAGTTCATTTGAGTTAAAAGGAAACAACTTTAGAACGGTTAAATAACTTGATTTAGTAAAGTGATTTTTGTAATATTTTTATGGTAATTATACTAGACAAATGCCAATAGGCATATATTTTGTCAAAAATGTTTAAAATGAACGTTTTGTTAATGTTATATATTAAAAAATGGAGACATTTACCATATCAAAGTACTAACTGAACGGCTGTACTGGATCGAAATGAAAACATATACATTATAAGAAAGGGAATTGTATACCATTCAGAAACACAATGGGCCTCGTCGCAAGCTAATAAACACAATCTGCATCTAAAAACGCTCATCTTATAACACATTCCTCCATTTGGGAACTCTGTACCATCTTTGGTGATGTAAATATCACAGAGGCATCACTTAAAAATAGATCTGTGGAAATAAAATACAAACATTACAGTATAATTCCTTTATTTAGGACCACTACTTTATTTCCATTTTGAACAATAAATGTTAATGTTGCTGACATTTGTGTGGACACAAAGATACAATCAGCTTTTAAAATACAATAAAAAAGAATCATGCTAAATAAGACAAGACAAATTTTGATGCTAAGCATCAAAGACGCCGCGCATGATTTTAAAGCATTTCTAGTGGGGGAAGTTGTCTGAAGAAATCTGTTTGATTTTGATGGGATGGACAACATTGTGATACAAGATAGAATTGCTTTTATGAACAATTTAATTTTTTCTCATGCTGTTTCAAAGTGATGCCGACTAAAAGATGGCCCGGATGTTATCTGCATGGGGAAAAAAGGACCAAATAGAAAATAATGTGTAAACCCTTTCCCTTTTTGGCAATTTGAAAAGTCGTCTGCTTCAATAACGTCTGACAGCTGGACAATTTCAATGAGAATTTTGATACAGAGTAGAAAGTATTCTGTCAAAAGGTAAATTTGCTCATATTTCACCTTTGCTCACAATGTTTTCAAAAGTCATCTTTTTTGATGTTGTATAAGGTTCAATTATTACACGTCAAAATATTACCATATGGCTGACCTATAATTGTAACAAGCTGAAGATGAAGTTTTTAAGGCATTGTTGGAGAAATACAAAGTATAAAAATGAGCAATAACTTTTTTGTTTACACAATTTTTGAAGTTAACATTCTGACAATTAATATTTCTTATAATGAATTATAAATAGTAAATAAAAAAAGACATTTTGTATTTTAAAATAGTATTGTCTACCATTCATTAACAACATAGTATCTGAAATGTTTTTACAATGAATACAAGTATAACAACTTCTAAAGGGATCTTGATACATAGACACAAAGCCCCTCATAAAATTGCCATTTTTGAGACATTGTTTGATGCTTTACACAGCTTTCAACAATGTTTCAGTTAAATCGCAGCATTTCCCGAGTAAGTTACCAATAATACTAATGGTCCATTTATCCTGACACCAGTCAGTCGATCGTAATTCACTAATTGAACGCTGAGACCCTGAGCAGCCATTTCTACCATATTTTAAAGGCTTGGGTACGACCCAACTGGGGATCAAACCTGCGACCTCCTGTACCCGAGTTGGAGGCTCCGTCTCGAAACCACCAAGGCGGTCACATGAATGATGTGTAACAGCAACGGAACTGGTATTGTTTATAACACATGAATGGTGACAAAAACAAGAAAATTAACAATGTCCATGTAATAATTAAGGAAGTTCTCAGTATAATAATTGGCTTATCATTTGCCTTACACTGGGTAGCTTAATCCACAATATTCTTGCAATGGAAAAGCATTCTGAATGGCCGTTACTGCACAGTCATGCGGGGAAAACTTTCCTAACTCTCTTCCCAAGAAGTCCATCTGATGAAACGTCCATATGCGTGTGGCGATAGTCTAAAAGTAAAAGAAATTCAGGCAATTAACAGCTATGAAATTAAAAAGGGTTGCAGTAGACCACTTAAGTTAATTGACTGTCATGCATAAACAGAATATTAACCACTTCCCTTATGCAGAAGACATTTGAAGTCTTTTACAGCAGATACATTTCGGAAAATTTGTAATTTTACCATTCCTCACATTTAATTAACTTTATTTCAAATATTAACATGTAATGGCCTGTTCTCCAGCCATAACAGCTTTTAGCAAAAGGTGTGCATACCCAAATCAGGAATATGGTTATGTTATGACTACCGGTATTATTTCTGTGTAATAATAAACCTGAAGCAAAGGGAATCACTAATAACCATTACCCTTAATAAAGTTAATCCTTTCCAGCATCTTCAACTGGATTATTCTCGGAAAATGGTTTTAATTATTTAACCCTCGCAGAAAAAAGAAATTATAACACACACACTGTGTTACATGTTGCTGACACATACTTATAAATAGGTCAAAGAATAAAGAGTCACATTGTGGAACGTCATCAAAGACTCCTTCCCTTGTTATGACTTGAATCGACAGAAATTGAAACCATAGCATTCATATTTATAAGAATATGTAAGTAACAGAATATATTATTTGAAAAACATCTTACTCATGCATTCTCCCCCAAAGGTCCAGATTCCAGAACGTGATCAAAATAAGCAATTTCTAAAATATGCACATTGAGACAGTTCACAATTAACCCATCATGCTGTGTTAACCCCCTGATTTGCTGTCTCATATTTGATATTTTACAGCATTTTGCTTCTGTGAACGTTGTCATGTAAATACAGTTCCCACATAGGCATCTGGAATTTAAAAGGAAATGCAATATGGATTATTCATATATATTTTGTTTATCCAGCTCTGAAAATGACTTTTATGAAGGAATCGAACAATTAAATAGAGGGTGTCATTAGGTGATCAATGTTGAAAGAAAGGAGATGCTACTAAAAATTATCAATTTCTACGTTTGAAATGTTCAATCATTCAATGTTTAAAACTATAATCAGTCATTACAACTTCATGAACACAGATTTGTTTTACACCGTCGCGTACACGATTTCAAATGTGTTCGGATCGAGAATCATACGGGAAAGGAACATATTACTACATTTTTCTTGCTGGCAGTAGGCAAAATAGCCTTAGGGACAGAAATATATTTTACACATTAACATTATGATTAACGCCTTTTATGATGTCTCGATATAACATATATGAAAGACCTTACATTAAATAAGAAATCCTTCGGCCGGCCTTTTTTATTTGTGTTTACATTCGTCGTCATTAATTGTAATTCAAAACACAGCAGCACATACTCGTCGTCTAATAACTTTACACATCAAATCTAATACTTTTTGTATAAATCCTTCACTTATAATGTTCGAGCATAATATGCGTCAGAAAATAAAAATCTTACACTATTGAAACGTCTGGAATTTCATCCCCAATGTATACATCGAACTAAGACTCACTTTCTCCGGCGCTTCTTGGATCTCCAGAGGCAAATTGTTTAAATGGTTCATACAAATAGTTTATTATAGGTCCAGATTCGTTAATTTCAATGTTTGATTGATCACTGTCTACCAAAAAATCCATGTTTTCCTGTCGTTTACATTCACCTTGTTTACAAATTAATCTCGAGACGACCTATGAGGTCACAATTCAAAGGGGAGTTACTCTAGTGCAGCCAAATTCAAGGGAAGTAAGCCATGTGTTATTTGTTTGGGACTAGCAATTTGTAATTCGATAAATGTGAATAAAAACATAATTCGTCTATTTTTGGTTATTAAAACAGTATATTTTGGTTTAAATTGTCATATATTTTTATAAAATCTGTAAATAAAAACCTCCGGATATCACCTTTAAAGGGAAGCAGATGCAGTTCAATACATTTAAATAACCAGTGCAAACGGACAAGATGTAACTATTTTGAACAAGAAGGCCAAATGTACCTTTATCTTAAACAAGAAGGCCAAGATGTTCCTTTATTGCTCACCTGGGCCCGTATTCACCAAACTTTTTAATTTAGATTTTTGACTAAATCTAAATCTAAATATTTAGTTCACTTTTTGGATTCCCGGAGATTTAGATTTAGTCCGTATTCACCAACGCGTTTTAAACAGATCTCAATTTAGTCCAGTTTGTAAATGTCGTAAGCGGCCGCGCACCGACTCTTGTTCCCGAATTAATCTAAGAGCTGAACTAAAAGACAGTACCATTCATTTATAGTCTATTTATAGATTTTTATTTTTATCGTTATTTCACAAAGCTGGCATCTCAATTTTTCAATCCACATAACTATGCATTTGCTTTGTTCAAATGATCGGCAATTCCTGTTCAGTATAATATCTGCCTTTTTCACTATGTTGCGTGACGAAAACTTCGTCTGTCGCTATTATTGTAGTTCGTTTTAGTCATTTTCGATCATCTGTCATTTTCATTCATCCTTGTTTTTCGTAAATATCGCTAAAAGTGTCGTCTATGATTACACATAGGGTACTTTGAGGACAATTGTCATCCATAAATGCAGACGTGAAAAGAATTAAACTCTATAAATGTCTGTTTCAAGGTAAATTTCGCCATCTACTTGATTCGTTCTTTTTCGCTTTAAAGTGTCACTTTCATGAATATCGCGGTAAACCCGATTTCAGTGTATTGTCTTGCCGACATGTTTTTTTTTATCACGGAAGCGATGGGAACTTACAAACAAACTGTGATCGAACTGTAAATTTGGACAACAATTCAACTCTTATATCAACTGATTGATTCCTTTTTAAACTGGAATGACTTGTACAAAATGTGTCAAAACCCCAAATTGTTGACACTGTTCAAACGTGTTTACACGTATGCAGGGACGTAGATAAGAACAGCTCGCAATAACTAAATGGTACTTTTCCAAGAATTTAATATATTGGCAGCTACTTGTGATTACATTGCTCTGAAGAACATAATCAATTGACTTGTTGGCTACAAATAATATCAAGCTTTTCCCATTTGCAGACATATTTTGATGTGATTAGAGCAGACGAATTTTTAAAAAAAATACAGAGAATTTTCATTATGAGCAATTTCTTCTACACTACAATTTGTGTTTAACTGTTATTCAAATATGTACATGTACTTCAATTTATAGAGATTTTCCATTTTTTAAATAGATTTTTACTAAGTATTGACTGTATATATATTACACATAATTCCAAATATTTGTCATTAGAAGAAAAGTGCTTAATATCTTTGTGACATCTTTAATTTTATGGAAAGGGACCAAGGGTTAATTACGAAGTCAAACAGAATTATTTTCATTCTATATCAATTCTTTATATGCATCAAACTATAATTTTGACAGTTAAACACTTGTGTCTACTTAATAAAATATAACATATTATTGAATATTGTTTTGTGAACAAATATCAAAATAGCACATGTTTAATTCATTCAATTATACAACAACATAGCATGTGAGGAAACTTTTCTTCAATTATAATATTATACAAGAGCTGTCCGCAAGACAGCATGCTCGACTATTTGGCCATTTGATACTATAGTCAACAGTTGTTACTGAGATAGTGGCTTGATAGTATATAACTATAAATCAAGTTAGATAAGTCTTGTTTGAATAGTATATGCTGTTTGTGAGAAAAGGCATTGCATGCAAAACTCTATCCCAAAATAAATCAAAGCGCCAATGGCACTGTAGTGGCGATCGTATGGAAAATCCTGCAAAGTAACAAGCAGTATATCGGTGTAGGGCTTGCGATGACTGCGGGTAAATTTGAGAATGTATCCACCCTGCATCTTTTGACAGTAGAATAATGTTAGTTTGTCAGAATGTTGTCTTGGTGATTTTTTTAGTTACGTTATGAAATTGGTCGTGATGTGTTCAAAATTAGGCCATTCCAAATTTATGAAAAATCGAGTTGGTACTCGATAGACTACCGTTTTAGCTCATTAGAATGGCTTTTTGTAATCTAAAGTGTTCGGGTAATCACATGTTCTTCACCAGGTCGCTGGGCTATATTAAGATAAAATATTTGTACATTTTTTAGAAATGACTAAATTATCAAGGAAGGAGAGAAAACAGTATCCATTAGTTTGGTGTTTGTTTCAATGATGTCCGATATTAAACAGGTCTGTTCAATTTAGTCCCAGCCGAGCCTCGGTAGCTCAGTCGGTAGCAATGCGGGCTGTCAATCCAGTGGTTGTGAGTTCAAATCCCAGCTCGGCCAATTTTCTTTCCGACGATTGACAAAAGTCAATGCGACATGCGTCATTCGTCTTCCACCAATGGGCTAAGTATATGTGGAAAAGCAGCCAGTTGCTTGGGACGATTGTTGTGTGGAGTACTGGTGTGAGAAAACCAGGAAATGCATGAGTAGGTGAACTGGCCGCCGTGATATAACTGAGAAATTGTTGAAAACGGCGTTAAACCCCAATCAATCAATCAATTTAGTCCCTTCACATTGCATGATAGGGGTTTGTCAGAGACATATAAACACAGTATATTTATATGTATCTGAGGTTGTTAAACTGCTTCGAAAAATGTGAGTGCAAAAACAAACACAAACATGCTTAAAAAGCATAATTTCACTATTTGCCAAACTTTCAATTTATAAAAATATAGCCTAGGCATATATTATAATGCTCGATCTCCAAACTAAATTAGGCTACACTTTCAGCATTGATTGCTAATTGACTATAAAACGGGCAGACGTGTATACATAACGTGTGTACACACTGACCTCGTATATCCTTAAACCTTTGTAATCCAGTCTTATCACCTATTCTCGCGCGCTATTTATAGAACCTTTTGGAATTTCCAGATTTGTGTATCATCAGTTATTTGCAAGGCAGATAGAACGCGCAATGATATTTATTATCTGCCCAATCATGAGGAAGATAATATTTACATATTTTCATTATATGTAGATAATGTCTCGATAAAACTCAAATATTAGTAACAATCCGGTACCAAAGTAGTACTGACATAATTATTATTAATCACGTCTCTGCATCAATGATGGAACTATAACGGATGTGAGTAAATTAGTTTGCAGTAAGGAAAACAAATATATCAACCGATTGTTCAAAACCGACTATGTAAATATTTTTCGTTGTTGTTGTTTCTGTTAGCATTGTGGCGATTGTCAAACCAATCGCCACAAAAAATGGCTATAACTTGCAGTAAATCCAGGATAGAGTTATCTTGATAATCTACATAGGTGTGATGGTTGGGAAGGGTTGTATAAAGTTGCAATGCAATGCATCAAGAGATATTGACTCTTAATGTAGTTGCATGCAAAACTTTAACCTGAATTTCTAAGTCCAAAAAGGGGCATTTGATGATGTCCAACAAGTGTGTGAAGTTTCAAAGCAATAGCATATGTGGTTTTTGAGAAAAAGCCTTGCATGCAAAACTTTTACCAAAGTTGCAACACAGACGCACAAGTGACTGTAATAGCTCTCATATTCTTCAAATAGTCGAGCTAAAAATGAGTACTGTCAGAAAGAATTTTTATTCTTAAATAAAATTACTTTTGAAATGCATGAAAACATCAATATTTCAGGCCTTTATCTGATAAGGACGACTTTTGACAACACTGTCAAATTTATTGATGCAGTTTTCATAGTTTTCCTTTTTTTCTTCAAGCAGTCGGCTTTAAAATAAAATATACGTTCAGACATATTGTTATTAACAGTCAGTAACTCTTAATCATACCAAAGGTTACAAAATAACCCTTTCCAAAATACAATAATTCTGCCACATACAACTTTGAAATTGTCTATGCAAAAACATGGAAAAGCCCTTTAAATGATAGTATTACATTGTATTATTGAATTGTGTTGAAAATTCTGCAGCAAAAATGAAAAATGGCTCATGTTGAACAATTGCTCCCTTTGCCACAATGTTTTCAACAGTCGTCAGTTGTAGATGCATCTGAATGCCAGGTGGAAAAGGTTTAAGATTTATGTTGTGGTAATGAGACATCTAAATAACAACATTTAATTAATTTAACAGGTCGATGAACCAATATTTATATTTAACATCAAAATATATTTTTCAAGTACTGGTTGAACAGTTTTTCAATTAAAATTGAAACTTGTTCTTGGTGACACTTTCTGGCACCTCTGCAGCAAATACTTTTTGAAAACAGTGTGGCTTTGAATACTGGCAAATGCATTGAAACAGAAAGTAATTTGTTGAAGATTTGTTGTATATGGGAAAGGCTTAACAAAATAGTGTCTATGTACTTTTTATACTGTTCTTTAACAGAATTTAAAAAAAATACATAATATCTTTGCTTCACAAATAATTGACTTTAAATGTTTGAATTTAAAGGGACTGAACTTCATATGAGAAATTAGCATAAAAAAAGAAAATTGTTAAAAATTGCTATTAACTTGTTGTTTTTGCATGTAAGGCATTGAAATTTGCTGACTGATGTTCTACATTATATGCAAACTATTAATATTGCAGAGATATTTTGCATTGTAAAATCTACTGGGTTAGTAACCTAGTAAATCTAAAAATATCGCTGTATATTTATCACGTGATCCTTACAACCGAATTCAAATTCTTGCACATGCGCATTATTGAATGACGTTGTAAACAGGAAAGATGAGTCCCAACACTTCTGAAAGCGCGAAAACAAGGACGATTTCTGCCAAGCAAAAGCGCCACAGTGCCAGACTTAGTCCAGGTTTCTATACTAGTAATGCGATTTTATATTTTGACTGTTCGCATCCTAGTACAGGTTCCATCAACTAACATATATGAGACATTTTCGCACGGATTTTGTTCGCACTTTTAACGGTCGAGTTCTACCTTACTTTACATCAACATGATAAAGTAAACATACTTATTGATATCTTATTCAATAATATATCCAAAAAAGGCTATATATGTCCATATATCTGACTGATTATAAGAAAGAAACTAATCAGAAAGTCAGGTGATAACGAGAATCCCTATAAATAGAAAAGAAGTATACTACCACTATACTGAATGATGTACGCGTAATTTTAGTTCAATTGAGCAAACACGTAATTCGCATTATTTTCGGTTCAATGTCATCTATAATAAGATCTATTGGTATGTTTAGTTATAAAAAAGAAACAAACATAATTAAATTAATAAAAATCATTTGGAAAAAGTAGCTGTCTTCTAACCCTTACTTGGACCCTTATTTTTTAGATCTTCTGCATTGAAAACATATACGATTCCTTCAAGCCATGTTGATTGGTCGAACAGTATGGCCAGCAAGAGGCGGGGCTTTTATGACTTAAGTGAACAAAAATAAAACGAGGTGAGCGACCCAGGGCCATGGTGGCCCTCTTGTTTAAATTGACCTGTTAGTTGTGGAACTGTAAACAATATCAGCAGAATGGATGTTAAGCAGTGTTAAACAAAAGTGATATCTACTGAAGAAAAACAGTTTAGCAAGTTTATCATTTCTATGTTTAAGTAAATAATAAATAAACTCAGATAAATACCATTATATCCATTTATTTTCAATTCTGTTTAAACATTTTAAACAAAAACAGCAGTTAGTCAACGTAATTCATGACGTTAAGTCCAAAAGTGGTCCTGCTCGAAAATTACAATGTAGTCGATATTGGGTATGACCTCCATTAGCAGCACGTACCTTCTCCGCATGTTTGCTATCAGTTTTCTAACAGTTTGTAGTAGAATTATGTTCCACCCTTTGTGCAACGCAGGATTCAGGTCACGTACGTCGTTCACTTCATTACGTTATCTGACCTACAGCCCGAGGTAGTTTCACATATGTTAAATGCGCGAACGGTCTTGAGATCTGGCCACTTGCGAACGGCGACGTTGTTCCGGTGAAGGACATCCTGTGTGTATCTAACATAATGTTGGCGGACATTATCTTGCTGAAACATCGTTGCGTGATCTTCACGCAGAAAAAGGTATTACCACGGGCTCGACAATTTCATCGCAATATTGCAAATATTACACTGCATTGAGACTCTCAGCAACACAATCTTCCCATGTTTACAAAATGCCCGACCAAACCATAACACTACCGCCGCTGTAACGATCACGCTGAATGGCATTTTCAGGATTGTTTCTTTAAAAGCGTTCTTACCCGTCCGTAGGCAAATCAAATGTTGAAGCGAGATTAATCCGCGATGAGAACGCTGATGAATTCTGGCTCATACGACACGAACGTAACGATGCCTTAACGTTAAAGATATGCCAATGCAAAGACGACGTCCATTACGTTGAGCCCCGAGAAGCCTTTAATGGATAGATGATTGCAAACCCTCGTACCAGTTATATTCCCGAGGAGACATAGACATAGCTAACTTTCGGCTTGTCATGAACCGGTTACGTCTTGACGTCGTTACGATATAACGCTCTTCTGTCGGCGATGTTTAACGTTGCCTACCGGAATGTGGTCTATCCTTGACGTTTCCTGTCAACTGATACCGAACCCTTAGACGACTAATGGTAGATTCGTGTACACAAACTTGTCTGGCAACATATCTAGCATTCATACCGGCGGTCATTATTCAGACGGCTATATGACGTTGTTCTAACGTCATTCGCTGGCGATGTCCCATTAGTTCGGTTTATATGGTTTTGGTATAAATGAGATGGGAATATTTTGGTTTTGACTTTTTATACTGTACCGATTTCTAGCTGCATGTGCTACCTATTGTTCGGAGATTTGGCAGACGTTTCACCCTAACAAATTTACCAAAGTATAAAACTTAACTTATCACCTGTTCTCTGGGTCGTGCTGGCTATTATTTATACAGGTTTATTGTTATATAAATAATCTCAACGGTAATATTAAAAAAACCTTCTAAACTTAATTCTCTCTCTCTCTCTCTCTCTCTCTATCTCTCTCTCTCTCTCTCTCCTCTCTCTCTCTCTCATTCTCTCCTCACTCTCTCTCTCATCTCTCTCTCTCTCTCTGTCCTCTCTCTGTCTCTCTCTG
>JASEVX010001491.1:0-15653 GCA_031761405.1 Serripes groenlandicus
AGCTCAACCACTACAAAAACATTCAGAATTGGTTGTGCTGGGTCGTAGATCGTAGCTCAACCACTTTAAAAACATTGCGAATTGGTTGTGCTGGGTCGTAGATCGTAGCTCAACCACTACAAAAACATTGAGAATTGGTTGAGCTGGGTCGTAGATCGTAGCTCAACCATTTTAAAAACATTGCGAATTGGTTGTGCTGGGTCGTAGATCGTAGCTCAACCACTTTAAAAACATTGCGAATTGGTTGTGCTGGGTCGTAGATCGTAGCTCAACCACTACAAAAACATTCAGAATTGGTTGTGCTGGGTCGTAGATCGTAGCTCAACCATTTTAAAAACATTGCGAATTGGTTGTGCTGGGTCGTAGATCGTAGCTCAACCACTTTAAAAACATTGCGAATTGGTTGTGCTGGGTCGTAGATCGTAGCTCAACCACTACAAAAACATTGAGAATTGGTTGAGCTGGGTCGTAGATCGTAGCTCAACCACTTTGAAAACATTGCGAATTGGTTGTGCTGGGTCGTAGATCGTAGCTCAACCACTTTAAAAACATTGCGAATTGGTTGTGCTGGGTCGTAGATCGTAGCTCAACCACTACAAAAACATTGAGAATTGGTTGAGCTGGGTCGTAGATCGTAGCTCAACCATTTTGAAAATATTGCGAATTGGTTGTGCTGGGTCGTAGATCGTAGCTCAACCACTACAAAAACATTCAGAATTGGTTGAGCTGGGTCGTAGATCGTAGCTCAACCACTTAAAAACATTGCGAATTGGTTGTGCTGGGTCGTAGATCGTAGCTCAACCACTTTAAAAACATTGTGAATTGGTTGTGCTGGGTCGTAGATCGTAGCTCAACCGCTGCAAAAACATTGAGTATTGGTTGAGCTGGGTCGTAGATCGTAGCTCAACCACTTAAAAACATTGCGAATTGGTTGTGCTGGGTCGTAGATCGTAGCTCAACCACTACAAAAACATTCAGAATTGGTTGAGCTGGGTCGTAGATCGTAGCTCAACCACTTAAAAACATTGCGAATTGGTTGTGCTGGGTCGTAGATCGTAGCTCAACCACTTTAAAAACATTGTGAATTGGTTGTGCTGGGTCGTAGATCGTAGCTCAACCGCTATACAAACATTGAGAATTGGTTGAGCTGGGTCGTAGATCGTAGCTCAACCACTTAAAAACATTGCGAATTGGTTGTGCTGGGTCGTAGATCGTAGCTCAACCACTTTAAAAACATTGTGAATTGGTTGTGCTGGGTCGTAGATCGTAGCTCAACCACTAGAAAAAACATTCTGAATTGGCTGACCTGGGTCATAGATCGTAGCTCAACCACTTTAAAAACATTCTGAATTGGCTGACCTGGGTAGATCGTAGATCGTAGATTCCCACTGACACGTAATGCAGAGTATACGCATGCATATAAAACATATATACTTACCATACACACGCAAACACAGAACAAAACATGTCAGTAAGGATGTCCTTCGTAGTTGACCCGGACATTCCCACTGACATGTAATGCAGATTATACTCATGCATATAAAACATGTATTGTTCTGTGTCCCGTGAAAAAAAAAAAAAAAGTGTTCCACTCCATTGTGAAATGTTCGTGCTTCGACTGCCTTGACTAAGGCCTCTATGACGAAGTGCTCCCTTTAAATTACGCGGTAAACTCGGGTAGAAATTCGACTTACGGCCCTGGTAGCTGTCCCGTGAAAAAAAAAAGAAAAAAGTGTTCCACTCCATTGTGAAATGATCAGTCTTCGACTGCCTTGACTAAGGCCTCTATGACGGAGTGCTCCCTATAAATTACGCGGGTAGAAATTCCACTTACGGCCCTGGTAGCTGTCCCGTGATAAAAAAAAAAAAAGTGTTCCACTCCATTGTGAAATGTTCGGGCTTCGACTGCCTTGATTAAGGCCTCTATGACGAAGTGCTCCCTTTAAATTACGCGGTAAACTCGGGTAGAAATTCGACTTACGGCCCTGGTAGCTGTCCCGTGAAAAAAAAAAAAAAAAAGTGTTCCACTCCATTGTGAAATGATCAGTCTTCGACTGCCTTGACTAAGGCCTCTATGACGGAGTGCTCCCTATAAATTACGCGGGTAGAAATTCCACTTACGGCCCTATTAGCTGTCCCGTGATAAAAAAAAAAGTGTTCCACTCCATTGTGAAATGTTCGGGCTTGGACTGCCTTGATTAAGGCCTCTATGACGGAGTGCTCCCTTTAAATTACGCGGTAAACTCGGGTAGAAATTCGACTTAGCGGTCTCGTGAAAAAAAAAAAAAAAAGTGTTCCACTCCATTGTGAAATGTTCGGGCTTCGACTGCCTTGACTCCCTTTAAATTAAGCGGTAAATTCAGGTAGAAATTCGACTTACGGCCCTGGTAGCTGTCACGTGAAAAAAAGAAAAAAAAGTGTTCCACTCCATTGTGAAATGTTCGGGCTTCGACTGCCTTGACTAAGGCCTATAGGACGGAGTGCTCCCTATAAATTACGCGGGTAGAAATTCCACTTACGGCCCTGGTAGCTGTCCCGTGAAAAAAAAAAGTGTTCCACTCCATTGTGAAATGATCAGTCTTCGACTGCCTTGACTAAGGCCTCTATGACGGAGTGCTCCCTTTAAATTACGCGGTAAACTCGGGTAGAAATTCGACTTACGGCCCTGGTAGCGGTCTCGTGAAAAAAAAAAAAAAAAAGTGTTCCACTCCATTGTGAAATGTTCGGGCTTCGACTGCCTTGACTCCCTTTAAATTACGCGGTAAATTCAGGTAGAAATTCGACTTACGGCCCTGGTAGCTGTCACGTGAAAAAAAGAAAAAAAAGTGTTCCACTTTATTGTGAAATGTTCGGGCTTCGACTGCCTTCACTAAGGCCTCTATGACGGAGTGCTCCCTTTAAATTACGCGGTAAACTCGGGTAGAAATTCGACTTACGGCACTGGTAGCGGTCTCGTGAAAAAAAAAAAAAAAAAGTATTCCACTCCATTGTGAAATGTTCGGGCTTCGACTGCCTTGACTCCCTTTAAATTACGCGGTAAATACAGGTAGAAATTCGACTTACGGCCCTGGTAGCTGTCACGTGAAAAAAAGAAAAAAAAGTGTTCCACTCCATTGTGAAATGTTCGGGCTTCGACTACCTTGACTAAGGCCCATAGGACGGAGTGCTCCCTATAAATTACGCGGGTAGAAATTCCACTTACGGCCCTGGTAGCTGTCCCGTGAAAAAAAAAAAAGTGTTCCACTCCATTGTGAAATGATCAGTCTTCGACTGCCTTGACTAAGGCCTCTATGACGGAGTGCTCCCTTTAAATTACGCGGTAAACTCGGGTACGGCCCTGGTAGCTGTCCCGTGAAAAAATAAAATGTGTTCCACTCCATTGTGAAATATTGGTCTTCGCCTGCCTTGACTAAGGCCTCTATGACGGAGTGCTCCCTTTAAATTACGCGGTAAACTCGGGTAGAAATTCCACTTACGGCCCTGGTAGCTGTCTCGTGAAAAAAAAAAAAAAAGTGTTCCACTCCATTGTGAAATGTTCGGTCTTCGACCGCCTTGACTAAGGCCTCTATGACGGAGTGCTCCCTTTAAATTACGCGGTAAACTCGGGTAGAAATTCCACTTACGGCCCTGGTAGCTGTCTCGTGAAAAAAAAAAAAAAGTGTTCCACTCCATTGTGAAATGTTCGGTCTTCGACCGCCTTGACTAAGGCCTCTATGACGGAGTGCTCCCTTTAAATTACGCGGTAAACTCGGGTAGAAATTCGACTTATGGCCCTGGTAGCTGTCCCGTGAAAAAAAAAAAAAAAGTGTTCCACTCCATTGTGAAATGTTCGGGCTTCGACTGCCTTGATTAAGGCCTCTAGTACCGAGTGCTCCCTTTAAATTATGCGGTAAATTCGGGTAGAAAGTCGACTTACGGACCTGGTAGCTGTCCGTGAAAAAGAAAACAAAAAAAGTGTTCCACTCCATTGTGAAATGTTCGGGCTTCGACTGCCTTGATTAAGGCCTCTAGTACCAAGTGCTCCCTATAAATTATGCGGTAAATTCGGGTAGAAAGTCGACTTACGGCCCTGGTAGCTGTCCGTGAAAAAGAAAACAAAAAAAGTGTTCCACTCCATTGTGAAATGTTCCGGCTTCGACTGCCTTGATTAAGGCCTCTAGGACGAAGTGCTCCCTTTAAATTACGCGGTAAATTCGGGTACGGCCCTGGTAGCTGTCCCGTGAAAAAATAAAAATGTGTTCCACTCCATTGTGAAATGTTCGGTCTTCGACTGCCTTGAATAAGGCCTCTATGACGGAGTGCTCCCTTTAAATTACGCGGTAAATTCAGGTAGAAATTCGACTTACGGCCCTGGAAGCTGTCAAGTGAAAAAAAGGAAAAAAAGTGTTCCACTCCATTGTGAAATGTTCGGGCTTCGACTGCCTTGACTAAGGCCTCTAGTACCGAGTGCTCCTTTAAATTATGCGGTAAATTCGGGTAGAAATTCGACTTACGGCCCTGGTAGCTGTCCCGTGAAAAAAAAAAAAAAAAAGTGTTCCACTCCATTGTGAAATGTTCGTGCTTCGACTGCCTTGAATAAGGCCTCTATGACGGAGTGCTCCCTTTAAATTACGCGGTAAACTCGGGTAGAAATTCGACTTACGGCCCTGGTAGCTGTCCCGTGAAAAACAAACAAACAAGTATTCCACTCCATTGTGAAATGTTCGTGCTTCGACTGCCTTGACTAAGTTGCAATGTTTTTAAGTGGTTGAGCTACGATCTACGACCCAGCTCAACCAATTCAAAATGTTTTTGTAGTGGTTGAGCTACGATCTACGACCCAGCACAACCAATTCGCAATGTTTTTAAAATGGTTGAGCTACGATCTACGACCCAGCTCAACCAATTCTGAACGTTTTTGTAGTGGTTGAGCTACGATCTACGACCCAGCACAACCAATTCGCAATGTTTTTAAAGTGGTTGAGCTACGATCTACGACCCAGGTCAGCCAATTCAAAATGTTTTTAAAGTTGTGAAGCTACGATCTACGACCCAGGTCAGCCAATTAAAAATGTTTTTCTAGTGGTTGAGCTACGATCTACGACCCAGCACAACCAATTCGCAATGTTTTAAAATGGTTGAGCTACGATCTACGACCCAGGTCAGCCAATTAAAAATGTTTTTAAAGTGGTTGAGCTACGATCTACGACCCAGGTCAGCAAATTCAGAATGTTTTTCTAGTGGTTGAGCTACGATCTACAACCCAGCACAACCAATTCGCAATGTTTTTAAGTGGTTGAGCTACGATCTACGACCCAGCTCAACCAATTCTCAATGTTTTTGTAGTGGTTGAGCTACGATCTACGAACCAGCACAACCAATTCGCAATGTTTTTATAGTGGTTGAGCTACGATCTACGACCCAGCACAACCAATTCGCAATGTTTTTAAGTGGTTGAGCTACGATCTACGACCCAGCTCAACCAATTCAAAATGTTTTTAAAGTGGTTGAGCTACGATCTACGAGCCAGGTCAGCCAATGCAGAATGTTTTTCTAGTGGTTGAGCTACGATCTACAACCCAGCTCAACCAATTCAAAATGTTTTTAAAGTGGTTGAGCTACGATCTACGACCCAGCACAACCAATTCGCAATGTTTTTAAAATGGTTGAGCTACGATCTACGACCCAGCACAACCAATTCGCAATCTTTTTAAAATGGTTGAGCTACGATCTACGACCCAGCACAACCAATTCTGAATGTTTTTAAGTGGTTGAGCTACGATCTACGACCCAGCACAACCAATTCGCAATGTTTTTAAAATGGTTGAGCTACGATCTACGACCCAGCACAACCAATTCGCAATGTTTTTAAAATGGTTGAGCTACGATCTACGACCCAGCACAACCAATTCTCAATCTTTTTAAAATGGTTGAGCTACGATCTACGACCCAGCTCAACCAATTCTGAATATTTTTGTAGTGGTTGAGCTACGATCTACGACCCAGCACAACAAATTCGCAATGTTTTTAAAGTGGTTGAGCTACGACCTACGACCCAGCACAACCAAATTCGCAATGTTTTTAAAATGGTTGAGCTACGATCTACGACCCAGCACAACCAATTCTGAATGTTTTTGTAGTGGTTGAGCTACGATCTACGACCCAGCACAAACAATTCGCAATGTTTTTAAAATGGTTGAGCTACGATCTACGACCCAGCACAACCAATTCGCAATGTTTTTAAAATGGTTGAGCTACGATCTACGACCCAGCACAACCAATTCTGAATGTTTTTGTAGTGGTTGAGCTACGATCGACGACCCAGCACAACCAATTCGCAATGTTTTTAAAATGGTTGAGCTACGATCTACGACCCAGCTCAACCAATTCTCAATGTTTTTGCAGTGGTTGAGCTACGATCTACGACCCAGCACAACCAATTCGCAATGTTTTTATAGTGGTTGAGCTACGATCTACGACCCAGCACAACTAATTCGCAATGTTTTTAAGTGGTTGAGCTACGATCTACGACCCAGCTCAACCAATTATCAATGTTTTTGTAGTGGTTGAGCTACGATCTACGACCCAGCACAACCAATTCGCAATGTTTTTAAGTGGTTGAGCTACGATCTACGACCCAGCTCAACCAATTCTCAATGTTTTTGTAGTGGTTGAGCTACGATCTACGACCCAACACAACCAATTCGCAATGTTTTTAAAATGGCTGAGCTACGATCTACGACCCAGCTCAACCAATTCTGAATGTTTTTGTAGTGGTTGAGCTACGATCTACGACCCAGCACAACCAATTCGCAATGTTTTTAAAGTGGTTGAGCTACGATCTACGACCCAGCACAACCAATTCGCAATGTTTTTAAAATGGTTGAGCTACGATTTACGACCCAGCACAACCAATTCGCAATGTTTTTAAAATGGTTGAGCTACGATCTACGACCCAGCACAACCAATTCTGAATGTTTCTAAGTGGTTGAGCTACGATCTACGACCCAGCTCAACCAATTCTCAATGTTTTTGTAGTGGTTGAGCTACGATCTACGACCCAGCACAACCAATTCGCAATGTTTTTAAAGTGGTTGAGCTACGATCTACGACCCAGCACAACCAATTCGCAATGTTTTTAAGTGGTTGAGCTACGATCTACGACCCAGCACAACCAATTCGCAATCTTTTTAAAATGGTTGAGCTACGATCTACGACCCAGCACAACCAATTCTGAATGTTTTTAAGTGGTTGAGCTACGATCTACGACCCAGCACAACCAATTCGCAATGTTTTTAAAATGGTTGAGCTACGATCTACGACCCAGCTCAACCAATTCTCAATGTTTTTGTAGTGGTTGAGCTACGATCTACGACCTAGCACAACCAATTCGCAATGTTTCTAAGTAGTTGAGCTACGATCTACGACCCAGCTCAACTAATTCTGAATGTTTTTGTAGTGGTTGAGCTACGATCTACGACCCAGCACAACCAATTCACAATGTTTTTAAAGTGGTTGAGCTACGATCTACGACCCAGCACAACCAATTCGCAATGTTTTTAAAATGGTTGAGCTACGATCTACGACCCAACACAACCAATTCGCAATCTTTCTAAAATGGTTGAGCTACGATCTACGACCCAGCACAACCAATTCTGAATGTTTTTAAGTGGTTGAGCTACGATCTACGACCCAGCACAACCAATTCGCAATGTTTTTAAAATGGTTGAGCTACGATCTACGACCCAGCTCAACCAATTCTCAATGTTTTTAAGTGGTTGAGCTACGATCTACGACCCAGCTCAACCAATTCTGAATGTTTTTGTAGTGGTTGAGCTATGATCTACGACCCAGCACAACCAATTCGCAATGTTTTTAAAATGGTTGAGCTACGATCTACGACCCAGCACAACCAATTCTCAATGTTTTTGTAGTGGTTGAGCTACGATCTACGACCCAGCACAACCAATTCTCAATGTTTTTGTAGTGGTTGAGCTACGATCTACGACCCAGCACAACCAATTCGCAATGTTTTTAAAATGGTTGTGCTACGATCTACGACCCAGCACAACCAATTACATTTTTGGTTGAGCTACGATCTACGACCCAGGTCAGCCAATTAAAAATGTTTTTCTAATGGTTGAGCTACGATCTACGACCCAGCACAACCAATTCGCAATGTTTTAAAATGGTTGAGCTACGATCTACGACCCAGGTCAGCCAATTCAAAATGTTTTTAAAGTGGTTGAGCTACGATCTACGACCCAGGTCAGCCAATTCAGAATGTTTTTCTAGTGGTTGAGCTACGATCTACAACCCAGCACAACCAATTCGCAATGTTTTTAAGTGGTTGAGCTACGATCTACGACCCAGCTCAACCAATTCTCAATGTTTTTGTAGTGGTTGAGCTACGATCTACGAACCAGCACAACCAATTCGCAATGTTTTTATAGTGGTTGAGCTACGATCTACGACCCAGCACAACCAATTCGCAATGTTTTTAAGTGGTTGAGCTACGATCTACGACCCAGCTCAACCAATTCAAAATGTTTTTAAAGTGGTTGAGCTACGATCTACGACCCAGGTCAGCCAATGCAGAATGTTTTTCTAGTGGTTGAGCTACGATCTACAACCCAGCTCAACAAATTCAAAATGTTTTTAAAGTGGTTGAGCTACGATCTACGACCCAGCACAACCAATTCGCAATGTTTTTAAAATGGTTGAGCTACGATCTACGACCCAGCACAACCAATTCGCAATCTTTTTAAAATGGTTGAGCTACGATCTACGACCCAGCACAACCAATTCTGAATGTTTTTAAGTGGTTGAGCTACGATCTACGACCCAGCACAACCAATTCGCAATGTTTTTAAAATGGTTGAGCTACGATCTACGACCCAGCACAACCAATTCGCAATGTTTTTAAAATGGTTGAGCTACGATCTACGACACAGCACAACCAATTCGCAATCTTTTTAAAATGGTTGAGCTACGATATACGACCCAGCACAACCAATTCTGAATGTTTTTAAGTGGTTGAGCTACGATCTACGACCCAGCACAACCAATTTGCAATGTTTTTAAAATGGTTGAGCTACGATCTACGACCCAGCTCAACCAATTCTCAATGTTTTTGTAGTGGTTGAGCTACGATCTACGACCCAGCACAACCAATTCGCAATGTTTTTATAGTGGTTGAGCTACGATCTACGACCCAGCACAACCAATTCGCAATGTTTTTAAGTGGTTGAGCTACGATCTACGACCCAGCTCAACCAATTCTCAATGTTTTTGTAGTGGTTGAGCTACGATCTATGACCTAGCACAACCAATTCGCAATGTTTTTAAGTGGTTGAGCTACGATCTACGACCCAGCTCAACCAATTCTGAATGTTTTTGTAGTGGTTGAGCTATGATCTACGACCCAGCACAACCAATTCGCAATGTTTTTAAAATGGTTGAGCTACGATCTACGACCCAGCACAACCAATTCTGAATGTTTTTGTAGTGGTTGAGCTACGATCTACGACCCAGCACAACCAATTCTCAATGTTTTTGTAGTGGTTGAGCTACGATCTACGACCCAGCACAACCAATTCTCAATGTTTTTGTAGTGGTTGAGCTACGATCTACGACCCAGCACAACCAATTCGCAATGTTTTTAAAATGGTTGAGCTACGATCTACGACCCAGCACAACCAATTACATTTTTGGTTGAGCTACGATCTACGATCTACGCGCTAACTTCACACACCTACGTTCATCGCGGTTAGTGCCTGGATGGGTGACCCGCGATGGCTTAACGCCGGTACACGTTAAACTATGGTTTTAATTTACATTTTAATTATAAAAAAACCTATTCGCATACAAACTCGAACAAGAACCAGTCTAGTGACGAACTGCTACGAAAATATCCGAGAGCATACGGTAAAATACGGCGCATGCGCGATTAAGACGATTAACACGGCGCATGCGCAAGCCTATTGTACCAGTGACAGTTTTTTCACAACCAATATATGCACTGGTGATGAGGCACCCGTGCAATAACAAGATTCAGAGATTCTTTACAATTTTACATTTTTACTGTATGTGGGAAATGGGGGTTAATTGTATTCAACATATAATATTGTAAAATATACAAGTATAGTCCATTTCAGTCCTGTAAAATAAACGTTTTGCTAAAAGAATCAACATTTACATCAAAATGTTGAGTATAACTTATTACTGTCACTAACGTCACGTCATCTACGTCACTGCTAACACAAGTAAGAAAATAGAGTTTGCAAAATTTACAATTGATGTCTTTACAACTAAATGTAAATTAAATGTGTGAAAAAAGACGGACTGTGGACGTGACATGCTCTATACTGTGTGCATACATATGAACCGTTCCACGAGAAAACCAAGATTATGGACTCTGCGTCGTAATGTTTCGACCCAGATCAGCCTGCGCAGGCCAAGGGTGGGTAGAGGTATAATACTACAAAGTAATGACACCTGAAGCTTGGAAATCCACAGGAGGCGAAACGTGTCTGTACGGGTTAGCCTGCGTGGCATGCTAATGTTGATCCGGGTCGATACTTTACGTGGCGTCCACAATGTTGGTTTTCTCGTGGAACGGCTCAATTATCTTTCATAAATTTTGAGCAACGACCTTGCCGTAAAAGTGACGTAATCAGTTAAAACAAAAGTGCGTCCTGAATGTTATGTAAGGACAGTTTAGATTTGTTTGGGATTAACGTCATTTCACTTATTCATGATCCCTGTGTAAACAAACCAGTACTAGGCTAGGAAATGTGCCTTGCCCATGGCGCTCACCATGACCACAGCGCCGCGGATGGGGATCGAACCCGGGACGCCCGGTTCCAAATCCCCGACTGAAAAGTCTCTACAATTTGAGTACATTTATATTGATACAAATTTAAAATACAGTTTAATACCCTATGTCAGAAGGGGGAAATTTCACCATTTGCCATAATGTTTTCAAAATACGTCTGCTGAGTTAAAAAAAAAAGTTTAGCAAACATAGATTAATTGATTTGTTGGTGTTTTGTGGCCATAAGTCTTTGGTGTAACCAGGTCGTGGATCGAACCCAGGAAACACAAGCATACGGGATAGGACGGTTTGTTTTCCGGGAGCGCGGCTGTAATTCGTACCTTAACAATGGCTAACCGAAGCAGACGACTTTGAAACAAAATAAGCAAAAATAGGAAAGAGAGAACTCTATATGTATTTTATAGAATTTAAATCATTGTGAAAACAAGAGAAATTGTCCGTTTTGAACAATTTCTCCTTTTGTCAAAATGTTTTCATGAGAAATCTGCTACAGAGGCGTCAGAGAGACTCTGTATGTGTGAAAGGGTCAATTCGAAATGCTTTCACCAGACACTAGTTGAGAACATCTTGAAAAAAAGGAAATATGGCTCAAAATGAGCAGTCTCTCCTTTTTAAAAACACATTCTTCACCTGTTTTCAATTTTTATATGAACTTTCATTTAACCCTTTCCCTCATACGACAATTCTGCAGCAGACGACTTTGAACGTATTTTGTCAAAACATAAAAAATCTCCATAATTGAATGGATAACCTATGACAAAAAAAAAGTGGAAAACATTGTGGCAAAAGGAGAAATTGCACGTTTTGTGCAATTTCTTCTTTTGTCACTATGTTTTCAAAAAGCCGTCTGCTGCAGAGGCGTCAGAAAGCGTCTATATGAGGGAAAGTGTTAAAGAGGCTTTTAGTATGTTTAGATGTTTTCAGAAATGTCAGCTGCAGATCTTTTGTTTAAAAACTATAAGATTATTAATCAAGTGTCATATTCTAAACCGCGTCTGTTGTCAGATTTGCACGAGGTGATTTATTTGATATAAAATGCGTATTTAACCGTTTCCAACCTACAGACGATTTCTGAAGCCTCTGCAGCAAACGACTATTGAAAACATTGTTGCAAAAGGAGAAATTGCTCATAATTTCCCCTTTTGTCACAATGTTTATAACTCTGTTAAATAATTATACTTTCATTCACAGAACTTGTCCCTCCTTTTGCGAGTATGTTTTCGCATTCGTCTGCTGCTGATTCGTTGTGTGTGTGAAAGTATTGTACGTAAAAGGCGTGTGTTATGATGCCCCGACGTTCATTGCATGGTGAGAGGTGTGTAGGCTACTATATGATACGGAAATATGTTACAATTCGAACATTATCTAAATAGAAAAGCGTATTATTGCCAAAAAAATGTATCAATTAAAAACAAGATTAAGTTTGTTATTGTTTGCATCTGCTTCCATCTACATTAGTTCGATAGTTTACTTGACTGTGATTTCAAAGTGCACACCGGCTAATTATCATAACAGAAAATCCCGAATACAAGCCAACAACGAGACGCGTTTAAATACAATTATACAAAAAGGCCGTTTTCCAAAAATATTCAAGGAAAGGGTCGGTGCTATAGAAATGGGAACTGATATTAAAAGTCCTAGTGTTAAAAGCAATACACAGGAAAATCAGAAGATAACTGTGAATACCGGTACAGGATCAAGCACTAGTATTTATAATCCGGTATCTGACTATGCAACGTTCCCGTGTGTTACCGGACTATCGTTGAACCATCACGGAAGGCCGGGTCAGTGTGTAAGGACAGTTAACGTGACAGTCCTAGCCTCCACGGTGCGTGACACGGAATGCGTAGACCTCAAACTCCATAACCCTACACCCATCTGTATCCATGATCCACGAATAGATATATTTGTCTCTGGATCGTTATTTTCAAGAGGAATGTGGGAGGACGACCTAGTGAAGATTTTTATCGACGCTTTGGAACGGATGGACGACGTTCACGTGATAGATATAGGGCGTAATATCGGAATTTATTCGCTGGCCGCGGCAATGACGGGAAAACGTGTGTTGGCCATTGACCCAAACATAGATAATCTGCGCCTGCTGGCAAAATCGCTAACCCTTGGTCAATTTACGGAGAACGTTACGTTAATTTGGAACGCTTTATCTGATACGTACGCCAACGTGTCTCTTAAACCGGATCGAAGGAATATTGGGGGTTTCTCTATAATTGATGCTAATAATAGAAACTTAACTGGAAATGACGTCACCATCCAAACTGTATTATTGGACGACTTTGTATTTCTATTTACAAACAAAGCGGTGGCCATTAAAATGGACGTGGAACAGTTTGAACGGAGGAATATCATTCTTTAAAAATATCGATGTAAGATTTGTTCAGATCGAAATGCGGTTCCATCGCTCGAGAGAGTCCGGCTCTAGAATATTCCATCTGTTCACTAATCTCGGATTCGATGCGTTCCGGAGTTGTCTTGGATACTCGCCGTTAGAGTATGTATCCCTCACTGAATGGCCTGTAGACGTTTGTTTCATTAAACAGAACGTAACGATGGAATCAACTCTATTAGATAATCAAAATTAATTTTGGACCCTGGATTCCGTTTGTTGATGTACTGAATCCTATCAAACATGTTTACAAATTATGAAGCGTCTGCATCAGACGACGTTTTAGAGATATTAGTCTTCTGCTACTTATGTGATGTATGTTGTAAATCGGTTTCCGGCACTTGATGCAGACCCATTGTAGTTCCCGGTTCCAAATGTGCGTATATCGGAATTTTAACATCATTTGGAAATCTAGCCCGCATGTTTTACCATCAGTTAGTATTTTACAAATCAGTTGGAATTATAACCCGCATAATTTAACTATCAGTTAGAATTCTAGCCCACATATTTAACCATCAGATTGAACTATAGCCCACATGTTGTACCATCAGTTGGAATTCTAGCCCGCATATTTTACCATCAGTTGGAATTCTAGCCCGCATATTTTACCATCAGATTGAACTATAGCCCACATGTTTTACCATCAGTTGGAATTCTAGCCTGCATGTTTTACCATCAGTTTGAATTCTAGCCTGCATATTTTACCATCAGTTTGAATTATAGCCCGCACGTTTTACCATCAGTTTGAATTATAACACGTATACTTTACCATCATTTGGAATTCTAGCCTGCATGTTTTACCATCAGTCTGAATTCTAGCCTGCATGTTTTATCATCAGTGTGAATTCTAGCCTGCATGTTTTACCATCAGTTAGAATTAAAGCCTGCATGTTTTACCATCAGTTGGAATTCTAGCCTGCATGTTTTATCATCAGTTGGTATTCTAGCCCGCACGTTTTACTCTTGAATTTGAATTATAGCCCGCAAGTTTTACCCATTAGTTGGAATGCCAGATTGCATGTTTTACACATCAGTTGGAATGCTAGATTGCATATTTTACAATCAGTTATAATTCAGAGAGAAAAAAAAAAAAAAATTTTATCAGCCAATGTAGTTAATTTATGTTTTATTGATTTCTCAAATTCTAAAGTATAATATGAAATGGGTCAATTAAATGTAACGAACGAGGTTTTTATTACATTTGTTTCAAAATGTTATTGACAACATAGGCTGATTGTTTTCATTTTTTTGGAAGGCGGGTGTTTCATTTTCAACAATCATTAGTTCTATCATGTCGTTTCCTTGGTTTCCGAAGAGCCAATGATAGGAATCACTTCTAACAGCTTTGAAATCTTATAAGTAATTATAGAAACGGGATCAAAACCTACTACCGAGCGAGAATAAGGAGATACACACTATATTCAAGTTATCTGTATTAATCGCATTGTAGTTTACAGTTTATTCAAAATTGTTATGCAAGCCACCGGCCCATACACAATATACAAAGCATATATACATGTATAAAGTATGCGAAGTGTGAGCATCATCATATAGTCAAGTATATACACGTATACATATACAGAGTAACAATGAGAAGGTTTAATATAGTATAATTTGTAGATCATGAAAACCAATCTTAACGTTATTATAACATGTGTTTCTGAGGGGCGTTTCATGAAAACCAGTCTTAACGTTATTATTACATGTGTTTCTGAGGGCGTTTCATAAAATCCAACCTTAACGTTATTATAACATGTGTTTCTGAAGGGCATTCCATGAAAAATACACTTAACGTTATTATAACATGTGTTTCTGAAGGGCATTCCATGAAACCAATCTTAACGTTATTATAACATGTGTTTCTGAAGGGCATTCATGAAAACCAATCTTAACGTTATTATAACATGTGTTTCTGAGGGGCGTTTTATGAAACCAGTCTTAACGTTATTATAGACATGTGTTTCTGAAGGGCGTTTCTTAAAAAAACAATCTTAACGTTATTATAACATGTGTTTCTGAAGGGCATTCCATGAAAACCAATCTTAACGTTATTATAACATGTGTTTCTGAAAGGCATTCCATGAAAACCAATCTTAACGTTATTCTAACATTCCTGAATATTTTGTCGAACGGAAATCTATAAATCTTCGTTCCTCCATCAACAATCAACACCTGGAACAAACTTCCAGAAACAACCCGTCGCTCCCCAACACTAGCTTCATTTAAACGTTCACTAAACCCTATACAGCTTAAACCTTCACCGCTTGTTTACATTGGAGACAGGAAAGCACAAGTCTTGCACACACGACTGAGGCTGTCTTGAAGCTCTCTCACTATGACCTTTATCGTAAATCCATAGTTAACACCCCTTACTGTACGTGTGGAGCAGAAGAAACAGTTCAACATTTTCTCATAAATTGCCACATATACCAG
>JASEVX010001492.1:0-15638 GCA_031761405.1 Serripes groenlandicus
ATTGATCTCTTTAGTTTACATGTATTATATCGAGTACTAAACACTATAAATAACATAACATAATCCAACTTATAATATACCATGCCAGACCACATCCATGTATTGTCCTTAAACTGTCAAGGTTTGCGCGATAAAAAAAAGAGATCCAGATTAAAGCACTACATAAAACAACAGAAGGCTGATATCCTATTCCTACAAGAGACTCATTTTACTCCCGATTTGATGCAATCAATATCTCTTGAACTAAACGAATGGGAAATAATAAATTCATACGGTAGTAATTTAAGTAAAGGATGCACAGTTCTTCTCAGCAAAAACTTAGCCTTTGAAATAATCGATTCAGTTATAGACGCAAATGGCCGCTATATTATATTAAATTTAACACTGGAATGTATCACGTATACATTAATTAACATATATGCATGTAATGATTTCAATGACAGAAATAAATTCTTCGCAATGCTAAACTTATTGATTGATAAAAACGCAAAAGGATTATTAATACTAGGTGGAGATATCAAGCAATGACAGAGTGTCAAGACATAAAAGTACACAAACATGTAGGACAGTAAAATCCCTTACTGCCCTAATACAAAACAAACACCTGTGCGACATATGGAGAGAAATATACACAGACAAACAACAGTTTACTTGGAAAAGAACATGGAATTCCGAAAAAAGTAGAATTGATTTTTGGCTAATTGATAAGTCCATAATTTCAACTATACTCCATACTGATATTCTACCTGCATGCATTAAATACACAGATCACTTAGCAATATCATTGAAAATAGCTAAACAATCTCAACGAGGACCAGGTTACTGGAAATTCAACAATTCGTTATTACATGATCTAGAATACATCGCACTTATATCTAATTTAATAAATAGATTCTTACTTAATCAAAGCAATCTGGAAATTCAAGTTCTTTGGGAGCTTTTAAAAATAGAAATTAAAGAAAACTCTATAGCATACGGTAAAATCAAAAGTAAAGTAAACAAAATTTAATAAACATTCTTGAAACGGAATACAGACAGTTAAATGACATTAAACACAACGAAATAAGATTGCAAGAAATCGAAACGGAACTAAATGACCTTTACTTAGCAAACGCAGAAGGTGCAAAAATCCGATCGAGAGTTCAATACATAGAACAAGGTGAAAAGAATACAAAATACTTTCTTAACCTAGAAAAATCAAGGCAAAAAAAGAAAACATTAAACAAAATTGAAGTAAATGGTAAAGAAATCACAAACACTGTCGACATTCTCCAAGAAGAAGTAAAATTCTACAACAAACTATATAGTTCTGATAACACAGATCCTGCTCTTATAAAATATTATATATCGCAAACACAAAGCGAAGCTAAACTTTCAAGTTACGACGCAGATTTCTGCGAAGGTCTTTTAAGTCCGTCAGAATGCAAAATCGCTTTAAAAGGAATGAAATCTAATAAAAGTCCTGGTTCAGATGGCTTAACAGTTGAATTTTATTCTCATTTTTGGAATATATTAGGTCCTCTTCTGACTAGTGTATTAAATGAGGGTTATACAAAATCAGAATTAACATATACCCAAAGAACTAGTATTTTATCACTTATTCATAAAAAAGGATGTCCAACAAATCTTGAAAATTGGCGACCTATATCATTATTAAACGTGGATTACAAGATAGCGGCTAGAGTTTTAGCCAATAGGTTACACAAAATTATTCATAAAATAATTAACAAGGACCAACAAGGTTACATAAAGAACAGATTTATAGGCTACACTATTAGACAGATACAGGATATAATAGAATACGCCGAATTGTTACAAATAAACGGGGCAATTGTCTTTCTAGATTTTAGAAAGGCCTTTGATACTCTAGAATGGTCGTTTTTATTTGAATCGTTGCATTACTTCGGTTTTAAAAATGAATTCATCCGATGGGTCAAAACACTTTACTCAAATTGCCAAACCTGTATAATAAATAACGGCTGGAAATCAAAAACATTCAAACCACAGAGGGGCGTCCGTCAGGGATGTCCGGCGTCATCTCTATTATACATAATTGCAGCAGAAATAATGGCACTCCGAATACGTAATTCCAAAAACATAACAGGCATAACAATCCAACACAATCAAAATGATATACGTATATCACAGCTAGCGGATGATACCACTTTATTTTTAAAACGCACAATTGACGTCGAAAACGCACTTGAAATAGTAAATATATTCGGAAAGCATTCTGGACTCAAACTAAATACAAATAAAACAGAGGCTATGTGGATTGGAAAACAAAAGGCAAATACAGAAAAGCCAGGAAATGTTTCGTGGAGTTCAAGTCCAATTAAAGCCCTTGGTATTTATTTTGGAACAAATCCTAAAGATTGTAATCTTCTGAATTGGAACAATAAAATAGAACAATGTAAAAGCATTATTGAAAATTGGACTAAACGCAAATTAATAATTTACGGTAAAATCCAGGTTATAAACAGCATCATTATTCCAAAGTTCACATTTTTATTTCACTCATTAATCGTAACTGAACCGATTATAAAAGAAATCAATACAATGATATTTAAGTTTTTATGGAATAACAAAAAAGATAAAATCAAAAGATCTGTTATCACAGGTCCAAAGCCGAAAGGCGGGCTTAAGCTAATTCAACTTGATTCTTACATCACTTCAATAAAGTTAAAATGGGTTAAGTCGCTTACAGAAGAACAAAATGCTAACGCCCACTGGCAAGTTATTCCCAGATACTTTTTAAATAGATACGGAAGCAATTATTTGGTATTTAGTATGAACATAGACTCAATAAAAAGCCTAGATACAGTCAAATTGAGTGAATTTTACAGAAATATCCTCGAACTATGGATTAAAACAACAAATTACGTTCAAGGAAATACAAAAACGTTCTATGATATAAGAAAACAAGTAATTTGGGGCAATAGATACATAAAACTTGGCAAAAAATGTTTATTTTTTAAAAATTGGATCGATAGTAACATACTATTCATAAATGATCTCATAGACGAAAATGGCATATTCTGTGTCAAAACAATATACGCTAAAATAAAGATAAAAACTAACTGGATAGCTGAAATAAATTCGTTAAAACTTTGCATACCAAAAACCTGGTTAAATATTATTAAAACTAAAGCGTCCGTTAAAACAAAGGTCAAAACCAAACTCGACCTTAACATTTTCGATAAACCCTTGACTTGTTATAGTAATAAACATGTTTATACATCTCTAATAAATAAACAGCTCAGTGTACCTTATGTACACGATAACTGGGATAAATTATTCAAACAAAAGACTAACTGGTCATTAATATATAATTTCAATGACACTTTGTATGACAATAGAATTAAACAATTCAAGTACAAGTTAATACACAAAATCATCCCGTCGAAAGAAGTGCGTTTCAAATGGAAAATGTCTTCTTCTCCTTGTTGCAACATCTGTAATCTAACAGAATCTTACGAACACTTATTTATAAGATGTCCGATAGTAACAGCAAATTGGTTAAAATCACAATTTGCTCCTTGCGTGTGGAATAGACAAAAACTTATGCTCTATGCAAACAGTGGTAATGGGATATAAGCTATCCCAATCCAACTATTATTGGTAAGGTGAAGTTGGTGTCTAGTGTCTAGTATCTAGTATCGTTTAGCATAAACGATACTGGCAACCAGAATCTAGTATCGTTTATCATAAACGATACTGGCAACCAGACACTAGTGTCGTTTAAGGAACTAGATATATAATTTTCAATTTCAGATTCCAGTGTCGTTTAACACTAAACGACACTGGCAACCAGACACTAGTATCGTTTAAGGAACTGGATATATTGATAACTCGAACATATCGATATCTCGAACATACCGATAACTCAAACACATCGATATCTCGAATACATTGATAAAACGAATGTTTTTAACTTGAACATATTGACAACTCGAAGATATCGATATCTCGAACCTTTCGATATCTCGAACTTTTCGATATCTCGAACTTTTCGATATCTCGAACATTTCGATATCTCGATTATTTTTCGATATCTCGAACTTTTCGATATCGATATGTTCGAGATATCGAAAAGTTCGGGATATCGAAAAGTTCGAAATATCGAAAAATAATCGAGATATCGAAAAAAATGGAGATATCGAAAAGTTCGAGATATCGTTGGAGATATCGAAAAGTTCGAGATATCCAAAGGTTCGAGATATTGATAGGTTCGAGATATCGAAAAGTTCAAGATATCGAATAGTTGGAAATATTGTTGGAGATATCGAAAAATTCGAAATATCGAAATTTTGAGATATCGGAAAGTTCGAGATATCGGAAAGTTCGAGATATCGAAAAGTTCGCGATATCGAAAGGTTCCAGATATCGTATTGTTCCAGATATCGAAAAGTTCGAGATATCGAAAAGTTCGAGATATCGAAAAGTTCGAGATATCGAAAGGTTCGAGATATCGATATGTTCAAGTTGTCAAAATGTTCAAGTTAAAAACATTCGTTTTTCAATGTATTCGAGATATCGATGTGTTCGAATTATCGGTATGTTCGAGATAGGAACTAGATATATAATTTTCAATTTTCTGACTCCAGTGTCTTTTAACACTAAACGACACTGGCAACCAGACACTAGTGTCGTTTAAGGAACTAGGTATATAATTAATCAATTGTCAGACTCCAGTGTCGTTTAACACTAAACGACACTGGCAACCAGACACTAGTATCGTTTAAGGAACTAGATATATAATTAATCAATTGTCAGACTCCAGTGTCGTTTAACACTAAACGACACTGGCAACCAGACACTAGTATCGTTTAAGGAACTAGCTATATAATTAATCTATTTTCTGACTCCAGTGTCGTTTAACACTAAACGACACTGGCAACCAGACACTAGTGTCGTTTAAGGAACAAGATATTTAATTTTCAATTTTCTGACTCCAGTGTCGTTTAACACTAAACGACACTGGCAACCAGACACTAGTGTCGTTTAAGGAACTAGGTATATAATTAATCAATTGTCAGACTCCAGTGTCGTTTAACACTAAACGACACTGGCAACCAGACACTAGTGTCGTTTAAGGAACTAGATATATAATTTTCAATTTCAGACTCCAGTGTTGTTTAACACTAAACGACACTGGCAACCAGACACTAGTATCGTTTAAGGAACTAGATATATAATTAATCAATTGTCAGACTCCAGTGTCGTTTAACACTAAACGACACTGGCAACCAGACACTAGTATCGTTTAAGGAACTAGCTATATAATTAATCAATTTTCTGACTCCAGTGTCGTTTAACACTAAACGACACTGGCAACCAGAGACTAGTGTCGTTTAAGGAACTAGATATTTAATTTTCAATTTTCTGACTCCAGTGTCGTTTAACACTAAACGACACTGGCAACCAGACACTAGTGTTGTTTAAGGAACTAGGTATATAATTAATCAATTGTCAGACTCCAGTGTCGTTTAACACTAAACGACACTGGCAACCAGACACTAGTGTCGTTTAAGGAACTAGATATATAATTAATCAATTGTCAGACTCCAGTGTCGTTTAACACTAAACGACACTGGCAACCAGACACTAGTATCGTTTAAGGAACTAGATATATAATTAATCAATTGTCAGACTCCAGTGTCGTTTAACACTAAACGACACTGGCAACCAGACACTAGTATCGTTTAAGGAACTAGCTATATAATTAATCAATTTTCTGACTCCAGTGTCGTTTAACACTAAACGACACTGGCAACCAGACACTAATGTCGTTTAAGGAACTAGATATTTAATTTTCAATTTTCTGACTCCAGTGTCGTTTAACAGTAAACGACACTGGCAACCAGACACTAGTGTCGTTTAAGGAACTAGGTATATAATTAATCAATTGTCAGACTCCAGTGTCGTTTAACACTAAACGACACTGGCAACCAGACACTAGTGTCGTTTAAGGAACTAGGTATATAATTAATCAATTGTCAGACTCCAGTGTCGTTTAACACTAAACGACACTGGCAACCAGACACTAGTGTCGTTTAAGGAACTAGATATATAATTTTCAATTTCAGACTCCAGTGTTGTTTAACACTAAACGACACTGGCAACCAGACACTAGTATCGTTTAAGGAACTAGATATATAATTTTCAATATCAGACTCCAGTGTCGTTTAACACTAAACGACACTGGCAACCAGACACTAGTATCGTTTAAGGAACTAGATATATAATTAATCAATTGTCAGACTCCAGTGTCGTTTAACACTAAACGACACTGGCAACCAGACACTAGTATCGTTTAAGGAACTAGCTATATAATTAATCAATTTTCTGACTCCAGTGTCGTTTAACACTAAACGACACTGGCAACCAGACACTAGTGTGGTTTAAGGAACTAGATATTAAATTTTCAATTTTCTGACTCCAGTGTCGTTTAACACTAAACGACACTGGCAACCAGACACTAGTGTCGTTTAAGGAACTAGGTATATAATTAATCAATTGTCACACTCCAGTGTCGTTTAACACTAAACGACACTGGCAACCAGACACTAGTGTCGTTTAAGGAACTAGATATATAATTAATCAATTGTCAGACTCCAGTGTCGTTTAACACTAAACGACACTGGCAACCAGACACTAGTATCGTTTAAGGAACTAGATATATAATTAATCAATTGTCAGACTCCAGTGTCGTTTAACACTAAACGACACTGGCAACCAGACACTAGTATCGTTTAAGGAACTAGCTATATAATTAATCAATGTTCTGACTCCAGTGTCGTTTAACACTAAACGACACTGGCAACCAGACACTAGTGTCGTTTAAGGAACTAGATATTTAATTTTCAATTTTCTGACTCCAGTGTCGTTTAACAGTAAACGACACTGGCAACCAGACACTAGTGTCGTTTAAGGAACTAGGTATATAATTAATCAATTGTCAGACTCCAGTGTCGTTTAACACTAAACGACACTGGCAACCAGACACTAGTGTCGTTTAAGGAACTACATATATAATTTTCAATTTCAGACTCCAGTGTCGTTTAATACTAAACGACACTGGCAACCAGACACTAGTATCGTTTAAGGAACTAGCTATATAATTAATCAATTTTCTGACTCCAGTGTCGTTTAACACTAAACGACACTGGCAACCAGACACTAGTGTCGTTTAAGGAACTAGATATATAATTTTCAATTGTCAGACTCCAGTGTCGTTTAACACTAAACGACACTGGCAACCAGACACTAGTATCGTTTAAGGAACTACATATATAATTTTCAATTTCAGACTCCAGTGTCGTTTAATACTAAACGACACTGGCAACCAGACACTAGTATCGTTTAAGGAACTAGGTATATAATTAATCAATTATCAGACTCCAGTGTCGTTTAACACTAAACGACAATGGCAACCAGACACTAGTGTCGTTTAAGGAACTTGATATATAATTTCCAATGTCAGATTCCAGTGTCGTTTAACACTAAAACGACACTAGCAACCAGACACTAGTATCGTTTAAGGAACTGGATATGTAATTAATCAACTTTCAGACTGCAGTGTCGTTTAGCACTAATATCGTTTAAGGAACTGGATATATCATCTTTAATTTCTTCAACTAGTATTTTCAACTAGACATTTATCTATATGTATGTAGACCTACAAAATGTTTGTGTTTTGGTTTTAAAGTTGGATTGTTTTTTTCCAATATTATATGCTACCATAGCATAACAATAGTTTCCAGAATCAATTTTCAGACTCAAGTGTCGTTTAACGCTATACGACACTGGCAACCAGACACTTGTATCGTTCAAGGAACTGGATATATAATTTTTAATTTCTTCAACGAGTATGGACACATACCCTTATCTATATGTATCCAGCCCTTAAAAGGGTTTTTAAACAAAATATGGATTTAAAACGTTTTTTCCAAATTGGTCACCCGCATATTTATATTACCAAAATTGTTGCTGAGATTTCCTTCTATAATTTACTATATATTTAACAGATATCTGCGGAAAACAAATGCAGACAATGGCGCCGAAAATGGACGTCCCTCTAGATTAGAAGGGTCTCGTACGCCGCTTATACATATATGAGGTATCCTGAAAAATGCGTCGATTGTCGGCAATTGTAGAATGCAGACCAAGCATAAAATAAATGTAAAATAACCTGGTATTAGGCTATAGAGCTATTTTAATTGAAAGAAGCAGAAAACATATTAAAACTTGACATAGATATTATTCAGACAAACATTCTGACAAAATTTCAAACTGCTGAATAAAAAAATGTGGCATCCAAAGTGTTTACAATAATTTCCATCAATTTGGCCTAGTGACATAGTTTTTGACCCAACATTACTAATTTTTATTTGTTTGGAACAAACAAATTTAGTAGCTGCACTTCTGAAGCCGTTCGTCTTATGTAAAAGTCCATGAATTTCATACGCGTGAAAGTAGTACTCAATACTTGCTCTTACTTTTCAAATGTATCACGATTTTTGAAATAATGATATATTTATATCGTCTTTGTTTTCTTATGTGGTTCTTATATTCAAAGAGAATTACGAAATAAAATGAAACATTGTATTTTAAAACATGAATGCGGAGAGATTTATAAATCTCAATGAGTGAACTGCTACAGGGAGAACTATTTCCGATTTAAGCTCCAGATACGGTATTTGAATTTTCAATCACGCATTGAAAATGTAGATAAAAACAGAATTGAAAATATTTTCTTTGTGCCTTGTCGGCCATATAAATATAGTATAAAGAATTAAAAAAACAAATATGTGCGTCATAAAATGCATTTAAAATGAGAGTAACACATTTGCAGAGAAATCGTGATCGTCGAATTCTATTTATAAATACAACGGTATGGGGGGAGGGAGGGTCTAAAGTGCGGACGCGATCTGCGGACAAATACATTATAGAGGGAAAATGCGGACAAATGCAATATAGAGGGAAAATGCCGACGCAATAGAATATAGAGCAAATCTGCGGACGCTATGATTTGTTGTAAAAAATGTTTAATTAAAGATGGGCAACTGTGTATAATTTGTTACATATGATCATATCTGGGGTTTTCTTTGTAAATATATAATGTGTTTGATTGCTTTTATCAGTGATATAGAATAAACCAAAAATCGAGATCATGCTGAAATGGAATCTCTTTGTAAAGTGTTTTAACGACTTTCCTCTTTATATCATATCTATAGATATCAATAAAGAGAATTGATGGATTGATTTTCCGACAAGTAAATGTCTTTTGACGCATCTGCAGCGGACGAAATTTGAAAACATTGCAAGAATAGAATAGGTTGCTAGTAACTAGCCATAGGTTTTGCTTCAATTATATCCTCTCCTTTACACTCGATTGAAGGGTCATGAGTTCTAGTTATTGTTGGGCCTCTTCATTTTCTACTTTGTAACTTTCAACAGTTTTCCATGTGCCATACTACGAGGCAAATGATCCATGCAACATTCTATTCTGTAGGGTACTTGGAAGGGGCAGAACAATTTAAATAACAAATAAACAATAAGTATATATATATATACAACACTTTAAATCTTAATTTATTTCTAGTAATTATATATATATACAACTATAATACTAATCTATAACAAATAAGTTAAATGTTTTTTTCTTGCTGTGTAAACAGTAAAAAGCAACATATATTGAAAACATTGTGGGAAAAAAAAAATTTGCTTATTTAAACAATTTCTTAATTCCAATAACCTTTCTTTACCGTCGTATAAACCAAATTTGTATTTGAAGGCTGTTATAAGTAAAAAACTTAAATGTTGCCAATTTAATCACATATCTTATCATTATAATAGCCAAATAATTAACAAAAGTTACAATTAAAGTCCGCATCTGTTGTCGAAATATCCACAGGTGCATTAACACACGATTTGTGAAACCAATTTGTGCATATATCACATTGTACCATGACGGTATCGACACATCCCGGCAAGTTACAAGTACATACATGTATATGATAGGTTTATTGGGAAAAGGGGTTACATTTATAATTTGTTTGGAATGACACTCGTACACAATGGTAATTAACAGTGTATGGTCACGCATCCTTAATTGATTTGGCAAGCTTAAACACCCTTTAAAGGAAACAGTGGCCAGCTTAGGTGTATACTGTAGAGTAAAATTCGGACGGCACAGGTATTGGTTTTCTCTGGAGCATTTAATCCTTTTATAATGCATGATTTCAATTACTCTTTCATTTGGATAGATGTTTCTTTTTTAGCTCACCTGAGCACGAAGTAAATAACCAACGCTAAATGTCGCAAAATCTTCTAACGTTATATGTCGCATCTGTAACGCCAAATGTCGCAAAAAATTGTACTGCCGCTATATGTCGCAACATCAACGCTAAATGTCGCACTCTTTTATAAGCACTCTTTTGTAGTATTACTGTTTCACAATGTACATATTACAATGTTTCATCTGACTATGTCCCTTCTTCTTTTAGTTATGGCTCCTGAGGTAGTCATTTTTTGCGACAATTAGCGTCAGCCTTGCGACATATAACGTCAAGTGCGACATATAGTCAAAATATATATGCACTCTCGTACTATCGATATGGATTCGCACTCTTACGATAAGGTCTCTCACACAAGCGATATGCACTCTTTTACTACTGATATGGATTCGCTCACTTACGATATTGATTTATACACTAACGATATGGACTCACACAAAAACTATATGCACTCTCGTTCTAACGATAATGACTCGCACACTAACGATATGGACTCTAGTAATAGTGGTTCATTAGAATAACAGATTGTGAGAAATGATACATTTAAAACGGAAACCGAAACACGTTCATCAAAAGCACCATGTAGAACTACCACAGTTGATTTGGTATATTATTGTTAACCTTGGTTCGAAACAAAATCCTTCGTCGCGATACTCCCTTCAACGGGTGAATAGATTGTTCAAAGACATTGTGAGCAAGACACAACCGCCTCGGTTGTATCTCAACAATTGCCGGTTCTGTGATATATCTGTGTCGCCTTTTAGTGTTAGAAGAATTATATGAATAGCAGGACCTGGCTGTTGGTTAGTGCAGGCAATCCGTGATGTGTTAACACATTCCTCGCGGGCCAATGCCTGGCTCTACTCTATCTGCGGATAGCCACATTTGGTGGCTAGTATACAATAGATGGAATATGGTATAAACGTTCAAGGTATCAGTTACGGGATGTTAAAGCGCTACATTTATAAACTTTTTTATAAGTAGGTTAAGGAATGGCAACAAAAAGCATGTTACTTATTCCGTGTCAGTTTTTATTCCAGTATTAGCTTATACAGTTTGTGACAAGAGAGACAATTGTATACCAGTTACAATATGTGGCTATCCATAGAACGCATTAACATTTTGAAAACACATGTACACGGACATACACTGTTACATTACGTTATAACATGTACAATTTTCTTTAATTTTACAGTTTTAAAAAACTTAAGAAAAGTGTACATGTTATAACGTTATGTCACAGTGTATGTCCGTGTACATGTGTTTACAAAAAAAATGTCTTGGACGTTTATACCATATTCCATCTATTGTATACCAGCCACAAAATGTGGCTATCCGCAGAAAGAGCCAGTCATTGGCCCGCAAGGAATGTATAAACACAAAGCGCAATCTGTTATTCTGATGAACCACTATTACTAGAGTCCATATCGTTAGTGTGCGAGTCATTATCGTTAGTACGAGAGTGCATACAGCTTTTGTGAGAGTCTATATCGTAAGTGTATGAATCAATATCGTTAGTGAGCGAATCCATATCGTTAGTACAAGAGTGTATATCGCCTGTGTGAGAGTCCTTATCGTAAGTGTGCGAATCCATATCGATAGTACGAGAGTGCATATATATCTTGTATATATGTCGTACTTGACGTTATATGTCGCAAGGCTGACGCTAAACGTCGCAAAAAAATGACTACTTCAGGAGCTATAACTAAAAAAAGAAGGGACAGAGTGAGATGAAACATTGTAATTTGTACATTGTGAAACAGTAATACTACAAAAGAGTGCTTATAAAGGAGCGAGACATTTAGCGTTGATGTTGCGACATATAGCGGCAGTACCTTGTTTTGCGACATTTGGCGTTACAGATGCGACATATAACGTCAGAAGGTTTTGCGACATTTAGCGTTGGTTGCGACGTTTAGCGTCAGCCTTGTGACATAAAACGTCAAGTGTGACATTTAGCGTTGGTGCGACATTTAACGTTGCTACAGTGTTCCTTGGCCGCCAGGGAGCGGGACTTTTTTGCCTTATATGGCTATAGTGTAAACTCAAAAAAATCTTCTCCTCCAAAAGTGTCAGGCCGATTTTCAAATAATTTTGTAGAAATGTTCCTAGGGTGACCCTCTATCAGGTTCCTTCCAGCCAAGTTGATTGGTCGAAAAACATGGCCGCCAGCGGTCGGGGCTTTTTTGCCTAATATGGCTATAGTAAAAACTTGTTCATTGGGAGACCATCTATCAGATTCCTCCAAGCCATGTTGATTGGTCGAAAAACATGGCCGCCAGGGGGCAGGGCTATTTGGCCTTATATGGCTATAGTGAAAACTTGAAAAATCTCTTGTTAAGCAGGAAGCTTTTGAGTAAGATTTTAGAAAACCCTTGGTCAATGGTGATTTTTTTTGTAACAAAAATTATTAAATACTTAGATGAGTGAGTCGGGGCCATAATGGTTATCCATTTGTTTTACATGTCTTTTGAAACTTGGACATTAAATATAATATTCACATGTATGTCTCATGATTTATTTTTATAGACAACTAAAATGGCATTTAATTTTAATGGATGCGTCATTTATTCTTTTACCCGAAGTTGTAATATTTATAAACAATGCATAGTTTATAAATCACACATCTATGCAAAGGCAAATGTTTGAACAGTTTTATGTACCCAAACAAATTCAGTGCCTTCAGCGCTTTGATTGAACTTGGCTTAGATATCATTTAGAGTCTCAGTTTATCTTTCGGGATCAGACGCATCCTTCAGCAAAACCACATGCTCAATTATATCGTCAAGCTGCTTCGTGAATACTTCACGAAGCTGCTTCGTGAATACTTCACAGATCTCTGGATTTTTCAAACCATCATAAGCGAACCAGCTACCATTGGCCTTGTAATATCCTTTAAAATGAGACCCTGTGCTAACGGTGTACGCAAATACGCTGTACCTGAAACAAATAAATATTATACATGTATATTATTACCGAATTATTAATTTATCTATAACAATATTATTCTACTCAAGAAAATACTAAATGATGGAAGAAAGTGCACATTCAATTTAGTACGGTTACTAGTATGGTTACTAGTTCTAGTAAGCCTAACAATAAATAGGGTTACTTTAAAAGTAGGACATTTCTTAAAGCTTTTGTTGAATTTCTTACTTAAGTCAAGTGATAAAGGTCGTGGCTTAATGCACATAAGAAATAACAAGAGGCGCATGCTCTACTTGGATATTTCATTGGTCATTTTGTCTTACAAGGGCACATCTGGCTGGTTTTCGAAAGGAACCGAGCTCTCATCAATATTTAAATACTATCTAAGTTTGGTGAAGATCAGATAGTAAATGGAGCCTCTATTTTGTTCACAAGCTCTATTATAGCAATTTTGGCAAATTCAAGGGCCATGATCCAGTCATGCAAAGACACATCTGCTTGGTTTTCGAAAGGAACCGAGCTCTCATCAATATTTAAATACTATCTAAGTTTGGTGAAGATCATATAGTAAATGGAGCCTCTATTGTGTTCACAAGCTCTATTATAGCAATTTTGGCAAATTCAAGGACCATATTCCAGCCTTGCATGGGCGGATCTGTCTTGTTTGCAAAAGGAACCAAGCTCTAATCAATATTTAACTACTATCTAAGTTTGGTGAAGATGGAACAGTAAATGGAATCTCTATTGTGTTCACAAGCTCTATTATAAAATGTTTGACAAATCCAGTCTAGTGTCTGGTTGCCAGTGTCGTTTAGTGTTAAACGACACTGGAGTCTGACAATTGATTAATTATATATCTAGTTCCTTAAACGATACTAGTGTCTGGTTGCCAGTGTCGTTTAGTATTAAACGACACTGGAGTCTGAAATTGAAAATTATATACCTAGTTCCTTAAACGATACTAGTGTCTGGTTGCCAGTGTCGTTTAGTGTTAAACGACACTGGAGTCTGAAATTGAAAATTATATATCTAGTTCCTTAAACGATACTAGTGTCTGGTTGCCAGTGTCGTTTAGTGTTAAACGACACTGGAGTCAGAAAATTGATTAATTATATAGCTAGTTCCTTAAACGATACTAGTGTCTGGTTGCCAGTGTCGTTTAGTGTTAAACGACACTGGAGTCTGACAATTGAAAATTATATATCTAGTTCCTTAAACGACACTAGTGTCTGGTTGCCAGTGTCGTTTAGTGTTAAACGACACTGGAGTCTGACAATTGATTAATTATATACCTAGTTCCTTAAACGATACTAGTGTCTGGTTGCCAGTGCCGTTTAGTGTTAAACGACACTGGAGTCAGAAAATTCAAAATTATATATCTAGTTCCTATCTCGAACATACCGATAACTCGAACACATCGATATCTCGAATACATTGAAAAACGAATGTTTTTAACTTGAACATTTTGACAACTTGAACATATCGATATCTCGAACCTTTGGATATCTTCAACTTTTCGATATCTCCAACGATATCTCGATTATTTTTCGATATCTCGAACTTTTCGATATCTCGAACATACCGATAACTCGAACACATCGATATCTCGAATACATTGAAAAACGAATGTTTTTAACTTGAACATTTTGACAACTTGAACATATCGATATCTCGAACCTTTGGATATCTCGAACTTTTCGATATCTCCAACGATATCTCGATTATTTTTCGATATCTCGAACATACCGATAACTCGAACACATCGATATCTCGAATACATTGAAAAACGAATGTTTTTAACTTGAACATTTTGACAACTTGAACATATCGATATCTCGAACCTTTGGATATCTCGAACTTTTCGATATCTCCAACGATATCTCGAACTTTTTCGATATCTCGATTATTTTTCGATATCTCGAACTTTTCGATATCTCGAACTTTTCGATATCACGATCTTTTCGATATCTCGAACATATCGATATCGAAAAGTTCGAGATATATAAAGTTAGAGATATCGAAAAATAATCTGAAATTGAAAAATTATATATCTAGTTCCTTAAACGACACTAGTGTCTGGTTGCCAGTATCGTTTATGATAAACGATACTAGATTCTGGTTGCCAGTATCGTTTATGCTAAACGATACTAGATACTAGACACTAGACACCAACTTCACCTTACCACTATTATTATCTTAATGTCATACTCTCTTTATATTGTTTCTGCATATATAAAGCATATTTCCTTAGCGATAGCAGAACAAAATCGTATGACATATATAGACTTTTTAAACAAGAATTTAACTATCTTTGGAAAGTAACCGAAAAAAAATCTACGAACGACTATTTCCTCACCAGGTTTCACGACAACCTTTAATTGTGCAGCAAAACCCTAACATCCCCAACTC